>VDFB02168118.1:104108577-104225227 GCA_007258455.2 Sequoia sempervirens
CATTTAGTTAAATTATAGAGTTACAACAAATAATCATAATGAATAATGTAGTACAAGATTATGGAGGTTGAGTCAAACTTTTTGAGGAAATCTTTAATAAATACAAACCATGTTACTAAAACATAGGAAAATAAGTTTAATCTAATATGGAATCTATTTAAAATGGGGGAAACTGGGGTATGATGGACCTATCTTCCTATTTTCATTACGAAATGAGATCCACACAAATAATCGACTTACAACCATTAGGTGAGTCAACTTAATGGGGGAATATGTTGATTTCCTTATGCTTGCTCGGACTAGGGTATTAGGGTGAATAGCACTTTTGGGAGAAAATATAAAAATATTAAATATACTCAATCATACCAATTCAAACTTGAAACATCAATTTAAACCTCAATATAAATAGAAACAATAAACTTTCTATAGATCTAAGAGTAAAACACTGTGCACCAATCACCAAAAGGGAGTTCAAGAGGAAAACTATGACTCATTCGCCCAAGGGAAAATTGATTAGGGATTTCAACCAACTTTCAGGAACCTCTAATTTTAGTATGTAGCCTCTATTTGATTTTGGTTTCAATGTAAGAAAGTTAGAAATCAGATTTATAGGTGAGATTTCATGGCTTAACGAAAAGTTTGACAACTTTTGTAACTTTCACAAACTTTCCAATCACTCTTTAAGAGATCTTTAATCATTCTTCAACCTAAGATCTAGAACACAAAAACAAGAGAGAAAAATTATTTGTTTTTGGTGAATGGTGGTTTTCCTTCTTCAAACCTCAATTGGGTAACTAAACCTTGAATTGAAATAATGAAAAAAAAAGGAATGATGAATGAAAAATACAATGTTGTAACTCACCAAAAACTTGAATAAACCTTTGGAAATCTGAAATTTTGATCTTGATCTCATAGGAAATGGCTTTGATCGATGTGGATCTTGATTCTTGGAATATGATTTAAATATTTGCTTGAATCTTTTAAACCTACATCACAATGTAAGCTCCAAAAATATGCATTATTCCAAAAGACTTTGACATGATGCTTGAGATCTTGATTACTGCAATAAATCATTGATAAATTTACTCTTAAATTCCCTTGATAATAATCTTTGCTATACTTTTTCTCACTTCAAAATTATAGGGAAAACTTAGACTTGATTTGATAAAATTGTTACCATTTTTTCACCTAAAACTCAAATTGACATAGCTGAAACAACTTATGTTTATTTTAAGGTGAAAGATTTCAACTTATTTTTGTTTTTCTTAACCATTGCATATATTAAAGTTTAAGAGAAAGATTTCAGTTTTATTATGCAATGTGTTTCAAAAAAAGAAAGCATTCAATTTTCCATTCAATGTTTTGCAATATGAAAGAGACTACATGAGATAAAATAATATTGTTTTCATTCAATTCTGTAATGATTTATTCATTTTACAATATTGCATACATTTTTCAAAAGAGATACAAAATTGTACAAGATTGCAAAGATGTTGTATTCATATTCATTGGAAAGAAAGGAGAGATCAATTGTGCCACCCAAGCCATGGGAGTAGCTAAAACAAAACATCATAAGGAATGAACTATACATCTAAGGATAAAGAAAGTAAAATGAAGCAAATAAGAGGAGACATATCCATCATTACCTGTTGGTGCTCGGTGTTGGTCCTCATTGCAGTTGCTCCTCCTTGCTCCCAATATTGAGTGAACCTACATCATGATGAGAAAAGTTGTTAGAGCTCCGGATTCTTGGGGTATGGTGTTGTACACCATTGCATAAAATATTTTATTCTATTATTGTAAATAAATATTTAGTTGTGATGCACCTTGGTGGTGTGGATAATCACACTAAGTAATTATTTGGTCCCATGTAATGATTGTATTGTAACATTGTATTGCTATTTGTAGAAGACATGTGGTAGTAATTTAATATTGGGGAATTAAATATTGTAACAACTTATTACCCAATATTAGAAAAGGGGTCAGTGGTTTTGTATTCACATGGTTTTGTGGTACATGGTTTTACCTTACCACCAGTTGTATTTGTGTGAGCTTGTGTCTATAAAAGCAAACACAATGTAGTGGTTTTAGGTTGGGGTGAATAGGCTGAGCAAGTTGGCTATGATTATTGAGTCTTTCTGAAGAGTGCATTTGTGAAGCATGGCATGGGATGTGTGGATTCATGCTTGGACACATGAAAGTGCATTGGAGGGCTTGATGCTTCAGAGGTATTCATTGTAACTCTTGTATTTACTTATGGCTGATTAATATGATGGAGTATGGATGCTTTTGGAGGCTGGGTTTTTCCCTCTTGAGGGTTTTCCCAAGGTAAATCTTGTGTTATCTTGTGGCTTGTCTATTTGATCTTTGCATTTGGAAAAACTTGTATGCATGTTAATCTCTTTTGGGTTATGTGGGAAATAGTTTGTGATTCTGGGTTTGAATGCTATATTTCCTAACAAGTGGTATCAGAACCTTCATGGTTGAAGATTTTCTTATTATAACCCTGGTTTGAGAGTTTTTTGCAAAGTTGAAGCCATGGACATGCATGTAGGATCTGAGGCATTACAAGGTATGGAACACATGTTGTAGGTGTTTTTATGCAGATTTGGGCTTTTGGGTTGTCAAGATTTGTTGGGTTTATTACAGATTTGAATTTTTCCAATGTTGGGAGAAAAAGGGTTTCTTGTTTTGAGTTTGCATGTGAGGGTTTTGTGGGGGAAAATTCACAAATAACCTCCTGGAACAAAATGGACCTCATGGCTAGATTCAGGCTGGCTAGGAGACGAATTTTGAGATAAAATTTGACCTACTTTGGAAAAGTTGAAGAATAGGCAAAAAAAAAAAAATTAGTAAAAGTCTCATTTTTGCATGTGGAAAAAAAAATATTAAAATCCACAAAATTATTTTTGAAAAATCCTTTATGTCTTGGGTGAAAAATTATTTAAAATTCTGCAAAATTAAGAAATTAAAATCAAAAAAAAAACCTTCATAAATCTGCCGGATTTAAAATAAAATCAAGCCATATTTGAAATACGATGTCGGGTCCGCTATATGAGGGGGGTGTAAAAAGTGTTTATTTTGAAAAATTAAATTGAATTTAAATGGATTTCAAATCCACCACCCTCCCACCACCAGAGCGCCACCCGAGCCCCACCACAGAGCCACCAGCAGGCAGATTGGAAGACTTTTATTCAAATGAGCATAACTTTCACTCAGTATGTCGGTTTTTTGACTTCTTGTAGTCGTTGGAAAGCTAGTTCCAAGTACTACACTATGGTATAGGTTTGGTTCCTTGATTTTTCCATTTTGACATGTTTTTGGAGCCTGGAAGTCAGATGTTCTCATTTGCATGGTTTTGGTCATATCTTTTGCATATGAAATCAAATTTTCGATTTCGAAGATACGTTGAAGAGAATTTGTAGTGTACTACACAGTGGTTCATATTGTTTATCAATTTTTGTTGCAAGGAATGTTTGGTACTTGTTTGATCGCTTGTAGGTGCTTGAGATTCGGGGTGCGAATATGTGAGAATTTGGACGAGTCAAGAAGCGAAAACTTGAGGGAGTACATGTTTTTTATATGTTATTTATGATGCTACTACTAATTATCAGATTGGTGCTTCTTGGTATAGGTTTACAAGTGTTTTTCAGAGTTAGGACTTTCATGGTGATAGGTACACAGGTTGTCTTCGGTTTTGAGGACATGGTTGGACATGGTTTGAGACTTTGAGTCTCGTATGGGTGATAGTTGAGTGTAGGTACAGTGATGGCGATGGTTATGGTGTCATGGATACGCAGGTACATTTGATGCATTGGCACGACATGATCATGTATGTGGTGTTTGGTGGTGATATGGTTTGATGTTAGGAGATTGATATTATCTTCTTGATGCTTATTTGGTTCCTTGACTATGATTACTCTTCTATGGATGTGGTTGGAAAATCAGATCAATGGTTGATTTGGTGTTTGAGTCTTGATGTCTACATGGTTATCTTCTTTGATATATTGGTTTGTAGTTACTAATGTGATGATGTGTTTGCATGTTTCAGTGGTTTGGATCTACGAGTTATGCAACTTGTATCTGTGTACAGCCTATTGGGTTGTAGTGGGATGACTCAGATGTGGATTTTCTATATCCACCAGGTTTGATTCATTGTTGTTGCAGATTTCATTAGTTGGCCTTGTTTGTGGTCATTTGTGCATTGGTATGTTGTTTTTGGATTAAGAGGATGGATGTTTTGAGTACTTGATTAGTCAATTTATGGGACTTGTAGCATGTGGTTTGATCACAATGTCATGATAGCTTGGTACATTCATTGGTTATACAATTTCAGTGGGAGCTCTTGACAGTGATGACTTGGCAGTGTTGGATTGGTTTGTGATGTTTTGATGGTGATTGTATGTATCTTCTTGGCTTGGAGGTCTTGGTTTACTTGTATGTTACTGACATTGCAGTTGAGTGTGTGTAGACCTAGATGATCTTCATGGAGAGGATGGTTGTCATGATGTCATGTGTAGCTTGTATAACGGTTCAGTGGGAGTTGTTGGCAATGACATGGATGCATCATTGGTATGGTTGTCTTCATGTGATTGGAGATATGATTTCTTGGTTTAGAGTATGTTGGATATTATGTCATGGTTTACTCTTGATGCTATCTTAGAGTTTTGGCATGATATGTGTTCTCTTGAGACAAGGATGTATGTATGTTATGGTGCATGTGATCTCCTAGGAGGAGATAGTTAGATCATATTGTCATGATAGGTTCCTGATTATGCGTTTGGATCTTTGGAAATGATCGTGTTTGATTCTCTTTGTATTGAGTACATTGATCATTTTCTTGATTACTTCATGATGGTGCTATGTTGCATTTGGAGTTTGGCATGGATTGATCAATTACAGGTGCTCGTGGATACTTAGAGATGTAGGTGATGGTTGGAGTTCTCTTGTGATTAGAGACATTTGCTTGAGATGGTTACTCTTTGGAGGTTTCAACAGGAAGACCGAGGGAGCCTTCACCTGGATATGGACGTGAGTTCATGATGGACAGATAGAGGAGATTGTTCTTGGAGTGAGTCATGATGGCTTGGTTATCCTAGAGGAGCATTCTCGTTTCCCACTCTTGGTCTACTCGGCAACTTATGATTTGAGAGGTATTTTCCCATTATATCTTTTAGATGTGTTGTGTTTTATGCTTTATCTTTCATAGACATGGATCTTGAACTATGGATAGTTAGTTCTGGAGGATTCATTTTGAGAGATGTTCTGGCATGGTTATCTCCTTGTGCATTTGAGTTTATGATATCATTCTTTGATGAGGATTGTTAGGAGATGGTTTATGGGTTGATTTCTAGTTATGGGAATGGTTACTTATGAGTTTGATCTTCTTGTTTTGAGAGGCTTACATCCATGTTGGGATTGTTACATTGATTTATATGTTGTACTTGATCTATGAGATTGAGTGTTATGGATGTTGTTGAGGCTTTTCAGTTGGGGTTGATTAGGAGATCATACTTGACACAACGGTACACTTTTGAGGTGTTGGTAGAAGGACATTATGGTTTACAAGTTTCTCTCTTCATGGTTTCTCCTTGTTTTGGGAGGATGGTGGCAACATGTTGTGAGAGATTATGCAACTCATGGGTTGCATGTGTGAATCATTGTAATTGTTCTTGGTACTTCATGTTTTGATTGACTTATCACACCTTCATGTATAGTGTGGATTGGTAGACTTGATATGCTTTGACATTACCTATGCAGTGGGAGTTCCTAGATATGTATGGTTTTCATTGACAGGTTTTATATAGGGAGCTTGGTTGTAGTTTGCAGGTTGCATATGTTCTTGGCATAAGTTTACTGATGTATTGATACCTTGGAGGTATGGATGGTTGGATGTATTAGCATGTGTTGTGGATGTTATTTCCGATCATGTGGGTTTTTTACAGTTGACAACAGCTTGGTTAGAGCCTTTGTTATCACTTGGACTTGGTGCTTGTGCTCATGGATTGTTGCACCTTCGCCTTGGCATGTTCCTTTTCTTCCATAGGTGGCATGTTGGAGGATGAGAGGAGTTCTTGCTTGAGATGGTGGTCACTTTGTTCTTATTGCAGGTATCTTGTTGAAGCATGAGAGCATGTTACAGATTCATGTGGTTTCATGGATGGCTATGATGATGTATATCATGCATTGATCCCTTATGCAATGTATACAACAAGTGGGAGAATGTTGGGGTATGGTGTTGTACACCATTGCATAAAATGTTTTATTCTATCATTGTAAATAAATATTTAGTTGTGATGCACCTTGGTGGTGTGGATAATCACACTACGTAATTATTTGGTCCCATGTAATGATTTTATTGTAACATTGTATTACTATTTGTAGAAGACATGTGGCAGTAATTTAATATTGGGGAATTAAATATTGTAACAGCTTAGTACCCAATATTAAAAAAGGGGTCAATGGTTTTGTATTCACATGGTTTTGTGGTACATGGTTTTACCTTACCACCAGTTGTATTTGTGTGAGCTTGTGTCTATAAAAGCAAACACAATGTAGTGGTTTTAGGTTGGGGTGAATAGGTTGAGCAGGTTGGCTGTGATTATTGAGTCTTTCTGAAGAGTGCATTTGTGAAGCATGGAATGGGATGTGTGGATTCATGCTTGGACACATGAAAGTGCATTGGAGGGCTTGATGCTTCAAAGGTATTCATTGTAACTCTTGTATTTGCTTATGGTTGATTAATATGATGGAGTATGGATGCTTTTGGAGGCTGGGTTTTTCCCTCTTGAGGGTTTTCCCAGGGTAAATCTTGTGTTATCTTGTGGCTTGTCTATTTGATCTTTGCATTTGGAAAAACTTGTATGCATGTTAATCTCTTTTGGGTTATGTGGGAAATAGTTTGTGATTCTGGGTTTGAATGCTATATTTCCTAACACGGATATGAGTCTTATTATGTGCTCTATCAATTGAGAGAAATATAGCACATTTCCTATTATGTATTGAATTAGTTGGATAAACATTAGAAGTATGCAAGAGAGCCTAGAAAATAAATTATCATAGGAGCATTGAGCTTCACTATTTTTATCTAAGATGTTTGTTCACTACGTAGGTATAGGAGAAATCATGTTGCTAATCCATTTCTAAAGACATAATAGTATGTGGTGTAAAATGGGCTCCCACAAGGGTTGAGTCCAACATTCTGCCCCTTAATATTCAAGAGGGGTTTGAGGAAGGAAACACATTCATAAATACTCAAAAGAAACATTCAACTGAAGGAGTAACTTGTAAAGAAACTTCAAGAGCTTCAAGCTCATTGACCATAATATGACAATCAAATCCAAGAGTTCAATGAAATGAAAATCATTAATGATCAAGGGCTCATTTGAATGATCAGTGAATATGTAAAACAAGAATAAAATTGCACTATCTTTCATTAGGAATTTGTGTTTTGTAAGAAATTCTTTTGTTGCTACCTTGTATCATATTTATTATTGTTTGAAGTGTTTAAAGGTGCATATTATGACTTGGAAAAGACACAAACAATGATCACAAGTATGGGGGCAGCAAGGAATTTTTTTTCTTGGAATTCTAACATGGTGGAGTCTTCATATCATTTACATTATGGTGCCTTATTATAGTGCTTGAATATAAGTAAAAATAGAAAAGTGCACTGTTCACAAGGATGCTAAGTGAAATGGTGAACAAACATTCATTACAAAATTCACAATAGTGCAACAACAACTATATTCTCTTCAAGGAATAAAGGAGTAATGAGAGATTAAATGTGCATAAGCCATTGGAGAAATGAACGAACAACAAGGAGGAGAAACACTATATTGTTGAGCTAATTTATTGCAAGAGACAGATAATATCCACACATAGTGAACCTTCTGAATGATTACATAGGAATAAAGGTAACATTATTTTTTACTCATATATCTTTTGGAAAACAGTGTTTCTTGAGAGACATAAGGAAGACAACATCACAAAGGCAAGTATTCATGATTCATTGTCTTACAGTTTTGTTATGATTCATCATTCTTGAATAGAACATTCACAATAGATGATTTTCAATTATATGTCTAAAGCTTATGAAGAAACAAGGTGCCTTTGAATGCATAAATCTCTTAAATTTTTTGCTGTTGCATATACAACACAATTGTGCATAACTTTATCAAGTAATTCAAAGGAGTCTATGTTTGCTTCTTCACAGAAAAAGAATACTAGATATAGTGGCAGCCAAGAAGCCAAATACAGAAAAATGGAGGCAATATTCAGCAATAATAGCTAATTCCAATTTCATACAGTGAAGGTACAATAAATGAGCCAATGGTCTTATACAAACAATAAAGACACTTTATATGAAGGAGGTGGGGAAACATATAAATGGTTTTCATATAACAAAAAAGGAGATACCCTATGATGCCATGACAGGTTGCCACAAGAAAAAAAATTATCTAAGAGTCACAAAGAAGAAAAAGGGTGGTGCAACAAGCAACATTTGAAGGATATATTTCTCATCAAATAAAGCTAACACATGCTAGGAACAACAATACATGAAGTCACATTGAAAAGTGAATAATAGTTCTGAATGATTATAATAGAGCAGCAATGTCAATGTATTTAATCATTTATCAAGAGCCACTTGAATAGTATTCAGCTCTAAAATTAATAAAATGGATGAATGTAAGTGCAAAAGCTTTGTCTTCTTCTACATTATTATTATCTTGGTCATTACATTCATTCTTTTCCAAAGGTGAAATACGACACAACATATAAACCCTTCACATTAATGGAGACAATTTAGATCCATATTCATGGTTACACAGCGGAGAAAAGAGTACTGAAAATAATATTTAGATCCATTGCCAACCTCAGTCATAGCCGAATGGAAGCAACAGAGGCTAAAGAGTGTAATTTCAAGCTAAGTCATGACCTGTGAATGGAGGCAACAGAAAGTTTCAAAAGTTCTCCACAATTATGGAACCCTCAAAATGCAAAGGTACAACCACAGTTTATAGGAGAATGAAACATTTGATGATTCCTAGATACCCATATGGTTGAAATCACATGGCCTATATGAAGAATCACACCCTCAAATCAAGGAAGGAAAAGCCACGAAATGAAGACTCACTTTTGCTTCTTTTATTTTCTGAAAGTGGCTAATCACTAAGGGTGTTACAAAAAAAATTACATATAGTAAAATAAAAGAATACCCTTAAGCATGAGTAAAGTTGCGGCCTAGGTTATATATTTCTTCACTACAGCATGGAAATAGTATAACGTTCAGTATCAAAGAAAATAATAATACCCAAATGTATCAAATGCATGGCCGCGACATGAGATATACAAGGTTTCATTTTCAGAAAATGGAAAACCTAGATGCATTTAATGAGGTCATAGCCATAGAAGCTCAAATATAGAGGTACCAAGAAACAAAAGATCAAAATTCTCTCATAGTGTAGCCACAACCATGAAGGCATTATGAAGCTTTAGTATCAAAGAAAATCAAATACCCAGATGGAAAAAATGCAAGCCATGGCTGCAAGGTATAGAGAAGCATGAGAAAAGATAAAAGATCTCTTTTATTTTGTTTATAGTAAGCTCGAATAGATGTGTTTTGCAATGAAAATGAAATGAAAATGCAAGATTCGAATGAGCTTCAAGCTTACCTCCTTTGATTTTGAAGTGAAATACATATAAACCCACAGGTTTGCAAACAGAAAGAGCTCCAAGAACTCGAACCAGGCTCTCCAATGGTGGCCTCAAAATGATGAGAACATCAACAGGGTATAAACTGTCATGCCCAATAGTTTTCATTAGAAAAACTTAAATAATTTTTTTCGTTTATTAATTATGTTAAATGGTGCTCTAGGTAATTAGGGTGTGACACTAACCTCCTCTAATATCATGTTAAAACCCTTATCCTTAAATGAAACCACCAGTCTTATTACCAATAGTAGGTTTATGTATAATATGACTATTATAATTAGAGGTAAGGTTACTATCATCATTCCTCTCGATATTAAAATCATATGATAATTATCAACATCATTAAACTTGTTGATATTAGTTTCATTCCTTAAAGCTATTATTGGTTTATACTTGCTAATGTGATACTATTGTTAATGTAAATCTGAGCATTAAGCTATGCTTTAAATATTAAATCTACAAGTATCACAATATAATGGTTACATTAATAGTATCCTCATTACAAAGGTTGTGACATCTTAATCCACATTGCACTACTTTGTGCTATTCCCCATTGACCATATTGTCAATTTTGTATTGTGATTATTACAATAGTTCACCATGAGCCAAGGATGATATTTTAGAGTACCCAATTTAGTGTAGCTACATTATCATGGTAAAAATAATAATATTATAATTGTAGTGTTTGCATTTACATTTTTCCCACATTTTAACACCTATAGGAAGTTTTATTGAAATGTGCTCTCGTCACCAAGTTATCAAATTCAATGAACAGTAATAGTAATAATACTAATAAAGCTAACATTAGTAATAAAGTATCGATATGAATATTGATAGGATTATTATCAAAATACTCTAATGATGATCATTTTATTAAAATACTCTATGTTAATAAGGGCTTCCTCAAAACTATTGTGTGTTAATATTTCATCTAATAATGTTAATATTATTTGCAATATTAATATTAATATCACCATGTTTTTCTCCTAAGAATATGATGTTGGCACCATTATTATTAACACACAAGTCAAATATAAAGGTCTAGTGATTTACAAGTTTCTTTACTAATATTAATAATCTTTTTATTCACCATTTATAATATTTTAATGTTAGTACTTTTGAAATTCAATGACACCAATATTTTGAATATTATTATCCATACTCTTCATAATATAAATGTCTATAATCTGGACTTTATTAATAGTAGCATTAATATTGAGTATATTAATATCTATTGAAATTAATATTGATATTAGTATCATCACTTGAAATATTAATATTAAATATGTTGAAGTAACAACTAATACTAATATTAAACCCATAGATATTAAATTAAATATTAAATCTATTAATGTGAATTTTTAAATATTGTTGTAATGAACATGGATATTCATCCCTAATATTTAGGTGAATATTAACATTAATGGTTTTAATATTTCCCCTCGCTCAATATTGCTTTGGTCATAATGCTTATAGCATTATTGTTGACAAGTGCCATGTATGGGCAAGTACTTGCCTTTGTAGTATTATGATTAGAGATTTGTAGAGTTGGAATAAAAATAAATATAATTTTAGAGTTGGAATAAAAATAAATATAATTTTTTTTAATTGTTGTATTTTAGTTTTGACTTTTGTATTTTGTGTTTTGTTTGATTAATAGCAATCATTTTTTATATGTTTTGGTTATGTAATGTAAATATTTGTTTGATGTTAAATATTTAAAAATAAAATAAATCGGAATAAATGTTTATTGTTACCCATTCATTGAGAGAAGGAAGTAGTTGAGTTTGTTCTTTAGAATAAATATTTGCTAAACATTAAATAATCAAATGATTTATTATTAAAAATAATTCTTAATTGATTCTAGTTGATTTTGAATTTGATAAAATCTTCATATTATAGTTGAAGTTAAATATACTATTAATATACTAAATATACTATATTCTAATTTAATATCAATAATTTATAAATTACATTATATAAAATAACTAAATAGGTAATATTATAATATTAATATATTTTAAAATATTGTTATAATTATTAATATAGTGATTTACTATTATTATATTGATTATATTTATAGTAATAATATAATAATATTAATATTATAATTAACATAATAGTTAATTAAGATATTTTATTAATATATATAAATATTTATGAAAGGAGAATCTACAACATAAAATAACCTATATTATACATTATATAAATTAATATTTATTTATTTTATTGGTGATAGTAGCTACTTTTGACGAGTACAATGTGGGACTAGTAGCGGTATAAACACCACTAGTAGGCCAATCGGGGATTTGAACCTTGGTTGCACCATAAATGAGCAACCATCTCACCAAAGGTGATCCCTATAAATTAATATTACATATAATATAAATCAATATTTATCTACGGTTAACTTATTTACCTATAAATTATTACCTAAGATATAAATAGAAATAGTATATATAAATTCTATAAGAAGAAGGAGAACATATATAATCAAATTATACCATAAAATATTAAAAACATAAAAACATAGATAAAGATATTAGTTTAACAGAAAAAATAATAATTTTTTTTTAATAGTGTGAATCTAAATTTCAATAGTTAATTGATTTTTATAAGATTTTCTTTAATAAAAAATAACAATTACATAGATAAAAAAATTCATTCTTTAAAAAATGTAACATTTATTTACTTTAGAAAGATTTAATGAAATGATTTTATAAAGTAAAAAAATGAAAAATCATTCTTTAAAAAATATTTAATTTGCTGTCTCCCTCAATAACACACATAACTTTTTTAACCAATCAAATGCACAAATAATATTTTTTTTTAATTTAGAAAGTTAAATATTTTATAAGTTGACTTTACCAAATTAAATTAAATTTTAATTTTTGTTTAAATATTGTTTTCAATTGATTGAAAACTAAATTATTAATAGAAGCATTACACTTTAAACTCCATTTAAACATTAAAATAAAAGAGTTTGCCCTAATGGTGGGCATTAGAGCTTCTAGAACCCCAACTCTTGGAATTTGCATTATATTTTCTTCTCTTTCTGTTTTTGCCTGCTACAGAATAGGAAGGGAACGGCGGCAGAGGAGGCATATGGGTGATCAAGTTTATCCAGTCAAATGGGGAGCTGCATGTATTTTGACTTAATTTTTTATTGATGAATTTGGTTGCTGATTTTAGCACACTTCTCCTCTGTGTATAAACACGGTCTTTTTATTTTATTCCTTGTTTCGTTTCTTAAAATAAAAAGAATACAGATCTCTATAAACATTTCGCTACTGAGGTTAAAACATTTCAATTTTTATTAGTTCCTGTCAAAGGAACTATAGGCACGGCAAAATCCTAAATAGTTATTAATGTTTTGAATTTCAACCAATCAAAATTAATTATTTTCTTTTGTACATTATATTTGAAGTTTTTTCTAAAGTTAAATGCATGTTTTTTAACTTTTCTAATTTTCAAAATTATTTTTCTTCAATATTATTGGCTAAAAAAATTTAGGCGATAAGGGCGGATTATGCGGAATTGAGTACAATATTTTTTATTTTTCAATTTCATTGGCTTTTTTTGAGGCATTTTTTTTGCCACTACTCAACTAATAAACTAATATTTGCACATTCGAATGTAAAAATTATGGCAAAGTTAAAGTTAGAAATGTTAATTTATAATATTTACAATATCATTCATAAAGCTCATTTTTATTTTGCAATTTTATTGGTTTTTTTTTGCCACTTCTCAACTAATGTTTGCACATTCCCAAATGTAAAAATTATGACAAAATTAAAGATAAAAACTATTAATTCAAAATTAAAGATAGAAACTATTAATTTATAATAAAATAATAACTGTTTTTGGAATAACTTGATATTTGAAATCAACTATTTAAGATAAATATTTATTAATCCATTATTATAGTTAATATTGATTCATTATTATAGTTAAAATTTATTATTAACAAATACATAAATAAATTAAAATTAATTATTAACAAATTTAATATACATTTTTTGAAAACTAACATTAGTAGTTTTGAATGGGATAACCTATGGGAGCTGTTAAATTATGACAAAATTAAAGATAGAAACTATTAATTTATAATAAAATAATAACTATTTTTGGAATAACTTGATATTTTAACTAAAGGCACTACCTTTATTTTAACTCGTTATTAATAATTTTGTTTTTAACAAATGAGAGTTTTTTTTTTTTAATTGAAAAAATATTTATGTATTGTTAAAATAACACACAAAATATATAACAAAACATATTTCACAAATTAATTTTCTCAAATATAATTGGCAGGAAAGTTTTGGCCAATATAAGCGATTTATGCAGATCCATTATCATAGTGGGGATTCTAATGACAGATGGAAAGAGCAGATTTGGAAAAACTAAATTGGAACCGTTATCAACTACGATATTATTTTAGGTTGGACAGTTCAAAAATCACAACAAAGAAAGCAAGTGCCAAGAGGAAATTGGGAATTGTTTATTGGTAACTATTTTATCATTTGAATATATTCGATAAACATACTTCAAAGTTTATTGTGAATGTTTATTGTGAATGCAACCTAGAATGCAGTGTAGATTGGGCTATCTTCTGTAGATGCAGTTGTAGAGGGTTGCTCAGCTTGTGAAGATCTTTTTTGCGATGGCACGGGTAACCTTCAATTCTAAACATTGCATTTTTTTATATGCTTAAAATGATTCTCTTGGCTTGATAAATATTGGATGAGATTATAGGTGGCATGTAAAGGTGTGATATAAGCTTGAGCTATATTTTAAAGATTTTTGAACCAAGTAAGCTCTATGCTTGACAAAGGGGGTAGTAGATGCTTGTTTGAGCAGGAGGTGGCTAGAAAAAAAACTCAATTGAGAACCTTCTTGGTAGTAGATTGCATTTGACGATATCTAATAAAATGTGATGAATTCAAGGTCATATGCTTTCATGTTACCTTTTGTGGCTTTCAGATTGTGTTACATGGCCATTTTGCCACTTACGAAATTGTAATTTTACTATTTAGTTCTTCAAGGCCCTTTATTTTGGGTTAATTGATGGGTTCAAAAGTTAATCAACTGAAAGCCTTATCCATTGAATAGAAGTAGCCCTTTGAGATTTATACAAATATTTGGACACACCGTTTCCTATCCCTTTACAAATTTAGTGACTGTTTAATATTTTTTTATCCCAGACAAGTCAGGTAATTAAATCAAGCATCTTTAGCTTCTCTTATGTCTTTGGATTGGCCAATAATATTTTCATTCTCAACTCCAGCCTCTCTGAATGTGTGTTTGATTCCTATATGTGTTCTAGTGCTGGATAGTTTCTTTTTTGGGGCAATGTTGTTCGTGTAACTTCTTTAAATGATTAATGCAGATGTTTGGGTACATTACTAGGTCTCTTACCATTTGGTCTTGCTACTTTCTAGTAGCCATTTACAAAGCTACACTTATCGTAATTACCCATAAACTAATAATGGAAGGTTCAATTTTTAGTAATTCTTTAGCCACATCAATACATTTTTTCTTAAGAACCATAATACTTTAATAATTCCTTATCCACAAATACTTAAGCATGGAAGGTTCAATTTTTAGTAATTCCTTATCCACAAATACTTTAGGGGAGAGGACCTAGTAGTTGAGCATGTTTCAATATTTGAGATAGTAGTTGTTTATATAATTCCCAATAGTTGTGACATGACTACCTTAACTTAAACAAAATGTATTCCTTTGATCTAAAAAACAACCAATCATGTGATGCCACATCAATGCTCAACTACCCATGATGTGAATGCACAAGTATTGGTAACATGTTTGTTTTGGCTCTTTTTGGACACCTTGGAAAAAAGCATGATAATGTGGCATCATATTTGATGATGTGGCCATAAAACAAAATTTATAAGTAGGGGACTTGCCAAGTAAGCTGCTGTAAAAAAATTGGAGTGATTTGAAATTTCCAAGTAGGATTTTGAGAAGCACAAAGTTAGGGTGCACAACTACTGGGTCCTCTCCTATAGCTACTTCCACCTTGACAAACCTTGGAGTAGAACATAAGGCTATCTTTCCATTTCATCTTACAATATTTTCATAAACTTGAATAGCGGCTGAAGTTGATAGATCCGAAGTTTGCAATTTAGTTATAATGCTGAGAGCAAGGAAAAAACAAAAAAGCTCCAGAACAACACCTTTTTAGATCTAGAAGAGTAACTTGATTTGGAAGACAAGATAAGTATGAAATGGTAAAATAAAAAAAGCCATTCATGCTCATTATTTATTGGTAAAGACTGTCATTTGGAAAAAAAAAAATTATAGCAGAATGGTTGGACTATTTTTGAAAGAAAAACTTATTGAGAATAGAAGAATTTTCATCAACATAATTCCTAACTGGAGAGTGTCAAATCATTTACCACTAAGTTTTCAAATCTTGCACGATTTACAAAGTTTAAGAGAATTTGGCTTCCATATCCCTATTTTAAATAGGTCCCCAATACTTTAATGTTATTACCCAAGTTGTTTCCATTAGACTTCAAACTATCTAAAGGTCTTCTCTAAAGGGTTGAAATAACAGAGCATTTAGTAGCATTTATTGTTCGCATATAACCAAATAATTGTTCGCATATCTTATAGGAACACACTTTGCATCATAGCCCAAATTAATAAACCCTTACAATAAGTTGAAAAAGATATATTTATGTCAAGAGATACAAAAAAAATGCTAATGTGGGTAAAGGAGATAGAGAGACAATATCAAGATACACCATATCAACTGTATCATCATGCTTATTTCTCCTCACAAAAAAAGTGTAACACAAAATAAGCCATCTTCTAACTAGTAAGAGATAATGCTTTAGATTTTGACAATTATCCAAAATACATGACTAACTTTTGATATTTACTTTACATATATCATTTGGTAGCTATGGAAGTTTCACAAACATCATAGTCAAAACTTTGGACTCTCAATTATACACTTCTTCTTTTAGACTGGGGGCCATACACAACATTTTCTTTTGTGACATTGTCCAAAAAACTTAACAACAAAATTCATTGCAACACCCCAAATACATTCATTTCTCAATCGTATCAACACAACAATATTGCTTTGTTTAAGATAAATATATCATAGAGATTATCTAAATAAGTATAATAATATTGCATTCTTTTTAAGTCATGACCATGCTAGATGCCAATTTGGTTTAAAAGACCCCTGTCCATGTATTTTTTCCATAAAAATGGCAAAGGCCCTTAGTACACAACTTATAATAGCTAGTATGTTACAAAAATTTACATGATTGCCAATTCTAGCAGCACAAGCTAGTACATACAATTTGCATATGTTACCTGACTTACAAGATAGATGAGTTTTTTGGAGGAGATACAAATAAATACAACTTTTCAATTGGCGATAATTATTGGAACTATGTGTAAAATTTGGAGATTTGTGTTTGATTGCAAAGAGTTATCTCTTGTGATTTATGAGCAAATTATTATTTCTATTCCAATTGATCATAACAAAAAGACTTCCAATTTTGAAAAGAATATAACATAGAACCAAATAGAAATGAAAATTCCAAACAAAGATTGTCAAGAGTGTATCTCATTTATATTTTATTTAATCTTTCTCTTTATGTCTACGATTTCATGAAGTTTTTCTAATCATGTAAATAAAATGTTGATGGATACGTAACACATTTAGTGCACTCATGCCCTAGTTCATCATATCTGGTAGAGAGCATGTCCATCTAGAGATGACCTTATAATTTGGTTATGACTTATCCAGAGATAGTGATGTCAACAAAAATTTAAATGAGACAAGCTAAGGGTATACACATCAATGTCTAAGTTAAACAATTAATACCCTCGACAAATATCAGTTCACACAGTGATGAGTCTACAATACAAAATTGTTATTCTAGATGGTAGGCTTATAACTATACTATCCTAGAAATGCATGAGCATTGTCTAGTCACCTTGAATAGTTAAGGAAATCTTTGAACTCATAAGTATTTACATAATGCTAGCAACATGTAAATTGTGCTTTCTTCATGGCCTAAAAGTACAACCAAAGCATTTCAAAATTTTGAAGTGAGCAAAATTCTATTGTTATCAAGGTCATTTTCTAATGGAAGACAAAGTTGACTCTATCAATGATCAAATTCCTAAATTTAGGTGACAATTGCTTTATCCCGACCAAAACTTATTATTATCAGGGTCATTTTGTAATGGAAGAAAAATTTGACTCTATCAATGATCAAATTCCTAAATTTAGGTGACAATTGCTTTATCCTGACCAATTGTTCCTAAAACACAACAAACTCAACAAATACAAACAAAACTATTCTTAAACTTTATGGCAGGAACTTCGCTGCTCTGCAGCTCTTGTTTATTATTTACTTATTTATATTCCAAAAAAAAATCTTCTCACACATAGTAGCACACAAAGAAGTTATATTTTAAAGAAAAGTAATTTTCAATTTACAGGCACTTTTAACTCTAAATAGACTTATGCCCCCTTTAGCAGAGATATTAATAATTTTGAAAACTATTTAGAACTGTATTTTTTTTTTATAAAAGAAATTAGTTAGTAATTATTGGGGCTCAGCCTGTTTGTTTAATATATATATATATATAATTAAGCTTAATCTATTCCTTGTGAGTGCAAACATAAAATATCTAACTAGTTAATTTAATATACATTAATCATTTAATCAATAATTATTTCATATAAATTATATAATATATTTATTTCATGATTTATATATGGATGAGTATTTACATTCATAAGAATTATAATATAATCATATTTTGTATTTGATATAAAAGAAAATGATTCTATTGAAAATTTATGATGTATATATATAAAAATAATTTCATGTCTTTCTTTTTTTCAAATCTATTCAACTTTTTCAAATAGACATCTCTTGCTTTTTAAACAAAAAGGTTATTATTTTTTTCTAAATAAGAGTTTAAATAAGTATCAACATGGAATACTTTTATTCACCAAATATTAACTTTCCATTTCCACCCTTAAAATAGATGAACTAGATTATTTTTCATGATTTTCATCCAAATTTCTAAATTTGCTTATGAGATGGATATTATTGAGTTTGTATATTTATCTTCCCTTTCATAGACATCTTTAGTTTCAAACTAAAAAGAGATACAATTATTTTATCATTATCTTTAATGATAATTTCATGTTTGAATGTTATCATAATGATATCAATATTCAAGAAAATTAAATCGACTATGAGGCGTATAGGTTTTAATATTGGTAGAAGAGCAATACATTACTTATATCTTAAAAGAAGTTAAATACATTTTCATATGTAAACTTGAACTAACATTTTTACAAGAGCCCATTTTAAAAAGAACCCACCATACTTTCCACTATAAACACAAATCTCAACAAATTCCTTTAAAGATAAATCACAAGAGCTCATTTATTTTTCTTACAAATGAATACCGATTTTATATATATATATATATATATATATATTCATAAAAAAAATAGTAATTAAAGCTTTCTCTCCACCCTACCATAATGACATCAAGAAGCCTCTTGGGCTCTAGCCATACCTCGGAGCAAGAAAAAAAAATACTACCAATGATTTTGGTATGAAAAAAATTGAAATGAATAGTTTAGCCACAATTTTCTATCTACCTATTTTACCAAATAAACTATCAACTCACATACTCTCAACCTTGAGCTTCCATTTTTAAACAATAACCAAATAATACAACAAACCATTTAAATAAACTAACTTGATATCAATAAGGGAAATAGAGACTTATCTCTACAACCATACTTCTTGATCACCTCCAACATATGTGAGAGCTCCTTGTCTCTCTTCATCTTTCCTTCTTCATTTTCCACTCTATAAACACAAGGGTTCTCCAAAAGGAGAAGTGGGTAAAAACCCTAATTTTCTTTCTCAATCCAATATAAAAGGATTCAACTTGAATCCTTTTGAATGAGGGAGTGACACTTGTCACTCTCTCATTCAATCCTCAAGCACAATCTCCCACAAAATGTGTGAGAAAATTTGGGGAGATGGGAAAATAAGGAGTGTACTCCACTCCATCCCAAAAGTCTTCATCATCATTAAGAGGGGTATGGAGTACTTGTCCACTACCTCTCAATTTGTCTCATCTCATAAATGAGTTTGAGAGATAAGACACCCTTCTCTTTCCCCAAGATCTTTCAAATCCGTCATCCCCTTAAATGGGCATTAAAAAGGGGTCATATCTTGGATATGGAGCAAGATATGGCCATAAATAGACCTCCAACCCATACGTACTTGTCTTAGGGTATTAGAAAAGGTGGAAATACATAAAATAGGTCTTTTTAAGACCTCTTAAAAGCTCATGAAAGAATGAACTCGAATTTTAACCTAACTAAGGGTCCCCAACTTTAATTCTCCACTGACACACTTAACTGCATGGTAATAGCACTTAATTATCCCCACAAACACACTTTACATTTATCCCACACTTAAATCACCATTTCATATTAGCTATATACCTTAACCTTTAAAAAAAAATTCTAATTTCTAACATTTTATTTATAAATTCAAAATAACTAAACTATAACCACAATACTCACTTGACCTTTTATGTTAATCCCACATTGACTCACCTACTTTCCTACACAACACAATTAAGCACAATCAGACCATAATAATAAACCACATTAATTGTAAATTGAATCTTCATAACTTTATCCATGAATAATTAACATAGCTAATTACTTGAATCCAATGTATTATGAAACAACAATGATCTTATTTGAAATTCATCTTATAATTTCAAATCTCATTCAGTAATTTACATGCACACACATCTTCATTAAGTAAAATAATGACAATATAACACAAAGTAAAAATGAACTGCAAGGTTACTGTCAAACAATCGCCTTATTTATCACCTACAATATATTTAACCATATATTTAGGATAAATGCATAACAATTTATGGTTGTGTTAGTCACATGCGAGGTGAGGTATCACATAAACAGATAAAAAGACATTAAAAAAATTAACGTATGGTCACGGCCTGAAAGCTTGAAAATGCTATCAAAATAGAGAGAAATGCCCAGATTTGTGGCAAACTAATACTTGCCATGTATTTTTTTGCAAAGTCCCTTAGAGAATCACCTAGATACAGCTTGAATGGTGAAAGTCAAGCCTCAAAACCATACTTGTAGCAAGGCGGCGCAACAGGTTTCTCAAAGAAGTGCAAAGTGAAATAATGACAATGTTTTAGGGTTTGATGCCTTTTACTCGCCCTAATTCGAATGTGGATTTTTGACTTATGTTTTAGAAATCAAAATCATTTAAAATTATTGAAAATTTCATGGTCTTGACTTAAATTCAATTGACCTAGTGATTAAAGGGAGCCCGTGAGTTCATGGTGGAGTTTGAGAGTTAAAAAGGGATATTTTTATTATTTTTTCAAACTTTTTGAAAACCCTTTTTAATTTTTGCATGCATATTGTATTCTAGCCAAATATTAAGTGCAAGTTTCATATTGTCTTAATATTCATTTTATAAATTTTCTATGAAAGAGAGATAGCATGCCTTGTAATAGAAGTGAACTGAAGATAAAATCATGCATTTCATGAAGGTGGAGACTTGAGTCTCTTTTTAGTTAACTAATCATGCAAAAATGCAAAAGAGGTGGAACTAAATCTAAAATCATGCAAAGACAAAACAAAACAAATGGTGGAGATTTTTAAGACATAACTTTAGTTTTACATCGGTTTTGACAGTCTTTTGATCATGCACATTGAGGGGAGGAGTTTGCCATTATTTTTGTTTAGTTTACTTCAATTGTGGGCCCTCTTTTTGAGGTTTTTCATCTTTTCTTGTGAGGAGATATTTTTGAGATATTTTTCACTTCCAGTTAGTTGTTTCTACCACCTCCTAGCTCTTGGAGTTATTTTTTGTATATATTGAGAAAAGACTTAGTCTTGTTCTCGGTTCTTACTTCCATTGCTCTTTTACACAATATAGAGATTAGAAAGAATTGTAACTCAGGTTTTATTTTTAGTTGATTAATATATGTATATATATAGTAGTACTTTATTTTCAGCATACTGTTTGAGTTTTGCAGAATTTTCCTTCAGAGTATTCAATAGAAACAGAGTTTACCTTCACAGCTTCTGGTGTTTTGTATCTTTAAGTGATTTGATGCAAGTTTGATGTGTTTCAAAATCAGAAACTTTTAAATTTATGTCTTGTTTACTGATGCATGTACATTATAGTGCAGTTTATCATAGGTCATTAATTGTGCACTTAAGTTTATCATTTCTCTTAATTTGTGAAAATCCAGTTTTCCTTAGTAAGGAAAGGTCAAAAAAATCCTTTTAGTGAAACATTTATGTGATCAAGGAGCCCAAGTTGAATTGTATTAACATATTTCTGAGAGTATTAGTTGTGAATAATTTTGCATATTAGTTTTATTTGGTGAATCACCTCCTAGGAATAATTTACAATTCAAGTTACCATCAGTTTCATAGACTAATCTTTCTCCCTTTCCCACACAAGTCATTAGATTCTAGGAGATCAAAAGGGGAACCATCCCACAATTTGGAGATTCACTTTTGCTATAAGCATACCAATAGGCTTGAGAGTGATTCCTTGTTTCATGGGATTGTTGAGCCTCAAGCTTAGCATCTAGGGTGCAATCTTTGTGACAACATATCCATGGTGAATCGAAGCATAATTTTTCCACTAAACCTCAATCTACAAAACAAGATCATTCAAATATAAAAGTTAAACTAAGCATTTATTGAAACTAAAAATTACAAACTACAAAAATAGTTAAATTCCTACTCTAACCCATTTGAAACTTATCCTGTTTTTGAATTGGTGTCGTGTTGATGTGAAATGATGACCCTTTCCAAATCCTGTAATTAGTGAGTTTGTTTCAGGGAATTCTATGGAAGAGAATTGATGAAACTATTACATGATAAATGGATAAAAACCTAGTTTATGCTAAATTAAACATGATGCAAGCTAAGTTAGCCTCGTTTATGCTAAAAATGAAGTAATTATGCAATTGCTAAGCTAATCTAAGTTGATTCTAAGCTAAAAGATGGAAACCCTAATTTATATACAAACTAAGATGGATGCATGAAAGCCATTAATGGATGATTTAGGCTATTATGCAATTAGAAATAATCTAAACCAAGATCAAAATGAGTAAATTGTGAGTGTGATTGCAAGTGTCCTATTTATAGGAAAGCAAATGAGAAATGGAGGGTTGAGATCAAAAAGATTAATCAACGGTCAGGGATGAAAGGGAGAGGAGGCATAAATCATGGATTCTCATCAATGAATGAGAATGCATGATGGTATTTAATCAAGGGATCACATTTTCTCCGAAAAAATACACTTTTGACCAACTCACATAGGTCACAAGGTGACTTGTTCAAAAGGTTAAAGGTTAAAACTTACTCAAGAAGCCAAGTGATTTGATTGGAGGAGAGAGAATATTCTTCAAAATATTCATTTAGGTGAGGATAAGAGGTATTTTACAATTAAAAGAGAGCTTTAATTGTGCAAAAAAAAGGATAAGGAACATTCCATAGGAATATTCCCCTCTTAGAGGAAAATTAGTTTAATTGCTAATTAAAGAAGGTTTAATCATGCAATTAGGGAATTGAAGAATTAAAGTGATATTCATTAAATTAAATAATTTAATGAATGTTAGAGAGATGAAATGATATTTAATTAAAAAAAATTATGGTTATTTAATTAAATAATATGACTTAAGGAATTCAATTAAATAGTTTGATTTATTTAATTTAATGAGATGAAATGTTAGCATGAAAGGGAAGTGAATTAACTTGAATTGATGAATTAGGTTAATGGAAAAAAATTATGCAATTAATTAAATAGCTAGGTTAATTTAATTAATTAAGCAAAAAGAGGATGGGTTTAAAGAGGAAATGATGTTAGTAAACCTATTTTGAGTGTATGATATCATTCGGGACATTTTTTAGTGTCTGTATTTTTCCCCTCTTTGAAGCGAGGTACCTGCTACTTAGGTTCAAAGAATAACGCTTTTCAGAATTAAAACTATTGCTTAAATCAAAAAATAAAAAATTTCTAATTTTTTACATGCCCCAACGGAAGGATAAAGTTGATCCCCTATGCCCTCAAGAAATTAGGCAAAAATTTTGAATGTTGGGTTGATTTCTCAATAAAGGTGAAAAGTTGCACCAAGGGTCCATAAAGGCTTCGGGATGTAAGAATTATGCCAAAAAATGCAAAAAATGATGCAAAATTAGGTTCCAATTGGAAAATTTGGTGAAAATGATGATAAACCCTAGCTTGAAGTTAAAATTAGGGCCAAAAACCCTAATTTTCTAGCATAAATAACCCAAGAAAGGTCACTTTCAATTCATTTGTGCATTCACACTATAGAGATTCTTGCTATTTTGAGCTCTCACCCTATGACAAAATGGCATGATGAAAGCTTACCAAGCACATTTCTAACCAAGTTCAAGAGCATCAGTGAATTCCAGGTTCAAGACCACTAGTATGTAACTCAAAATTCGATTTGAAATTTAACGTTTCGATGCATTTATTATGCACTTTAAAGTTTAAACGTTGGCGGTGTCACTATATAGCAATTCCCAAATGAAAATTAGTGACACTAAAATGAATTATAGCGACACATGTGTATATGGCAACACACTTCATGATTTAAAATTAGGGTTTCTAATTTTTAAATTGTGATGCATACTTATAGAATGACGCATTTGCCAATTTGAAATCTAGGGTTAGGGCTTGCCAAAGTTTAAATCGTGATGCCAATGTATATGGTGACACACCTTATGATTTTTCCTTCAAGCATTGCAATTTGAAATTTAGATATAGCAGCGTTATTGTGATTCTTGAGAAAAAAATTCCAAATTGAGTCAAATCTCTTCGATTTTTTATGACGTGCGCTTTGTGGGTGTAGTAGGTCATTGCACCATTGATGTCGTATGAGCATAGGCCCACAATTTTAGAGAGAATGGGCGATTTGTTAGAGTTACATCAGGAGCACCTGTGAGAGATCATCCTTTCATATGATGAGTATGTGCCCATCATCCAGACACATCTTGCCATGATGACTACTTTGTGCGAGAGATGACACAGTGAGACTTCATCTTTTCATCTTTCCACTAGCGAGGCGATGGTGACCTTGGAGGATGTATGGTGTATTATGCATTTGTCGATACATGGAGATCATGTGATTTATGATGTTGACACCGGGTTTGACACCTATCATGAGGTGATGGAGCTGGAGAACATTTCTCTTGTTACATTATAGATCAACCTTGAGATGTATAAAGGACACGTGCCGACATTTAGATTGATCATCATAGCCATCATTTCAAGTTTGGTGGCCCCTAATAGATGCAACAAAGGGTTCAACCTAGGATGGGGTTTGGCATGGCACCAAATGCTCCATAGGAGGACTCTTTTTGCATGGGGGCCATTGATGTTGGCCTCACTTTATCATGACATGCACAATTTTATTTATTGTGATGGGAGAGCCATTGGTGTAGGGGTGACTCTACTTCACATTTGGGCATGGGAGCATATCATCATGCTCTGACTAATAGTTTAGATGGTGGATGTTGAGCCAAAGGATCCTATGATTTGGTGATACCAAGGTTCCATTACTTTGTGGCACACTTGATAGATTGGGCTCCCATACTAGCGATGAGTTCTAGATGATATGAGAGTTTTCAGGTGGTACATGTGGCTAGAGATGCCACCATGGTACAATGATGTGTGGCATCTATACTATGCCAGGAAGACTCGATACATGGAGGGTCATGAGAATACTATCATTGAGCACTATCTTCCAAATAGAGTGGCATGACAGTTTAGAGAGATTTGGGATAGACCAGATGATTCCTACAACGCTATATTTGCAAGGTATTCTTGGGAGGTTCCCACATGGGGACCAACTATTCTAGCTCCAGAGGCAATGGAGAGCTTTAGAAAGTTAGTAGCCTAGCCATGGGCCTATGATTAGGGCCAAGTGGTAGTGGTGACTACGCCTACTTATGATGCTTGGTTCACACCTCCATGATGGTTGACAGATTCAACAAGTGCTCCACCATGAGGGAAACCCAAACATAGGGGGGCCAAAGGTAGAAGACAAGGACAAGGTGGATAGGAGGGTTAGGATGGGTAGGTTCTAGGGTTTCCACTAGTTGGGAAACACTCTCCTTAGGTCTAGCCATAGGTTGCACAGAAGCAGGAAGCTTTGCCACCACCACCAGATGCTAGAGATGCACATATACAACAACTATAATAGCAGGTGCAGATTTTGATTAGTGAGCAGGATCAGGCCCGTCAATAGGACCAAGTGAGATAGTAGGTGGTCACGGTTATAGCAGAGAGGGACCATGCTCAACAACAGTTACAGGTTGTGACTATAGAAAGAGACTAGGCTATTGGTCAACATCACCAGATAGAGGCCATGACAGCAGCCTCACAGGGTAGGATAGTTTCAACAAGATTATACAGAGAGGTCATGATAAAGGCCACATATTATAGGATGCACTACCATCGGGATATACCATAGGCACTTGGATAGCCTTATTTTTCATAGTGTAGTGATGCATGATTGAGATTTGAGGAGTAGCCAGAGAGGTAGGCTAGAGAGAGTAGCAGCCATCAGGGCTAGCCTCCGATGTACAAATACTCTTTGATTTTTTTGTGCGATTCTTTATCACATATATACATTCATGGCCTCATTTTTTATAGCCTCATGGATATTGTATTTTTTATCAATAAACATACACTGATCTAGATTTTGTACCATGACATTCATTTTTGATATATATGATACAAATATGAATTCTACATGATGTGATGTGTTCATCTTTTATTTCATGCTTATGATATGAGATTCTTATAGTTGATCATGTATATGATATGCGATGATCATGATATGGATGGATGCAATGTTAATGCTATGATGATGCAAATGATGTTGATCTGCATTTCCTTTCTTTGTATATTTTCTATGCAATTTTATGATGATGATGATGTATGCGTATGGATGTATGGATGCAAATGCTTATGATATGCAACAATTTTAAGATGCTTAGAAGAAAAAATCTATATTATTCATCACAACTCAAATGATAATGCAAAATCTATCATGTGACATACATTAATTATGCTTTTAGATGTTTTACGATTAATTATGCTATGATTATGAGATGCATGTATGTCAATGGTTTGTGGATGCAGAGTGGATGCATTGATGATGTCTTTGTTGATTGTAATGATACTAGGTTAGTGCAGAGAGAAGAGAGAAGAATAAAGAATGAATGACTGTTGATTTCGATGATTGATTCAAAAAATCCAACAAGTCCATGATCCATCGAGACTTTATTAGAGATGGTGACAAGGCATGCAAAATGAGGATGAATGCAAGATGTGTTGCTCACACTTCGGGATTGGGATTTTTCATCATTCCTTATTGTTTGATATAACACATAGACACGATGCATCAAGGTATTGATAACCAGGATGATATTTTATCTAGTGTAATGGACTTTGACTTGACAAACATATAGGATAACTTTCTTGTTCACATCTTGACATACAGAAACCTTGTTGAAATGCAAGTTAGGAGATTAAAATATATTGGACCAAAGCATACGCAATAGTCAACAACATACCCCAAACAACTTTCCTACACACAACTAAGCAAGTATAAACCAAGGTTATTTTACAAGAGTATCCACAAGCACAACAAATGAAAGATAATGATCAATGGCCCATTCCTTTCTCTCACCATCAACAAGTCCTCAGAATGGGTTATTAAGATAAATCAGAAGAAAAGATCAAGTACAAACAATTAGTGCTATCTATATCTCTTGCCTGTTTTAATTTAGCTAAGGTGATGTCTGATATTGATGTCCATCATAGGAAGGATACATCCTAGGACATGATGATCTAAGGGTTGTTTTATGTTAGGATGATGATGCTAAAATGAGTCATTAATACAAACTTCCCTGACGCATTTATCTATGGTTTACACTTTAGATTTTGACTTTTAGGTTCACACTTTACAAGTTCTATACTTTTTTTCAACTTGTTTTTCCAAAGCGTCAAGGTGACAATCGATTTATCATGAATGAAGGTTTATTTTAGGTGAAAGCAAGATGGGATGGATGGGTTTGGATTTTTTCGAATATTTCAATGTTTTTGGTATTTTTGAACTCTTTTGAGGTGTTTTTGGTCTTTTTGAAAGTTTATGTGAATGTTTATGTTTTTAATTATTTGAGGTTGTTTAGGATTTTTGAAGATATTTGAGGATTTTTAGGTCTTTTGAATGTTTTCTAATGTTTTTGGGGTTTTCAATTTTTAAATGTTTGTCTTTTTTTATTTTCAAATGTTTGAGTTTTGTGAATATTTGAATGTTTTGGTATTTTTTAAATATTTGGATGTTTTAGGATTTTCTAAATATTTGGCTATTTAGAGCTTTTCAAAGATTTTACAAATGTTTAGGGATTTTTCTGAGAGTTATTCAGATGTTTTTTTTATTTTCAAGAGTTTAAGAAAAAGAACCTAACCTAAAGACCTATCCTAGGGGTCTTGGGGGCTAATCAAAGATAAGCCTTGCCTACGTTATACATGTAGAGACCACATAGTTTGACTGACCCAACCTATTTACAATCTATGAGAAATTAATAGGTGATGGAATGCCAGTTTATTATGACAAACTCCTAGAAGACTGACCTAGGGTGTCTCAAGGGAACATCAATGATGGCCTTACCTATGTTCAACCTCAGAGACAATGTAGTTTGACAAGGGTACCATTTTTGTATTTTTGATGTTCGACCTTTTTAGGGTTTTTGATGAGATTTGGATGTTTTGGATTTTTGACTTTATAATTTTTCAATTTTTTTTGAATTTTTATAAGTATAGGATTTTACAAATTTTTTTGGATTTTCAATAATATTTTATGACCTCAAGATATGCAAGATCCTGATATGATCCATAAAAAAATGCCCCCACTGTGACATGCTAGACTATGATAAAGGTAGGACAAAATGACCTTTGGAATATTCCAAGTAGTGCTAAAGGGTTGTGATACTTCTCAATGTCAAGCTATGATAAGGATGTGCATGATGAATGAATGGTAGTGCAAAGAATGATAGGACAAAAGAGCCAAAGAATAGATGGAGGTGCTTTATTTATGCAACGCACCCGTTTTTGCAGGTTTCACCAAGGTACTTGCCCAAAGCACCACCAAAGTGGTTTTCACTATAAGACAATTTTTTTCTTTACTTTTTCAATCATTTTTCTTATTTTTTTGGATTTTGATCATTTTTTGTTCTTTTTAGTATTTTTGATTTATACTCTTCAAGACTAGGAATAATTTTTTTTGGGATGCATGTTGTTAGTTGGCTCCTATAAGGGTTCACCTTCAGGTGTTGAAAATTGGTATGCTCCTAATCCATAGCTAGATGTGATGACGAAGGGACCCAACTAGTTAGGTTCAAAATTTCCTTTACTATCCTGATCTAGAAGATTTTTTTTATTCTACTTTAGGACAAGATCCCTTACTTGGAAAGGCTGAAATTTGATCCTCTTGTTATAGCTCTCCATTTCAGTTAGTTTTGATACACTTGAAAGTGATTGAGAGCAACGAGACAACACTCATCCAAAAAATCTAGCTCATTCAGTCGAGATACTTTGTATTCTTCCTCGGTGATCAAGCTTTGTAGTGACACCCACAATGATGGGAGCTCTACCTCAATAAGTAGGATAGCTTTTGATCCATAGACTAGAGATAATGGGGTTACACCTATTGGCATGCGGATACTGGTTTGATAAGCCCAAAGAGTGGGATTTAGCTGCAGATGCTAATCACGACCAGCTTCATTGACTATTTTCTTCAATATTTTCATGATAGTTTTATTTGTAGCCTCAACCTGTCCATTGCCTTAGGGATAATACAGGGTAGAGGATTGGTGTTGGATATTGAATCTTTGACATAGCTCTTTCACATCCTGATTCTTAAAGCATGTTCCATTGTTTGAGATTAGGGTTTGAGGAACACCATAACGATATATTAAGTAGTTTAGGATAAACTTGGTAATTTGTTACCGCATTATGTAGGTCATAGGAATGGCTTCAACCCACTTATTGCAGTAATTAGTGGTGGTTATGATAAAATTGTGTCTGTTGGATGAGGTTGGAGTGATTTTTCCTACAAGGTCAAGCCCCAACTATGAGAAAGTCCAAGGTGTAATCATTGGCTACAATTCTTGAGTTGGAGCATGAATTAGATCCACATTTTGTTGACACTGCACACACTTTTGTACATGTTGATGAGCTTCCTTTTCCATGGTTGGCCAATAGTACCACATTCTCAATAGTTTCTTAGCTAATTTCTTACCACTAGGATGGGAGCCACATATGCCATCGTTTACTTCTATTAAAGTAGTTAAGGCTTCCTCTTAGTTAAGAAATTGTAGTAATGTACCTTTGATGCTTCAATGGTAAAGAGTATCACCTAGGATCATGAATTGGGATGCCTCCTTGACAAAGGTATTTTTAAATTTTGAGGTGATATTAGATGGGAGGGTTCTTCTTAGGTAGATAAAGATTTCATGGTGCCATGAGGATCCAGGACCAACAATGACACACATGAATTCAGATTCGAGGATCTTGAAAGTTGGCATGAGAAGTTGTTCTACCAAGAACTCACAAATTGTAGGATGTTGTTTGCCATGTATAGTAATGATCTGATTGTTTCCATGGTGTCTGTTGCTCTATTGTTCATGCAAGGAATCTACTCAAAATTTATGTCTATGAAAAGGTCCTTAAGATTCTCCACCATTTTCTTGTAAGGAGTGAGCTTTTCATCCTTAGTTTGATAGTCATAGTTGACTTGGTTGATAACCAGTTATGAGTCTCCATAGACTTTCATCTCTTGAATCTACCACTAAACTACTATCCTTAGACCTATGATTAGGCCTTCGTACTAGGAAATGTTGCTAGTACAAGGAAATGATAGCCTATATGACTTTGGAATGCAATCACCATGAGGGGTGATGAAAAGAATGCATGCTTCTGATCCATGTTGGGTGAATGATCCATCAAAGTAAATCTTCCACTAAGTTGTGAGGTTGGTAAGGAACACTAATTCATCATGGAATTCAGATATCAAGGAGTTCTCAGCATTGATGGGTGCTTTTGCTAGTTGGTCTATGATCACTTGTCCTTTGATTTCCTTATGCTCCACATACTCTATGTCAAATTCTATTAAGATCATCACCCATTTATCCATTCATCCTGTGAGAGTTGCTTTGGATAATATGTATTTGAGTGGATTGATTTTTGCAATGAGCTTGATTTAATGTGACAACATGTAGTGTCAGAATTTTTGTGAAGTAAAAAATACTACTAGGCATGCCTTCTCTATGGGTGAATGTCTCATCTCATAGCCCACCAGGGTTTTGTTGATGTAGTAGATAGCCCTTTCCTTTTTTTTTCATCATGTTGTGCCAGAAGAGCTCCTAGTGTTGTTGTTGTTGCTGAGATATATAGGATTAAGGAATTTTGTTGGTATTGGTGGCATGAGCACTGGAGGTGTCAATAGATAATCTTTGATTTGTTGGAAAGCTTTATCACATTTTTCATCACACTTGTAGGTTATCCCTTTATGGAGCAAATATGAAAAGGGGTGGATTTTATCTGATAGTTGTGCTATGAACCTTTTGATGGACTGCAATCTTCCCTGTAACCCTCTCATTTGCTTTAGTGTTTGTGGTGGTTCCATGTCTAGGATGGCTTTTACCTTTGCTAGGCCAATTTCTATCCCTCTTTGTGAAACAATAAAACCAAGAAGTTTCCCTGATGTGACCCCAAAGACACACTTTTTTGAATTAAATTGTACCTTTTATTCTTCAAGTCTATCAAAAATGGGTCCTAATACTTGTATGTGCTCACTTATTTTCCTTGATTTTTCCAAAATATCATCCACATAATCTTCAACTATTTTGTGGATCATCTCGTGAAAGATGAGGGCCATTTCTCTTTGATAGGTTTCTCCCGCATTCTTTAACCCAAATGGAATCACATTCCAACAATAGGTTCCCCATGGACAAGTGAATGCAATTTTTTTTTGATCCTCCTTGGTGATTATGATATGGTTATAGCTTGAAAAACCATCCATGAGTGACAACATTTCATGCCCAGTTGTTAAGTCCACAATGAGATCGATTTTAGGAAGAGGTAAATCATCCTTTGGACATGCCTTGTTTCTAGGTCTCTAAAATCAATGCATATTTTGATGCCCCCAGTGGGTTTTGAGACTAGTGCTAGGTTTGAAACCCACTCAAGATAATATATTGGTCAAATGAATCCAACTTCAAGAAGCTTTTGTAACTCTAGTTTCACCAAGAGTGCTATATGAGGGTGTATCTTTTGTAATTTCTACTTAACTAGCTTGGCTTCAGGAGAGACTACCAAATGATGCACAACTACTTTAGGATCAAGGCCTGGCATATTGGTGTATGACCATGCAAAGTTAGCTCTTCGCTCTTTCAAGAATGTTGCTAGGTTTTTTTGTTTTTCATCTCTCAAGGGTTTGGCATAGAAATTGATCTTAGGTGCTTCTTTTATTCCCACATTAATTGGAGTGGCCTTCTTTGCTAGTAATGTTGACTTTTCTAGATGCATTGCACTAAGGGGGAGATTCAATCCATCATCCTCGAGTGCCTCAGAGAGGCTTTCAACATCAAATATGTCCTTTGCTTTTACTATTTTAGGATTAGAGAGTGCCACTAGGTGGTTTTCACTAAAGGATATGCATGTTAGTTTCACTTCATTAATTTTGTGACTTAAGGATTCAATCATCTTGCCATAGTACGTCACTATGTCAAGCTCTATGTCAAAGCCTACTTTGTTATTTTCCCATGATAAGTTATCGCAGAATCCCATGAATTCTAAGATCACTTCATCATTTTCAAATAAATCTAGAATTGGTGGTCTTTGTTGATCCAAGTCAATAAGTTGTGGGTATACTAGGTGTATCTCAGTTGGTAGGTTGCTTGGAATAAAGGATGTTATGGATATCATAAAGAGGGTTTTGTTCTCAAATGGGTCAGCAACATCAAGGGGGAAGTCATCCAAGGTTGTATCACATGATGTAAGTAACCAAGAGGAAGCCTCAACCCGTTTAGCAGAAGTACCTTTTCCAATAAGGGTGACCTTGCTATTAGTACAACCTAGACCAAGATTCTTTAATTATTTCTCAAGAATGATGGGTTCTATCAAACCATTTTCATTCTAACCTAGCTTCTCATTCTTGTTGTATCCCATTCCTTTCATTAGTTGCAAGCCTTTTTTGTCATCTTCCATAGGAAGAACAGGAATAGGTCGTTCATCTTGATAGAGGAGTTTAGAGATATCGTCCTCATTGAAATCTTCTTGATTAAAATCCCCCCATTTGGTAAAGGTAGTAGCTACCATCTTGATTGTTTCAGGTTCTTTTATGGTGGATGTGGTTTTCCCATGAGATTGATGAGAAATAGGTAACTCTCCTAAGACAAAAGCGTCTCTCAATAGTTTGTAGTTCCCACAATCATCATCTTGGATCATTGCTTTGACGTTAGGTATGCTCTATGCAATGGGTATTTTTGTTGTTGACGTAGAGGAAAGGTATGATGGGTCAACAAATAAGCTTGAGGGTGTAGGGACCTCATCATTCTTGGGTATTTTTGGTATCTTATGGAATTTGGCTTCAAGATTTTTGTAGTAGTAAAAAGGCTCAGGATCTCCATGGATAGTGATTTCTCTGAATTCAAATCGAAAATTTACACACTGATGATAGGTCAAGGCCACATCTTTTAAATCATGGATCCATGGTTGGCCAAGGAGGATGTTATAGGGAAGATCAAGATCAAGCACTTGGCATGTAGTTTATGTAATAAGAGGTCGCACTTGGATGGGAAATGCAGTGATTCCTTATGATAAGTTTTCTCCTGGTGGTCATATGCTCTTATGGTGGTACTCTTTTTCCTTTCAATAGTATCCTCTGAATAGCCCAGGTTTTTGATCAGATGAAGGGTGCAAATGTTTAAACCAACACCTCCATCTACCAAGACTCTTTTGACCTTGTTTTTATGAATGACAACCTCAAGGTGTAAAGAACGGTTATGAGATAATTGTGATGGTAGGTTTTTTTTGGAGAAGGTGAGAAGATGGTTGGTGATATGGCCTACCATAGCTTGAAACTGATCAATATCAATATTCTCAGGAACAGATGACTCAGACAAATCTTTCTCCAATATTTCCCTATGTGCGGGGGATAACCTTAAGAGTTCTAAGATTGATATTTGTGCATGGGTCTACTTAAGTTGATCTAGAAGATTGTGCTTACTAGAATTAGATGTTGGAAAGTTAGGTTGTGTCCTAGATTGATATGGGATTCCTTACATGGTTATTTTCCCATGTCATGTGGCAACTCCACATTCCTCACTAGATCCTTTGATGGTAACGATAGTAATGACGCTATCGTAGGAAGCAACTGCGTTGGAATAGGTATGTTGCATGTTGGTGTAATCCTTAGCTTTACCATTGTTGTTTCATTTTCTATGATCTAGCATATAGGGTTCTTGTATATCTTACGATCCTGATTCCCGGCTAGTACCTCAACAGATATTGTTTCATTCTCTATGATATTTTGAATGATACTCTTAAGTTTCATGTAGTTTGCCATTTTGTGTCCTTTGATTTTGTGAAATTCAAAGAAATTGTGCTTGTTATACCAAGATGGTTTCTCTTGTGGCTCTTGGTAGTTTTCAAATTTGGGAAGTGTTATCAAATTTGACTCTACCAACTACTTCATGATGGTTTTGATGGGTTCAGATAACTGTGTACTTGTGTTTGGGATAGTTTTTCCTATTAGTGGTTCCCATTTGTTGCATGTCAGTTTTATTGATGTGATTGTTCTAAGGAGGTGTTCTTTGTTGTACCATCGATTGGATGTTGGCAACTTGATTGTTGTTTGGTCTAGGAGCACTTAGTATCACCTTAGCATCTACCACACCATCATTAGTTGTGTTTTTTTTCTTTTCCCAAACACATGGTTTCTCATTTGAACTTGTTTATGGTTGGTTGTTTCGTAAGCTTGGGTATTTCCTTGTGAGATTAGAGCTCTATCGATGTTAATAGATCTAGGGACAAGCTCATCATATGATGTGATGCACTGCATTTTCAAGTGGAAGGATAGATTTGGGTCCAGATTTGTGATGATTATTCCAACTTGTTCATCAGGAAGAGGCCACTTTCTTTTAATAGGTCTTCATCTCCACCATTTCAAGAAATTGGTGAAAGACTCTCCTTTGCTTTGTTTGAGAGTATACAATTCCTCTAAAATGACGTCCATGTCAAGATTGAAGGAGAAGTGATCAATGAATTTATCAGTAATTTCTTGAAAAGTTTTGATACCGGAGGGTAGTTGAGAAAACCAATCCATAGCAGGACCTGTTAAACTTCAAGGGAAGAGGTGCATTGGGGGTATGTGCAGGATCATGATGGGCCAAAAAGTGGTGATATGTAAGTGATTTGATGGCCCATGTGGCTGATGACTTTATTTTTACCCAAAATTGATGAAATGAAAAGGGTTTTTAAAGAAGATTCCCAACTTTCCACCTATATAAATTATGCTTTACTTTGAATTTAATATATAATTATTATTAATTTTCTATTTGAATTATGACTAAAATCTTGATTGATAGGTTGATTGAAAACCATCTATAGCTTTCAAACGGTATCACATTTTTTTAATCCGAAACATGCATCACATTCTATGCTTCACATACTATAGGATTTTTTTTTTAAATTGAATTTCATGAAGTTTTGACCAAGTTAAGGTGGTCAAACATATGAGTTTTTATATTTTTTAAAAGTTGTAATTAAAAATTCATAATTAATTATTTACTTGGAAAAAAATTACAAAAAATGTGCATCACATCTGGACATGAGTCATGTACTTATATCTAAAATCTTATAAAAAATAATTATCATTTTATTGTGGTTAGGGTGGTTAGACAAACACCTACTTTTTTTTCCCTAAAATTTAAGTACTATTACATTGAAATTTCAAATTTTCACCAAATAGATTTTAAAACCTAGTAGTTTAGAAACTACATTCAATTTTCTATAGATTTTATTCTTACATATTTTTGAAATAATATAGATAACTTATTCAAATTTTTACGTCAAGTTTCCTAGCTCTGATTTTTCTAAATTTTTCACCACTTAAGGGCATGTTTTTCCATGATGATCCTACACATAACCTTAGATAAGAATCATTGTAGGCTACCTCCAGACACATTATGTTAAACTCTTTGATATGGTCCACAAGACTTCCTCTCCCTTTGTATTTGTCAAATTTTGGGATTTCAAAGCCGGGAGGGAATGGTACTATTGCAATGTTTTGATCAAATGGATAGAGACATAGATTCTATGTATGCGGCTTCTTTCTCTTACCCATTCAAAGATCTTGTATTTCTTGTGATAGCACCTTAAATTGAGATGTGAGATTGTCTTGTGGATTTGGTGGAGGAACATATGGTGGGATGATAGATGTGTTGTATGTGGGATTTTGATATGATGATGTATTGTATGGGTGTACAGTGGTGTAGTATTCGGTGAAGGTGATTGGGGTATTGATGCATATGTTCCTAACGTGTTTGGATTGATGATATGTTGTTGAGGATTATAGTAGGAACTTGGTTGTTGTTATTGTTGTTGAGCATACTATTGAGCTAGTAAGGCTTGTTGTTGTTTTTGTATTGCTAGGGCTTGTTGTTGGGCTTGTTGTTGTTGTTGCGCCAAAAAGGCTTGTTGTTGTTGTTGTGCTACTAAGGCTACTTGTTATTGGGCCTGTCATTTTCTCTATGCTACTAAGGTTGGTTGTTCTTGTTGTTGTTTGATAGCTTGTTGTTGTTGTGCTAAGGCTACTTGTTGGGCTGCTAAGGTTTCTTCTTCTTCTTGTTGTGCTACCTATTGTTGTTGCTTTAGTTGGATGGCTTCCTAAGCTACTAAGGTTGCTTGTTGTTGTTGCTTTAGTTGGATGGCTTCCCAAGCTACTAAGGCTACTTCTTGTTGTTGTTGTTATTGTTGGATGACTTGTTGATAAGCTTGTTGTGCCTATTGTAAAGCTAGGGCATGTGCTTGTAATTTAGGATCAGGTGGTTGTTCGGACACCGGAGATGGATTGTGGATGTTGATGTTTAGAGTGCATAGCGGATTGTTGATGAAAGATGAAGGTTTCCATTTTTTTTATATTCCTTGCACGTGATGGTGGATTGAGATGGAGGAATGTAAGTTTGAGGTCCTAATTGATTTGACATGACAAAGGGAATAGTGGGGAATAGTGAAGATGATTCCATTAAATTTTGCAATGGAAATGACACACTAGGACCTTGACTCCATTGATTAAAAAGATTTCCTTTTCCCATGGCTTGAGGATTGCCTTGTGCCAAATATGTAAAGGGATTTGTGATCAATGTATTTCTTGGGTTGACATAACTCGTAACTAGGGATTTCTTTGAGATGGGTTGATAGTGGATGAGGTAGATATACTTTGTGAAAATGATGGTATGGATGAACCCAAAGAAGGGTTGGGTAGAGATGTCCCTATTTGCATTAAGGGTTGGATTTGTGGTATGGTATTGGCATGACATTGTGTATTGTTTTGAGATACTTTGTCTATACTTCTTTTCATGATGGTTGGCACAATTATGGTAGTCATGGGTGTGGATGAAGAAGGGTGTCCCCAATATTTTGAAGTGGTTGTGGAATAATAAAGTTCAAGAGGTATGTATAGCTATTTAGGATTTTTGGAATAGGATGAGCACCAAAGGTAGGTGTCCAAGTGGTTTTGGAGGTGGGGGATTAGTGTCAAGGGTGCCCACAAGTGTACTGCTTTCAAATGGAAGAGTTAGACCAGAGTCTTGGGAAAGACTAGTTGCAAGACTAGGAGTGAATGTTTGATTTAGCCTTAGTGATGGAGTTGTGAAGCTTTGTGTCAAGTTTTGTGCAACAAAGGATGGGGAAATTTGAGCTACATTTTCAAAGGCTTGATGTTCCATAATTTCCTCCCTAGTAAGTTCAAATGGATTATTTTTTACATCTTCAATATTATATGGTCTAGAAGGAGATGACGATTTTTGTGATGGAGTAACATGAATTCTTGGATCAAATTCTAAAGTATTTGGATCACTTGAGGTAAATGTAACTTTGGCTTTTTCCATGATTCTCTTTTTTTGTGATCGAGCATCTCTACCATAAATTATGTGTCACCTATGGGATAGTTGTGTTGTGTTTTGTAATGTTTGAACTCTCTAGTTGACTCAAATCTAGGTAAAAGGGATGGTCTAAGTATTTTTGGAGCAATGATGGTAATGGGGGATGAAAAGATGGGTGATGTGGAGAGTTATTTTTGCAATAATTTTGGGACAACACTTTTGACTTAGCAGCTTTATGTTTTATGTTGGATAAAGGATGCTTATGAACTTGGAAATCTTTAGGGTAGACTCATGACTTTCAAGATAAACTAGTTCAAAGATGATAACTAACTCAACTAAGTGCATGGAAAAGAATACATTTCTCATACAAAATAGCTAGGTTAAGGTTTGGTTTGATTGATGTTTAAGTCAAAATATGTTGGTGTATTCAAAAATTTTGCAAAGTTTGGTGAAGTAAAGGATGAAATTTGATGAAGGGATGGATGAAATGTTGACCCAATGTTAACTTAGAATGAACCTTTGCTTTCCAAGACCAAGGTAGTGAGAATGATGCTAGACCTCTAAAATGTTCAACTCCTAAAAGAACCAATGTTGACCCAAATGAGAGGATATATGGGGATGTTTAAACCTATTCGGTTCCTCCTAGCTTGAGCATAAAAGTTCCTTATCAAGGTGTAACAAATGTGATAAAGTATTTTGGCCCATTTCCTACTAAACTATGATCTACGATACCTATGTTTGCAATGATGGGATCTAGGTCTTACCCTACGGATTTTTATTATGCAATGGATCATCTACAGGAGTTCAGTATCATGAAAAATACAAGGGTTTTAACTCCAAAAGAGCACATATAATTTTGCACTAGTTATTTCTTGAAGCGTGTCTATAAAATTTTGCTACCAACTTGTCATTATTCTTGTGAAGTGCTAAAATATGTTTCTTGAGATCTTTTGGTTTAAGATGTCTGAGTTTAAAATGATGATCTGTAGATCTTCTCTTAGGGATTCTGACTTTGCCTGAGATAATTTAAAAACAGTTCAAGTTTATGGAAGAAAGGAAAATATTCATTTCCACATGGGTGGTGGTAATATGGGCCTTCCAGCCTCAATATCAACTTGTTCCTCTTCTTTGTCTAAAATGGTTGATGCATTTCTCCACTGGGTAGGTGTTTCTTTTGTTTCAAAAGTGAAGCTTCTCAAACTGCCAATGAGATCAATTTGTTCTATGTTAATGAGTTTAAAGTTTGGTTGAATGATACCACCTAGAAGATTACGTTGTTCAACAGGAGAAATCAGTCTCCAAATAGTCATGTGGGGTTTATTTGTCAATTTATCTTGCTTGATAAGTTTATTTTACCATAAACGCTCATCTTTGATTATGTTTTCAAACTAGATGTTTATGCAAAAACATCATAACTTTCACAATGTCCATTTTGTGAAAGTCATGAGATTAAATCCATAATTGCCTATGTTTCCTTTGGAAATATGGATTGAAATTAAGTCAAAATATTTATAAATCTCTAATTCAAGATGTATTCATATCACCCTTAGGACCAGCAGTAATATCAAGGCTAATTCAAGATGTATCCATATTTAAACCAAAGTGTTTGAAATTTTTGAGGAAGATAGTGGATGTTTGTTTTTGTAATGATTTGAAACCAAGCAATGTATCAAATTGACTCACAATCATTTACAATCCTAGGTTTGAAATGGCTATACTTGTTAAGTCCCCACTTAGATTTCTCCAAACACTAATCAATGAAAACAGTTATAGATTTGGCGACATTGGCTTCCCTCCATGACACACACTTCTCAGGACCACCAAATCTCAAAATCCATTCAGAGATCAAAATGATTTTTCTGTTTCTACAATTGAATAGTAATAATGTGGGGAAACTTCAAAATGATCGTTATTGCACCAAAAAGTATTTTAGGACTTTTGGATTCTAAACAAAGGTTTGTAATTAGGGCTTCTAGTTTAGGGAGTGTAATGATAAAATCCCTCAATAGGTCTCCCAACCCTTATCAAAAGGGATTTACACATCATAAAGATACTAGGGAGAGCTATCATGTACCACTTCCCATTGATCAAAATTTTCATTACGACCATACATTTATATAGCGGTTTCGAAGAGCTTGGCTTTAGCTCATTACTGCTTGGGTCGTTCCCTCCTTTCAAAGTGGAGAGGCAGGCCCTCTAAAGGTGAACAATAACAAGGAAGTATGTTTTTAATTTGATCATCTTCACTTGCATGAACAAAGAGAGAACACATGCCACACCTTTTTCTCACACTCGTAAAGGGGTCCATTTTTAATCCAAATTGAAAGATGTAGGAGATTTTGCAAAGTGCTAAGGAATGTTGTTGTTTCTCAAGATTGTCGAGTGGCATGAGAGAATTGCATACACATCCACTAACAATGTTGTAAATCACAAAACATAGCAAAAATTTGTAAATTTTAACCCCTAAAGATAAGATGTCTTCATTTTATTGCACCAAACGAAATATGAAGTTGTTTTGTTCAATTTTAAACCCAAAAAACAATGATGAGATGAGGGTTCAATTTTAACCAACTTTGAAAATGAATTTTAAGCCCAATTGAAAGCTAGTTGGTCCTAAGATTGTAAGTAAATTAAAACCCAATGGAAATTTAGTTTTCCTAAAGCATAAAGAAGAAAGCATGAACATTGGGCTATAATTTCCCCAAAGCATTGAATGCTTGTAACAATCATATAATTTCAAGATAAGGAATATTTCTTCAATTTAGCTCCATGTATTTCAACCTACAAATCCTTGTTAGCCTAACAACCAATACAGATTTAGAAGTGCCTCAGTGATCTAATAAATCAAGGAAACTAAAGCACATGTCCAAAAAGAAACATAAAACTTCTTACCTTGGTTGGGCATTGCTAAAAATGATAGCGTTGCAATTTGAAGTTTGGGTGTCACTCTAGTGAAAATGGGTGTCACTTTGCAACAAAAATAGAGAGCATGATAGCATCATGATTTTTCTGGGCATTCCTACACACGGTAGTGTCATAGTTTGAACTCTGGGGATGTCACCATTTGGAGTTTTCAGTACCTCTAGATTCAATCAACATCATTAGATTTAGATTAACAGTAGTGCATTTAATTGGTGTCGGTATTTCAAATTGCAATAGCATCACTATATGCCGACACTCTTAAAATGGCATCCTTGTTTTTGATTTGGCCATCGTTGTATCCTACAAAACAACAAACAAATGGAATTTGAGATGAAAACTAGTTAAATTAACAGTTTTCCCTCCTAGTGTAATGCCCCACCACACAACCCCAAAGGAAACTAATATATCTAACATTTATGGCACTTTTTTTTTTAAGTAACAAATATGCAACATAATAATAACATACATCACATGAAATGAATCTATACTTATACAACATATAAGAAATCCCTCGGGGTTACATGATTGCTGTGGATGTCAAAATCTGCATTTTGCTCAAAACAAACAACACACATTAGCCTGTTAGTTTAAAACAAAGCAAATAACAACATCCATATGAAATGGTACATCAATGCTTTCAAATGCAAACAAATGATAAATGCAAGCTAAATGAGCACATGAAAAACATGAAGTGGGTCATCTCACATTGGATTGGTGCTTCTATGGAAAGAAGCCCTTTCCCAATCCTTGATCAAGCTAAGCTAAATGATGAAATTGCTATGAATGTGATATGAAGATGGTGTGGGCAAAATCAATTCTCAAGGAGAGTGACTTTGCAAGAGATTGTGGAGGATTTGCTTGAGGATGAAGCCTCTATTTGTAGATTTTCAAATGCTGAGTGTTGAAAAGGGACCAATGTGGGACTAAAAAACAAGCCAATGAAAAGAGGCCACTTGTCATCATGTGAGTGGTTGATGCATGTGCAAGATTTGGGAAATGTGCCCAAGAGGGGGGAAATTTGAAATTCAAATTTGTGCAATAAATGTTGAGTTTGACCTTTGGAAGGGGACATGTAAGAGCCATGTAAGAGCTCATAAATGACTTGTTGGATGTACATTTCAACTTGCCTTTTGAATTCAAACCTGATGGAATATTCCTCATGGATGCCATGTTGAGTGAAAATGATGATTTTAATAAATCAATAAATTGATTTATTTGTGCAAGTGGAGATATCTAGAGGATTCGACATGCATTAGATTAGATTTAATCAGGATTAATTAGCTAGGATAATGATTAGGATGCTTTGACTTTTATGACTTAAATATTTGATTTATTTAAATTAGAAAAGGATGGAAAATGACTTGGAGATTTAATTAAATAAAGTCTTGATTTATTTGATGAATGGAATATGATTATGCATGATGTAAATTTGATGTGTCTACATTTTGCCCCTCTTTGAAGCAATGTACTTGTTGTGTTGGTTCAAAGAATAAACTTGCCGTGATCGAAATTTTATTTTATTTTTTTTTTCATATGCCCCAGCGGAAAGAAGTACCCTGGTACATTGCCCCCTCGAGAGATCGAGCTAAAAGATTCAATTTGAGGGTCGATCTCACGATAAAGAGGCTCAAAATGGATGGTTATGGATGATGATGCAAATGAGATGATTTCAAGATGCTTAGAATAACAAATCTATATTATCCTAAACAACTTAAATGATGATATGATATGAGATGGATGATATTGATGATGTGATATGTTCTAATTATGCAATGGATGATTTATGAGATGCTTAGACCAAAAAATCTATATTATGGTGATGATATGAATGCACGATGGATGCATGATGGATGAATTGGCGATGATGATTAACTATTCATGCTATGATGTTAGTGCAGAAAATGAAGAAATTAGATGATGACAAGAGGATCCAACAAGCCAACATTATGAGAGATGATGATGAGAAATGATGATGATAGATGGATGATTTTCTTATCAAGGATTGGGATTTTAAAAAGATTCACTTACCTTATGTTTGATAACATGCATAAGTACGATGCATCAAGGTATAAAGGACCAGGATGGCATTGTACTTAGTGTGATGGACTTTGACTTGACAAATAGATAGGAGTATTCCTGTTCACACCTGACATACGAAAACCTTGCTAGTATGCACTTTAGAAGTTTCAAACATCTCGGACCAAAACACGGAAAGGTATAACCAATCAATGCAATAGTCAACAAGATGTCCAAAAAATCCTCTATACATATCTAACAGAGCAAGTATTCGCCAAGTTATTTTACAAGAACGTCGAACAAGCACAACAGAAAAAAGGATGATGATCGTTGCCCCATTCCTATCTCTCTAAATCCTTCGTTCGGATATCATTGAGAGGTCCTTGGACTGAGCCCAATAAGTCAAAAGAAAAAGATAAAGCACACAACAAGTTGATGTTCTTCAATACCGCTAACCAAAAGGGAATGTGTTTTAAGGATAAGAACTGAAACTTATTGCCAAAAGATAATGCCCATTGTAGGAAGGATACATCCTAGGACATGTTAGTGGATGGCGGCATGTCATTTCATTTATCCAAAGTGTTCTTTTTGATAAATAATGCTCCTTGTAGGAAGGATTCATCCTAGGACATGATGTTATCAGATGATTGATATGGGACTGTTTGGATGATGGACTATCGACACAAAGAATTGACCAACTTGTTTATGTACTGACTTAGTCTTGAGACTTGATGCTTTTGAGTATTCGCGTTTATCCTGCTAGAGTTGTTTCTAATTGTTTCACCAAAGGTTGAGGATGACGATCATTTTATTGTGGATGATTGATTATTGCAAGTGCAAGCGAGATGAGACAGATGGATTTTTTTCAAATATTTGGATTTTTTTTTATGTTTTGAAATGTTTTGAGGTTGTTTCTTGGTGTTTTTGAGATTTTTACAAATGTTTTGATTTTTTGAATTTTGAGATGTTTTTAGATTTTGCATTTTTCGAATGTTTTTGGATTTTGACGTTTTTCAAATGTTTTTTAATTTTGATGTTTTTCAAATGTTTTTGGATTTTGATGTCTCAGGGGCTTATCAAAGATTAGCCTTGCCTATGTTTAAGCTCAAAGATGACGTAGTTCGGATATCATCTTTTTGATGTTTTTTTAACTTTTTGAGTGTTTTTGGATTTTTGATTTTTTTTTAATGTTTTTGGAGTTTTTGATGTTTTGATGTTTTTGGATTTTCACATGATTTTGACAATTTGGATATGGATATGGGTGATGATAGCAGTGCTCTGTTTTAGATTTTTGTTGAAAACCAAGCTGAGGTTGATTGATGATGATGACAACATTTTTGAGGATACACAACAATGCAAGGGTTGATTGATCGGGATTGATGACGATAACATTGTTGAGGATGCACAACAATGCAAGGATTGATTGATCAGAATTGATGATGATAACATTGCTGATGATGCACAACAATGCAAGGATAGTGTTTAAGCAACACAAGGATATCCCGAGGTGATGATTCTTTGATTGGATTTGACTGATCATGATTGATAAAACTTGATTTGGAACAAAATATGTTCGAATGATTTGATGTGATGTTTGAAGTGCAACTTGGATGCAACTGATATTGATTGTTTGGATCGATGTTCCATAAAAGATGAAGACTGATAAGGAATATCCTCTTGTCAAAATATGCCATGGGCTAGTGATTCAGATTTTAGATCACAAATGCTTTGACCAACTTGATTTCACATTTTCCAATGTTCAGATCGCCACATAAGTTGGAGGATATAGATTAAGATTTATTCTCAAAGCAAGATGTAAATATCTGCCCCCAATGTCTAGCAATGTATGGAATGTGATGGATGAACGCTCGGATAGGTGTATGGATGGATAGATATGGCAAGCATGCATAGGATTCCAAGGATTATCTTGCGATAGGATAAGGTGTTCAAAATGCTCATTTTGATAGTGCTTCATGGCTTAGATAATGCTGCATAGGATAGGATTAATGAAAACGGCCTATGTCAAGATGTTTTACCGTAAGCAGGCATACAGTGTGCCCCAAACTTTCATCAAGATCAAGATAATTTGGATGATGGATGCTGATATATGCACATGGATGAAAATGGATTGGATAAATGGTTTATGGATGAATCAATTTATTATGGATAAGATGGATGGAATGCTCGATTTATTATGGATGGGATGAGATGCTTTCACCTAAACTGGCGCACGTAGATGCTCGATTCTACACATGACGCCTGTTTGCCAGGTTTTCGTTATGGTCTTGCCCAAATCGCCACCATACTGGTTTTCACTAGAGGGCGATTTTTCTCTTTACTGTTTCCAAGCCCTTTTTATGATTTTTTTGACTTTTTTGCTTTTTTGATTTTTTTTAATTTTTTTGAAAGATTTTAAGCTCATGCTAAATCACAAGGTGTTGCTAATGTAGATTCCCCTGTCATAATGTGCCATCAATATCCTGCTTGAAGGAGTTTCTTTGCTAAGATACGTGCACTTCAATGCAACTTTTGAGATTCTTGATCTACTTTATTGATGTCGGGGTTAACTCTGTCTCTGTGCACCCATCGCAATAGAGTACCTTCAGAATCCTTATGATGAAGGGTCATTTCCAATACATGGTCAATGTAAGAACTAGATATCATGCGTGGAGGCGTGGATGGAGTGTGTTTAGGGATAGGAGATGGACTAGTTGACAGCTTGGAATTTTTGACTCTCCAAACTTGGGAAGATGAGCAATGATGGGTGGATACGAAAGTGTGCATGGAATTAGGACCAACTACTTGATATACTTTGTACGTCTCTTGAAAAGCCTATTTTTGCTTTTGTGGACACCTTTGATGGATACTTTTCCCTTTTTTATTTTTCCCCATAGTTTCTTTGACTGATGGAGTTTGATTGGGATAATCTTTCTTTGTATTCTTTGGTATCCATTTGTATTTTATTTTCCCATTATGCTTCTCGGCTTCTTTTGCTTTGATAAGGTTCTTCGTACTTTGATTCAATTATTTCTTTTGACAATGGTCCCAGTTCATGGATAGGGTGAAGGGTGGATGAAGATTCATGGCATGGCCGGTTGTAGTATTGGCATCAGTTTTATCATAAGGACTCTTCGTGCTCCCTATGTTGATGCTTGCATTAGATAAAGTTGCCCCCAATATTGTGGAAGTAGTACCTTAATGCTTTGATTCTGCCTGTTCCAAGAGCTCTTGTTTAGAATGCATTATTTGATCAATGATCAGTGTAGATGACGTTATTCCTATTTGCTGCTCTACCAACTCCAGAATATCTGACTTTTTTCCTATTTTATCTGACTTGTTTCCTTGAGTGGATAATGCTGGAAATCTTCATACATGTTGTCTTCAGTCTGAGTTTGGGATACATCTGATCCTTATGTTGATAACTTAGTTTGACTGTAGGAGTTAAGAATCTGCTCTTTGTATGTAACAAAATTTTGTTCTAGATGAAGATCATCTACGTGTCCATTCATAGAAAGCATCTCATGGATAGATGGAGGAGTATGTGCTACATGGATATGATCATCTTGCATAGATAAGAGAGTTTCCATTAGATTATTGTAGTATCTTGAAGATACAAATTCTTGATCTTGAATGATTTCAGAGTTGCTTTCGACATGCTTTGGATCAAGTTCTTGACATGGGTCAGTTTCAAAGGATGGATTACTTACTAAGGGTTCTTGGATGGGAAATGGCTCAATATCCTCTTGATCTTTGAATGGGCTTGGATCAAGTGTTGAGTTGAAGATTCCTTTAGTATCTATAACCATGAGGTCAAAGGGGGTCAACATGTCTTAGAAAGGACCATTGTTAGACCTTGGTGAAAGATGTTGATCATGCTTTGGAATAAATTCTTGAGATATGTCCTCTAACTCATAAGGCTATGAAGAGACATTTTCAATATGATCATTGGCCGATGGATTGTGCATTATGTTGATAGAATCGAATAAGCCTAACACTCCTTGAAATAGATCACTAAAAAGTGGCTCTTGATGTATGGTGAGTTGATCATCAGATGGGGTGGAAATATCTTCAAGGTGCTCATCGATGGAGAGATCTTGATCGTTGTTTTCAATAATTGTGGTGAAGGGATTTCCAATGTTTTCAACCATAAGGTCAAATTATGTTGACATTTCTTGAATTAGATCATTATTGGTTGGTGGATTTTGATCATGATTGAAAAGTGACTCTTGGCATATGTTGATTTGATCATTGGATGAAGTAGACATAGCTTCAAGGTGCTCAATGACGGATTGATCTTGATCCTTGCTTTCAACAGTTGTCATTTTTTGTGCTTGTGCTTGTGTTTTTTGGGTAGCTTGAGAGGCTTGTTGCACTTGTTGAGCTTGTGTTGCTTGTTGCATGGCTAGATATTGTTGGAATCCCCTTTGAAAAGCAGCTTGTAATTCTGCGTTGTATTGGCTTGATATGGTAGAAGTTGGTGGTGGTGAGGGTGGTGGTGGATTTGGAATCATGTTGGATGTAGTGACAAGTGTTTGAGATACGCTCAAAGCGATCATGGAAGTGAGGGGTTGAGATGTGATGGGTGTGAGAGTGGTGGCTAGAATGATCGAAGTGATGGGGATGGTTGGAATGACCGAGGTGATAGGCCCTTGGGAGACCATGTCTTGATTTGGGATCAACATTGTTGCTTGATTGAATGCAATATGTTGGCGCGATGTTGATGGTATACTCAAAGGATTTGATGTGATGGCTTGATTGGTGTTAGGTGGATTGATTTGGATGGAATGATTGGTGCTAGGTAAAGGGGGAAGCCCTAAACCAAGGAATGATATAGGTAATGGTGGTGGAGATTTCCCTTGGCGCAATGACTTAATTATTTTGGTAAGTGTAGCAATTTGATCTCACCAAATTTGATTTTGATTTCGATCTTGACTTCCTTGATATAGTTGATTTGGTTTTTGTTCAAGCATATTTGGAGTGTGTACTTGTGTTTGATTTTGGACAATGTTCTGATTTGGGATGACACTCAAATTTGGCATGATAGGTTGAAATTGACCATTGTTCATGTTTGGAATACTCGTATGTTTTGCAAATGTATCCATCCCAAAGTTTTCCGGATTCATGTTTCAAAAACTTGTGCTTGGTATATTCTCATTTGGCTTGTAGGGATTTGGTGGGATGACGTTGTTCGTTTGAAGGCTCATGCTTTGAATGTTCAGTTGATAGACTTGTAGGTTTGGACTTGGATTTACCATCGGGAAATGTGTTCCAATCTTTGATTTGAGCATATTCACACTTCTTGTGCCATTGACATTTGCGGGAGTTAATGATCCCATGTATGGTTTGTATAGATCTGAGTGTTGATAATCAATCGACATTGTAAGGCTTTGAAAGTTAAATTGATTTCAATTACTCATGATGTATGGATCAAGTTTGTATTCCATGTTCTCCTTGTGTTTTGACCTTGTTGCAAAAGTGACCTCTAAGATTCTTAGGACCAATGATGAGATGAAAGATGAAAAGAGGTGAATGATATGAGTGTTGAACATTTAGGGACTTTGGATCAATGCTAGACTTAGGGTTTGATTTTGATTGGTTTGATTGGATTTGGATAATGAACTTGTAAACCCTAAGATGTTAGATGTAATCTTAGGATGAATTTTCTCAAAGGATTGCTAATTCAATTAAATTTATGAGAAAGGATGCATTCCCATACACCTAACTAAACAAGGTGATTTTGATTTTGATGATTTACCCAAGTATAGAATGATGTTTCCAAAGCTCTAAAGTTTTTTGGTGGGATGGATTTTGATAAATGAAGTGTTTGATTGGATCCTAAATGAACCTAAGAAGGATTTTTTTACTAGGCCAAGATAGTGAAGAACATGCCTTTTTCTAAGAGTAATTCGAAATCAAAACATCAATGTTTGCATGAAAACCATAAGATTAAAAGATATCAAGCACATGTGTGGGGTCCAATTGATTCAATCTTTGCTTAATGGATTCTTTTTACCACAAACACACTCTTGATTAGGTTTTCAACTGAATGTCCAATGTCCTAATTCCCTTTCATCCTACAAAGTGCATTATGCGGAAATCGAGGAAATCAAGGTGAAGGTTGCCTAAAGTTGACTTTAGTAGAAGCAAATTGAGATGAAATCCAAATGTTTAGAAGCCTCTAAGGATACGAATCCCAAGGGCAAGCAATAACATGTGAATTTGTTCAAGGATATTTGTTTCTCCTAAAGGGTTTGCAATTTTGATGATTCGTTGAATGTTGGTTTCAATGTTTTGGATCACACACTGTGTTTTTAAATTGACTCACAAGCAATATAACATCCTAGCTCAATTGGTATGTTTTTTTTGGTGGGCTTGCCTCATGCCCTTCATAGTAGAAGAGATGATTTTACATGCAACCAAGGATAAAATATAAAGGTATGTTAAGAATGAAGTCTTAACCTCTATATTTCAACCAAGATCGGACATGGCAAGTAACTTCTTGGAATCTAAGTTCCAATGCACCACTTTGATAAACTCGTTAGATGGACTGGTTGGCAACTACAAACAAGGTTCTTAATGATTGAACATCGGGGACATGGCACCTTGCAAGTGTCCAGCAAGCCACTAAAGGCTTTAATCAATCCTACTAGGGGCTCTTATACGTTTTACGGTAGTATCCCATTCTGAAAGACAGTGTACGGGTAAGACCTACATACCATGAGGACTTGACAGTTTAGTCTTATCCATTTATATACCGGCCCGAATGAAAAACCCATTGGAGTTGCCTTCAAGTTCTCCTTTCGGATGTGTCTCTTAGGTAGGCCCCTCTAAAGGTGACTCAAAGCATTAAAATGCATTTCGAGTGTTTCTCTTGCACCCTAGATCGCATGAAGCGCAAGGGGAGAGGATACACACCCAAAATGCACCAAAGACAAAATCACACTATTCAGACACTTGTTCGTTTTAGCCTCAAAGCAATGATGAGTTCATTTTAAAGCACCAAACTTGAGTGTGAAGATTACCCTTGTTCAATTTTAGCCCAAAAGTAAAGTTAGTCAGTTTCTAAGGTTCATTTTAAGCCTTTGTAGCAAAAATCGAAACATTCTTTTTAGAGCCCAAAAGTATGTGAGTTGATTTACAACAGAAAACTAAAGTGTGAAATGGAAGCTCTAGGTTATAGCAATAAGCATTAAAGAATGCTTTTGTCAACTTCAAATTTGAATGCTCAATTCTCTTTGACGCCAATCTCACTTTGCTTGTGCTTGATTCCTATGTTCGATTCCAATGTAAACTTTAACCTTTATGCAAATCCCCCTACAAATAGTGCAATGTAAGGTCTTGTAAAATCAGATTTGATTTAAGGAATCAATGATGCATATAAAAAATCAAACCTATCATATGGAAAATACAAAGTTGTTAGTAAACCTTTCTACTAACTTGAATTTCACTTGAACTGATTGCATTTCAGCCACCAATATAAAGTAATATTCAGCCTTACCGTGCATAAGGTTAGATTCCCCCTAGACAGGTTGAAAACCATCCACCACTTGTTAAAATGATATTCAATTCCCCTTTATATAGAATAAATACCTACAGGTTAAATTGGTCAAAAGAAGTAAATAAATAAAAAGCCTGATATTGACTGTATTAAGATCATATTGTTGCAGCATTGGGAATCTGGTTGTTGATGAATTATCTCAAGGGCAATAAGTTTGAATGATGTCAATGACTTTGCGTGGGGAACTAATGAATTCGACAGGAAGACAGTATAGAAATGATGGCAGCAATTAATTCTCTGGTTCTTCATGCAGGAATGCAACAATTACAGAGCAAAGGTACACCTCAGCAACTTGTTGTACCAACGACACCTATACATGTGCTCCCATCAACATTTTCAAGAGGTTGCTATTACAGAAGGTCGATATTTGTTTCTTAACGCAGTTGGCAAATAACACTTTTATTGAACTCATAAAGAAACCTCTTTATGACTTCCCGAATCATGGATTTGCACGTTATGCACCTGTTCAAATCACTTATATTTATTAGCATATAGGCACAAAGATATGCTACAGTTCTACCTTGATAGTACGCCCATATTTTCCTTTAAAGAAAAGCTGATTATTATCTTCCACGTGGTTCTGTACGCATGCCTTCAGACTTGGGCTTGCCTTTAACTTTAATGGCTTTTTGGCAGGTTTGACTTGGGCTCGCCTTAATGGAGACATGAACAGCCTGCAAGCCTGAATCCTATCGATTCTACTGGTATGTCAATGTACCAGCGAAGTTTTCCTGCAAGAAGTAAATATATTAGAGGACACTCGAGTGTGCCCAACCAATTATGATTTTGCAGACGTGATTTCTTAACCACTGAAGTTAAATGCCTTAATGGAAATAGATCTGCAAATGTCTCATCCTCTCTAACAACAGATATTAAAAGAACAAGGTGGCCCACAAAAGCAAGAAGAAAACGCAAAGTGTTTGCTTTACCATTTATTTGCGTCACAAGCGACCACATTCATCGTGTACCAACGTCTAATGAAAGCAAACGAACAAAAGCAACTGGGTTAATAATGTTTTACGTAGGACAATTATAAGGCTGAGTAGAATTCAATCAGAAATCCAAGCCACAGGAATAGGTATAATGGTGGAAGAAGACTTCAGCGTTGACGACAACCACTACAGCGTTGATATTCAAGATTGTATAGTATCTCTCCTCCTTGCAATGTATAGTTAGGTCAGCTTTAAAGCTACGTGGTGATTCTTTTCACGCTACCTGGCGATGATGTCCTGCCACACATAGATATGAATGGGTCCTTCGACTAAAGTTCGATAGAGATTAATGACTGCTAGAATGGTTTGTACAGAATATAGGGAGTGTTGTGCAGAGTGCGAAAGCTACCAACATAGTGTGCAATTCATGGGAGTAGAGGTCCACACACGTACTAGATCGGTCTCCTAAAATAAGAGATATTATAGCTCGAATTTACAATGCCTACAATATGTGGGTAACCATTAGTTTGTGGGTCTCCTCTTTACGGTGTCACATTAACGCCATAAAAAAAAAATCATGCACATCAACCTTGATCTAATGAGATTACATATAGATGAGTATCACACATAGATTCATTCCTGCCTCATAATCTTCACAGTGGCTGACAGATTTCAAAGCCTTTTAAGTTCACATGATCGGAATTATGGATGCATTGATTGAGATCAAATAAGCTAAATAGATGAAAATGTAAGGAATGACAGTCAAATTGTAGATAAACCAAAAATTGCGCCTTGAAAATCTAGTGCTCACCTCAAAGATGTATCCTAAATCTGTACTGGATTTTCTGTTGTTTTTTGAAATAAACTATAGACATTGAGGTGTGTGAAAGTGTGGGAATATCTGACATTTGACTTTCTGTTGGCGCGCATTCCATCCCTCTATGATGGTGTTGAAAATGGTCCTAGTGAATGAGATAAACACAGGTTCGCTCTTATTTGCAGCCACACAGAATACACGAGCCTTTCCACTATTGAAATGATAGTGCTACACTCTTTGGGATGATAACGTTTCAAAATTTCTATTGATGAGTAAATCATCTCGTGTGAACGTTGCCACCCTTGAAATGACTGCGCAGCTATAAAAGGAAGAGCATTTAACCATGCCTTGACAAATGGTTACCCTGCTCGATCAAATTCAAAGATTCAATGCATCCTAATATTCTGTAGTTATAAATTTCAACATGGAATAAACTTTTATATCATTCTATGCTCCTAAATGCAAGATTTTCTTCTTTGGACGGGTTGACCAGATAGAGGGTAGTTGTAGTGAGTAGTGCGTTTGGACAACTTAGCAGGCACACGTTAGTTTCTACAACCTTTACTAAACGCCTCTGTGTGTATGCCTTAGGGACCTTTGGAACAGGATATGGATATCCACAAAAGGCTTGGGAAAAAAGAAAAAAAAAAAATTGATGCTGCAGTCGGAATTGCCATGGTTCATCAGCATGTAAAACATTTTTAGTATGACTCTCCGTTTGAAACAAGAAATAAATAAATGTGGATTGGTTAGAAACAACTGAGTTAAATTTTTAGAATAGAGTCACAACATACAAATCTAACGTGCCTCTAGAAGATCGAGCCATTAATTCACAGGTGACAAAGCAAGCTCCACAATCTTTGACCAGCGGGCAATGATTACAGGGCAGGTTTTATTAGATTTCTCTCCACTACACATAAGATCAGTCAAATAAACGTTATAAAAAACAAAGCAAGGTGCTTTATGAGAATGGGAAACCTTATGAAAGGATCAAAAGACCTGTGCATCATGTCTTAACACCGAATTTAAGCATGCATAAGTATGAATTTCTATGAAAAACCACAGAGTCTCAGGCCTCTTTATAACTTTTGTAACATCAATAGTAATCAACTTGAAAGCTGCCTATGCATGAAGACAATAAAACCAGAAAATTTGCAAAACCAAAGTTACAAGCTGCAAACTAGAGGATCTGCAAGCAAGTGTTTAAAGTTGAAACTAGAGAATCTTGAACTCTAAAAGATGTAGTATACAGCCCTCCTTCTAGCGCCATTTTGTGGATGTCAAAATCTACATTTTGCTCAAAACAAACAACACACATTAGCCTGTTAGTTTAAAACAAAGCAAATAACAACATCCATATGAAATGGTACATCAATGCTTTCAAATGCAAACAAATGATAAATGCAAGCTAAATGAGCACATGAAAAACATGAAGTGGGTCATCTCATATTGGATTGGCACTTTTATGGAAAGCAGACCTTTCCCAATCCTTGATCAAGCTAAGCTAAATGATGAAATTGCTATGAATGTGATATGAAGATGGTGTGGGCAAAATCAGTTCTCAAAGAGAGTGACTTTGCAAGAGATTGTGGAGGATTTGCTTGAGGATGAAGCCTCTATTTGTAGATTTTCAAATGTTGAGTGTTGAAAAGGGACCAATGTGGGACTAAAAAATAGGCCAATGAAAAGAGGCCACTTGTCATCATATGAGTGGTTGATGCATGTGCAAGATTTGGGAAATGTGCCCAAGAGGGGGGAAATTTGAAATTCAAATTTGTGCAATGAATGCTGAGTTTGACCTTTGGAAGGGGACATGTAAGAGCCATGTAAGAGCTCATAAATGACTTGTTGGATGTACATTTCAACTTTCCTTTTGAATTCAAACCTGATGGAATATTCCTCATGGATGCCATGTTGAGTGAAAATGATGATTTTAATAAATCAATTAATTGATTTATTTGTGTAAGTGGAGATATCTAGAGGATTTGACATGCATTAGATTAGATTTAATCAAGATTAATTAGCTAGGATAATGATTAGGATGATTTAACTTTTATGACTTAAATATTTGATTTATTTAAATCAGAAAACCTGATGGAAAATGACTTGGAGATTTAATTAAATAAAGTCCTGATTTATTTGATGAATGGAATATGATTATGCATGATGTAAATTTGATGTGTCTACAACTGCATTACTTTTGTATCAACATCTTTACATTGCATGAAAGATACTAGTAACCATAAGATAACATGAACATGGATAATACATTAATATCATGAAGTTACAATGCACAAGGATTGCATCATTACAATTCTGCTTCCCATCATGAACTGGGAAGAGTACAATAACATGGAATATACAATGATATGTGAGAGTTCAAATCATGAAGACTGGTTCCAGTACTGGATTATGTCTGGAGTCTCTGCAACTAGCTTCAACTCTATACAACTCGATCAACGGTTGGGGACCCAATGAGGTGCATAGCACATTCCACCCGACCACATGGACCTGAAGGCCCATCCCTCATGCTAAGAGATGACAAGAAAGACCCCCAACAAAACCATCAAATGAAATAAGGATTACAAGACTCCACAATAAGAATAAAAATAACACAAGAAAACATCCAACACGAGAACATCCGACATGATAAACAAGATGACATGACAAGAGCATCAACAAACACATTACAACATCCACTCCTAGAGGCTCAAAAACCACAAGAGGGGAGCAAAAGCATGCAAGGTTGTTAAAGGGTGGAATGTCATCGCATGGTCATAGTATGGGTTATCCTGATAGCCTAGGTGTCGGCCATCCTGACAACCTAGACGTTGCTCCCATTTATGGTTGTCCTGACAACCTCTCACTAGGTTTTGGCCCCATAGGGTGACTCATGCGGAGCCAACAATCCTTTCGTGAGGACAAGGAAGTTGACTTTTCCAACCAGGCCTCCCCACTCATCCCAAGCCTAAATGAGCACTTGGTCCCATGAGTGAGGCTACATTATCTGAATTAATGTGTGATACTACCCAACCCCCTAATTAATTTTTAGATTATCATTTGATTAGAAAACTCCCACATGGGTTGTCCTAGGTGCTCTTTTGTGCATCGACACCCATTGAGAGCCACTCCCCCTTTCCGCAACAAGATCTCAAAATCACAAATGGCAAGCCAACTTGCACAAAATATCAAATCCAAATAAAATAACTGCACCAAGTGAGGCATGCACCATCTCATGTTAGAACTATAGAGTAACGAAATCCTCATTCAAGTGCAAGGTGCAAACCCACATAATATAATCCAAGTGTAAAGGTCATCCATCATTTAAATAACAAAATCATGGAAACACCCAGTTTCAGGTGAAGCAACATAAAGTTCAAATAGATACTTCAGGCTTGTCATGGGTTGTCCAAGCTAAATCATCCTAGGTTTCCGACCACCATACCAAACCTTGCTAATAAAAACCATATCCCTCCCAAACATCTGGAAGACTCAAAATGCTAGCACAAGGTTTTCCCACCAAAGGAATATCAACATAAATAAGATCTCAAAGAACTGTATAAAATCCACAAATTTATGAGTCAACAAGTATAAGATAGAGAGTGGCAACATCCCAATGGAACCTTCAGACTCATCCAAAGCTAGCATAATAAATTTTGATGCAAAATCAACCACAATTCCAAGAATTAAGCCAACCAGGAGGGCATCCAAGGGAAATCTCAATATTCTCCTCACACGATACCCAACCATGAAAATCCCAACAACTTACAATTTGGCTAATAAACTACTTAATACCAAGCACAAAATCATATCCCCAAACATTTTATTCAACACTAATGTTCACTCAAAACTACATCCATGAAGTACATATGGCTAACTCACAACTTCACCCATAATTAGTAATCAATTCCAAAAATAAACAATAATCACCGTTTCACATATACTACCCTATAGGCATTAATTCCACTTAGCAACTCTATCAATCACAACATATCACATGACATCATTCAGTAGTATACCAGATCATCAACATTCCAAACAATAGAGGATATCACAATATTATGAAGTTAAGGGTATAATTCGATAATCTTTGTCATAAGACATTAATCACATTTATACTCAACCAGTCATTCACACAATACTCGAATTTCTATGACAATAATCCACTGATTTTCAATTCAAGTACAAGAGGACATGTCCAATTCCACATTTAAGAAAAGAGTAACATCTAAATATTCTTTTAATGTAAATAATCTTGTATTCAATCATTTAATTATCCTACATTGAGTGTAACTTATTTTACAACATAATCAATATCATTTCCCATTAAAATACAACTCTTTTACTTCATTGACTTCTATTTACCAAAAGCAATCACCTAAGTGTTAAAGTCCTATAAATACAAGAATGCCCATGTAAGTAAATTTCACTTGATTCCCATTCACCAATATCCCAACTTATTTAATTATTTTTAAACATTGACACCAACCCAAAATATCAAATCTTACTTTAAAGGAACATCATAATGCCTATTCTAATAATTACCTTAGTTTATTTAATAAAAGCCTTCCAGTTTAATGATAAGACAATCTACTTTCTCTCTATTTCAATTTAGAAATAAGTAATAAATCAATTATTCTATCAATTTAGTGTTTCTAATTACCATTACTTACTATAATCCTCAAATTTAAACGGGAGGCATTCTTTCCCTAATTAGTCAATTTATCTTAACCCCTTAACTAAATAGAAGTTTTATTTCCTACAAAATCTTGACTACACTATTTTCTCTCATATTTCTTAGAGGCATTTGATTATCTAATTTACCTATTTCCATATTATTATACATTACAACCAGATTGAGTGACAACTAGATCTCACTCCAATATTGATTTGAATGGAATCTATATTATTTCCTTAACTATACCTTCATATGTTTTATAATCAACCCAATAATACATTATATACATATACGAAAGGCAATCTATATATATTCAAATGCAACTCTCATAGAAAACTTTTTATAATACCAAATCCTAAATACAATAAATCTATATATATATCTATGATTATTTAATTATAACGATGCTACCTTTAACACAAGACCATAGTATCGACTACACCATTTTAAGTAAAAGCGTCGAATGCCTAAAGTGTGGCATAAATATCCATTTATCATTATGTCATACACTCCTGATTCTTGATTACTTTCACAATTTTCTTATTTTTAATGTCTTTCTGTGGTTACAATGCCATCCCCGTTTTTGTTTTACCTACTGGTTTCCAGCCTGAGTTTGATGTAATCAGATTGGAAAAGTTTATGATGGTATCCAGTATAAATGGAATTCTTTTGTCTTATAATTTTATTAATATCGATTCCATCATTGCATCTACTCAACTCTTTTCTCACATATGTACTAAAGATTATCACTGCTCTGCCTCACCTTGCAGATGGTGTCAACGGTGCACATATACATTCCAAATGAGCTTAAGTTTGTGATTCCATCTCTACCGGTAATAATGATAGGCATGTTGAGTCTCCAATGGTCAAGTTGAAAACCATTGATGATATTTTGGGCTCTGCACATGATGATAGCGTGGAGCATATTTCCATTTATATTGGGGATAGTGTTGGTGACTTATTGTGTTGTCTTGAAGCAAATACGAGAACAGTAATTGGTAAGAGCATCAACAATCATATGGTTTCGATGAAGGGGTGGAAAACGACTTATTTGTTAGCCACCCAAGAGAGGATTTTGGCGATTGCATTTGCATTGTAAAATATGCTCTCTTGGAAAAACTAATAGAATAGTAAAGAACCTTCAATTATGGTCTAATTTCCACTCTGTAACTAAGTTTATCTCCAACATTGTTCTAAGTGAGGTGGACCTTTCCTTAATTTTAAACAGGGATAAAGTTCTATGTAGATTACGGCAATGCTAGAGAAACAAACCGAAACTAAGTTTTCACTGTAACAAGTGTAACCAGGGGAAGATTTTCCATAAAATATAACACGAAACCACTAAAGCCGATTTGAGATTAAGGAACATTTAGAAGGCCTCTAGGTATGAGATTCTAAGGAAAGCCATCGATGCAAAGCACGATTTAAGTGAGTAGATTGGCAAGTCCAACTGGAACTAAAAGAGCAGGGGTTTTCTTCAAAATGTTGAGTGAATAGATAGATTTATGGTTGTATTCTCCAATTCAACTTACCAGATAATGAAGGAATCTATTGTCACTTGTATATATGCAGTAGAAAGTTCCATACAGGGAGAGATAACTTATGTGTGTACCTAGACAATATTGTGCAAATATATATCTTGAACAACTCCAAATTTAATCAAGGTATTAGTGCTCGTATTTCCAACATTTAGGTCATTCAAGAAGAACAAGATGTGCATACCATAACCCATGCTAGTTGGCCTGTTTCATGCTGGATAATGATGGTGTTCTTCACTTTAAGGAGTTAAAGATGAAACATCGGTTGTTTCTTGCTCTGGAAGATCTCCCTCACCTCGCATTATGATCCTTACCCTCCAAAATGGAATCCCAGTGGGCCATCTTGTCACGCCTCCTTTCTTGCAGAGAAATCTTCTTCTCGGGAAGACCGCCCCCCCACAAGCGTTGCCCGAAGTGAGCTGAATGATCCATCTAACAGGATAATGTCAAAGGATGCTTCCTTATCCATTTAAGACCTCAAGCAACAATTGGGAAAACAAGAAAGCAATGTCTCCATACAACAATAGTCCTCGCTTTGTGTCCAGATATGCCTCGCATAGTGTGAATGAAGATTGATTGCTCAGATTGTAGGATATGCACCGGATGGATTTTGTTGGGAAGGCTTTATAAAATTTCAAGAAAGAGCAGTTGGCAGGTGTTAAGCCAGACTCCACTACATTCTCCAGCGTCCTCCCAGCCCATGCCTCAAAGAGGTGCCATATCACGGACTGTGATGACTATAAGCTCTGGACCAAAGGGTTTTCTTGATGAAACCTTAAGGTTCTTTAAAGGAATGCCTCAGTCAAAAATATTATCTCTTGTAATGCCATCATAGTTGTATATGTACTGTAGATAGGGAAATTATCCTGGTCGACATCATACACTCAATCTCGATTAATTAACTCTGTTTCTGCTGTGATCACTTCTTTACTAATGAGTTAATTAAATAATCCTTATTTAATTGAATCATCTTATTTTCCTTTGTTAATCAAATAAATCAACTTTATCTCGTTAAATTATTAAATAAATCACTTTATTTAATTAAATCCAATGTTCATCTTTTAATTAAATATATCATTCTATTTCATTAAACCACATTCGTCTTTTTAATTAAATAAATCAAGTTTATTTGATTAATCTTCTAAGTTATCTCTTTAATTAAATAAATCAAGTTTATTTGATTAATCTTCTAAGTTATCTCTTTAATTAAATAAATCAAGTTTATTTAATTAATCTCCTAAAGTAATCCATTTAAATTAAATAAATTCATCTTAATTTGATTTAACACTAACATCATCCTCTTTGATTAAATAAATCAAATCTTTATTTAATTAAATCTAAAATCAATTTTTCCTCATTTTGATTTATTTTAATCCTAAAATCTAAGTCAAAACTTAAAATCACCTAATCTCCTAATAAATTAATCAAATCTTGATTAATTTAATCATAATCACCTGAATCCTCTAGGTTTTACAACTTGTACCAATAAATCATTTCTTTAATTTAATAATTTCATAATTACTTTCAAAATGGCATCAAAAAGGGAATATTCCTCCAAGTTTTAAAATCCCTCCAAATGTCTTGTCCTCCAACATGACATTAACTCCTCTTACATTGTCTCTTAAATGTCTCCCACTTGGCATTTAAAACTCTTTCTTCTCCCTCCAACAAGCCATCTTTTTGAATTTGAAAACCTCCCCCTCTTTGGCACATTGATCAAAATGTGCACAACCTTCATCCTCTCACATCTTGACAAGTGGCATCTTGTCATTGGCTCATGATTTGTCCCACATCCTCCATGTTTTTCATTCTTCCATCCTTCTTGGTTATAAATAGAGGCCTCCTCTATTGTATTACTCCTCCACAACTTGATACACAATCAAGCATTTTCATCTTGATCGCTCATCATTTGGCATCTACATCACATATGGATCTTATCAAAAAGGGGTTGGGAAAGGGCTATTTTCCACATCAAAATAGCACCAATCCTCCTATAGAATGTTGGTTTGATAATTATAATAATGTTTTATTGTGTTTTGCTTGTTTCTTGCTTTGTTTCCATTATTCTTGTGTTCAAATGAATTTTATAGGGAGCATTGTATTTGCCTTGTTTAAACTAACTAAATGCTAATATTTGTCTTTTTTTTAAATAAGATTGCAGGTTAGTGCTCACATTTTGGTGCCCACCATGGGGCTTCTCAATAGCCTCCATTTGCATCTATTTTATTAGTCTTACTCTGATTTCTGAAGAAAAGTAAATCTTCTTGTAGTAGTTCACAGTTAAAATCCTTAAAGCACTTAAACTTTTACCTGGCATATCGTTTATATGATACTAAATTAGGAAGATTTTTCTACCTTGCACTTAACCTATTTGATGATATCACAAAGTGAACTTATTCGAAATTTCATTAATTATCATTTTCTTCATCGGAAAGAATATACTAAGGGTGATCCCATAATAGTGGTTTACAATTTTTGGCCGAACTGGACACTGAAATTATTATTTTTAACTAAATCTTCACATTCGGGCACCTATAGCGGCTAAACTATGAGGAATTTAAAGATGGTGCAAACTAGAGTCTCATCAAATTTTGTCTGTAGATTCTAAAAATATTTTTTTCAAAATTTTTGGAATCAAATTGCACTTCTTTTCCATCTCCCACAAAAATTGATTTTTTTCAAGAAAACAACATTTTAAAAAGTGGCCTTTTACCATTATAGCATAACTTTTTTTCCATGAAGCATAAAATTATAATTATTTCAAATTTAGATTTGTAACTCTGATATCTAGTGCTTCCACTTGGTTAGATATTTTTTATTGAATATTTTTTCCTTAATCAAGTTTCAAAGTCAAATAATTTACAATTCAAACCATGGTATTATAGTATAGCTAACTTTTTGTATATCTCAAATTTTTCATTTAATTTTTTGTTGGATCAAGGACTTCAATACCTAGTGCACTCATATTTTCAATTTTTTTTTTTGATAATCTTCTATTTTTCCACATGTGAAGAACAAAGAAATTCATTTTCGATGAAAAACCTATGTTTAATAAAACTTAAAAAACAAATACATAACAAAACCAAAACATATTAAAATTATATTCATTGGATAGCTTGTTCTGAGGAATACCATAATCATTTGAAATAAAGTTTAAATGAATTCATTTGATCCCCCAAAAGCTAAATCAAAAGTGATTTTTTATCAGCATTTTGATAGGTGTAAAGGAGATGCATTTATAAGTATGGTTTAAAACTAGCAAGGTTCTATCCAAGGGGGTTTGATCTAAGGTGATTTGATCAAACCCTCTTCAATTGGAATCCTTAGAATGGAACTTTTTAAGGCTTAAATCATTATATTTTCTAAAAATATTTGATTTCATCTAAAATTCATTCCTCTCAGGAATTGTAAACCAGTATTATGACAGAACCCCTAACATGTTTCTTCTACACAGAACAGATTGCAGCGGCATTAGTTAATTTTTTTATTTTATTGCACATTTACATGGTGGATAATTGGCTACCATTTTCTATTTGTTATCAATGTGGAAGATGCTAGTCAAGTTCACTATTAAATGTTTGCGCCTCGCATAATCTTCATCCTTTATTTTATTCAAATTTTAAAACTTTGTGGGTTTCATTTAATATCATGTTGACAGGTGTGACGCATGGTAGGTTGCTTGCAATCCATCCTCCCTATAGAAGATATGAATCAATCACATCTTTTGTCTCTTTGCCAAGTTGTCTTCATTAACTAAAGCACTAAATTGATCAAATCTTTCTAAAGAGTGTACTTTCTTTTATGATCCCAAGTTGAAGAGAAATTCCATTGTGTGCTCATTTAGAAATCTTCTTCCTTGTTGTATTGCAGTTGGGACGGATGCATGGCAAGACTTTGTGAGTTGGGAAATCATGGACGCATTGCCTTCTGATGTAGTTGGGCAATGAGTGCGGGTGAGGTACTCACCACGGCCATCCACTAGGCGACATGCAGAGATATTCATGCTATTTTTTCAGGTATAAGGTGCATATAGAGGCTATCCTAGATCAATCTACATGGGAGAGAGAGGAGTTACTCTAGAGAGCTCAGCACGTGGAGGCTGAGCTTTGGGCACAATAGGATTGCACTGTAGTGGTACCCACATCTAAGAGATCTTATCATCAGTGAGATCTTACTTCCTGAGTTATGTCCGACAAGGGCTGATAGAGACAAAGCTTAGGCATAGAAAGACAAGGCTGGTGGTGGCGATGCTTTCAACTCATCCCGTCAGACTGCACTTTCTATGTTTCCTCCCATTAACATTTCTTGTGCTTTATCTATGCGAGTGGCGTACAAAAGTGTTTCAAAAGTTAGTAATGGTGTACTATCCATTGAACGCATTAGAATCATTTAATATCGATTTTCAACATCTTAAGTTGTGCACTGTTGCTAGTATTTTTCAATTTGGATTTGTGTTTGTAGATTTATTTTGAGGTAGTAAAGATGCACCATTCACTCAATTTGAAGAATTCAAACGTTCCCTATAGGTGTAGGACATTCCAAAGGAGAAAAATGTGTGTTTCCTAATCCTAAGTCCATGCATTTATCTCATCCACGTACATTGCTTGTGTAAGCCTGTAGATGTTTCATGTTTCTTAGTCTAAAAAATACCAACCCGAAAGGAGCCACAAAAATTCCCCTACTGCCTACGCTTAGAAGAACTCCCATGTTTTTAATCAAAACTATCCTTTCAATGCAGGTAGAGAAGCCGCAGCCAAAGGCTGATGAATTTAGTCTTATGCCTGCCATTTGTATTAGTTTGAAAGTTTTTAAATAGTAGTGGGCGCCATGATTTTTCACCTGCCAATTGTATTAACTTGAAATTTTTACAGGCATCAAAGGTTGTGGAGTGCGGTTTTACATCTTCCAATTACATTTTATCTTCTAACGATTTTATTTAACTGTTGTATCAGCGTGGGGTTTTATTAATTGTAAATTTAAAAAAAGAAAAATTCAAAAGAGGGTGTTTTATGGGTAAAAGCCATGGGTTTGGCTCTACACCTACCGATTGGATTTCCTGGTTGCTAAATTTTAACTGCTATTATGAGCATCAAATCCAACTCTGCATCAAACATTCAATGCAGTAACATCGATTGAAAGGAGGCCTTTTTCTTTTTATTTTGGTTTAAGAAAGCTTGTAAGGATTATCTAAGTTGGAGCACCTATTTTGTCATCATTTATCATTTTGTGGACAAAAAATAATAGATTTTCTTATAGCTTATAGACATTGGCATGATCCTTCATTTGAGTTATATGCTATCTGTGATAAATAAATATATCACCTTCCTTTGATATAAAGGTGGATAAGATTGTCTAGATAATATTTTCTGATATAATAATTTTGAATACAGTTAAACTATGGCAGGTAGCAATAAAGGCGAAGAACCACAAAAGTTAACCTAAAAGATTCATTAAAATAAAATAAAATTTATTTTCAGAATAAATTCAAGTCATAGAGATAAGAGAAATGGTAGGCATTTTAAGTTCTTTAAAGCATTCTCAACATTCGCATTATGTTGATGTTAGTCCTCCATGCATCTCTTGAGTTTTATCATAAAGACATGAGAATTCCATTGAAGGAAAACATTAGAAAGAAGAGTCATTATTTGTGTTGATTAATTTTGATCAATAATTTTCATTTGGCATCATCTAACAGCTCTTGGTTAGAATATGAATTCATATGTAAAAGTTTTGTCATGCTTCTAAAAAAGAATCTAATCATGACAGGGGTATAATGCATTGCTTCATTAATTTCTTGAAATAAATCTGATTTTTGATAGTTTAGTAATGTTTCCAAGTTGGCATTGGAAGTGGACATTGGACTTAAGCAAAAGCAAACAAATTGGAGTTGAAGAAAATCGAGCATTCACAAAGCATTTTTAAATGCTTAAAGCCTCTATTTTTTTTCTATCATTTTCTGTTTTACACCAACTCACTTCTTTTTGGGTTTTAAAAAGAACATGCAAAAGCTTTCTTTTTCTCAAAGTTGGTTAAAAAGAACCCTAAAAACTCACTAGCTTTTGGATTTGGCTAAAAAAATTGAACAAATCAACTTCACATTTAGCTTGGTGCTTTTCATTGCTTCGAGGCTAAAATGAACAAGTGTTTGAATTGAGTGATTTTTTCTTTGGTGTATTTTGAGTGTGTATCCTCTCCCCTTGTGCTTTGTGCAATCTGGGGTGCAAGAGAAACACTCAAAATGCATTTTATTGCTTTGAGTCACCTTTCAGAGAGAGATTACTATGAAAAACACCTCGCAACAAGAAACTCATATGAAAGTTCTTGCAAGCACATTTACTGACGGTCTATATCAAAGGGTGTGAAATCATGAGAAATTAGCACCAATCCATGCCAACAAAAAATTGCACCTAATCCCATGCCTTAAGTGGAATGGGAATGGTTGAAGAGCCTTAAGTGGCCAAGCGGTTGAGTGTTGGTTCTGGTGTTCATGCTTTTTTGTCATTAAGAACCTTGTTTGTAGTAGCCAACCATTCCATCCAACAAGTTTATCAAAGTGGTGCATTGGAACTTAGATTCCAAGAAGTTACTTGCCATGTCTGATCTTGGTTAAAATATAAAGGTTAAGAATTCATTCTTAACATACCTTTATATTTTCTCCTTGGTTGCATGTAAAATCATCACTTGTACTATGAAGGGCATGAGGCAAGCCCACCAAAAAAAAATGTACCAAGTGAGTTAGGATGTTATATTGCTTGTGAGTCAATTCAAAAACACAGTGCTTAGATCCAAAACATTGAAACAAACATTAAACATATCATTCAAATTTCAAACCCTTTGTAAGAGAAAATATCTTTGAAAAATTCATGTGCTATTGCTTGCCCTTGGGATTCTCATCCTTAGAGGCTTCTAAGTATTTGGATTCATATCTCAATTTTATTTTCCTAAAGTCAACATTAGGGAACTATCACCTTGATTTTCTCAATTTCCACAAAATGGACTTTGTGCGATGAAAAGAAATTGAGACATAGACATTCAGTTTGGAAGCTAAAACAAGAAGTGTGTTTGTGGTAAAAGCAATTCACTAACCAAGATTAACTCAAATTGAACCCCACACATGTGCTTGGTATCTTTTGGTCATATGATTTTCATGCAAAACATTGGTCTTTTGGTTTGAACTACTCTTAGAGAAAAGCATGTTCTTCAATATCTTGGTCTAGTAAACAAAGTCTCTCTAAGTCTCTTAGGATCAAAATCACCTCATAAACAATTCTTGGAAATCTTGAAAAAATACCTCATGCTAAACTTTGGGAAAATAATTTGAACCAAATCAAAATCATTTCATTTGATTAGATGTGTGTAGATAAATCCTTCTCCACATATTTAGTCAAATTATCAATCCTTGTGAACAAGTCTATCCCTTGATAACATCCAACATCTTGTGGTTTATGAGTTCACAATCCAAAATCCAAAATCAAATCAAATCAAAATCATTGTGTTTGGTTAGGTGTGTCTAGATGAATCCTTCTTTACACATTTAGTCAAATTAGCATCTTGTGGACAAATTTACTCTAGGACAACATCCAACCTCTTATATTTTATGAGTTCACTATCCAAATCAAATCAAACCAATCCCAAATCAAATCAAAACATCAATCCAAATCCTAAAGTTTAGTATCCTCTTCAGGGTTTCCTAAGAGTTCCAATCATTCACCAATCATCCATCTTTCACATCTCATCACCATCCTTTTGATCCTTAAATTCTTAGACTTTCTTTTTTGTACCTCTAGAGTTTAGATAAATCCAAAGAATTAGAGGTTCACATCCCACATTCTTGAAAATTGATCCTTATTTTATGGTCCAAACAAGACCACAACACAAGAATAACATGGAATATAAACTTGCTCCATACATCATTAGTAATCTAAAACAACCAAACTATCAAATCCTTACAATTCTGATTGATTGTCAACACTCACATTTATACAATCTGTACATGGGATCATTATCTCCTACAAACCTCAATGGTATAACAAATGTGAGTATGCCTAGTCAAAAGTTTGGAACACTTTTATTGATGGTAGATTTAAATCCAAGTCCAAACCTACAAATCTATCAGCCAAACACTCAATGCATGAGTCTTCCACAAATCAACATTATCCCACCAAATCCCTACATGCCAAATGTGAATATACGAAGTACAACTTTACGAAACATGAAAATTTTGAATCCAAACTTGGTAAACTTTGGGATGGATATGTTTGAAAATCATATGAATGTTGTTCAAAGTCCAAACAAGATGTTAATGACTCCAAGTCAAGGTACAACACCATGCAAAATCAAAGATATCTAAATCAAGGCAATATGATCCCCAACACCAACAATGTTCATTTTCAGCCTATCATTCCAAATCTAAACATCATCCCAAATCATAACATTGTCCAAAATTAATTTTCTCATAATCCCATATAAACACCACTAGCATACATTCCAAATCCACTTGAACAAAAGCCAAATCAACTATATCAAGGGTTTCAAAATCGAAACCAAATTTCACTAGATCAACTTGCTTCACTTGCCAAATTAGTTGATTCGTTGAGCCAAGATCAATCACCACATCTCCAAAATCAATCACCACAAGGTCAATTTAAAGTACAAGTCTCATAGGGTAACAAAAAAAATACACACCACTTGGGAAACCAATTGAATCAGTCATGCAACAGTTGGTACAGGAAAATCTCATCAAAATCTCTGTTTATGCAAACTATGAAGAACCTTTAGTGAAACCACCATGGTACAATGAAAATTACCTTTGTGATTATCATAAAATAAAGGGACACACAACATCAAATTGTGTTCGACTCAAAAATCTCATCCAAGACCTTATTGATAAAAAAAATAACTATTGGGGAAAATGGTGAAGATTTGACCACTAGCAATAGCATTGACAATCTCCCCACCACAATTGTTGAAAATAATGATCAAGATCTATCCATCAATGAGCACCTTAAAAATTTTCTACCTCATCCAAACATCAAATCAACACATATCAAGAGTCACTTTTCAATCATGATTAAAATCCACCAACAATACCCAATAATGATCCAATTCAAGAAATGTCAACATTACTTGACCCTATGGTTGAAGACATTCACTATCTCTCCGCCTGAATTGTTGAAAACAATGTTCAATATCTCTCCATTAATGAGCACATTGAAGATGTTTCTACCCCATCCGAGGATCAACTCAGCATACATCAAGAGCCACTTTTTAGTGATCTATTCCAAGGAGTGTTAGAATTATTTGATCCCATTGACATAATCTACAATCTATCGACCAATGATCATATTGAAAATGTCTCCACATCACCTTGTGAGTTAGAGGACATATCTCAAGAATTCATTCCAAAGCATGATCAACATCTTTCACCAAAGTCTAGCAATGGTCCTTTCCAAGACATATTGGCATCCTTCAACCTCATGGTTGTAGATATTGAAGGAATCTTCAACTCAACATTTGATCCAAGTCCACTCAAAGATCAAGAGGATATCGAGCCAATTCCCATGTCTAATGAGGATATCCAAGAACCCTTTATAAGAAATCCATCCTTTGAAATTGACCCATGTCAAGAACTTGATCCAAAGCATGTCAAAAGAAATTTTAAAATTAATCAAGATCAAGAATTTATATCTCCAAGCTACTACAATGATCTGATGGACACTCTCCTATCTATACGAGATGTCACAAATGATGATCATATCTATATAACACATACTCCTCCATCTACCCATGGGATGCTTCCTATGGATGGACACATAGATGATCTTCATTCAAAACAAGATCCCTTTACCCTTGAACAGCAAGTTATTGATTCCTATAGTCAAACTGAGTTTTCAACATCAGGATAAGATATATCCCCAATTCAGACTAAGAACATCATGTATGAAGGTATCCGGCATTATCCACTCAAGGAAATAGGTTCGATAGAACAAGATATTATGAAGTCAACAGAGAAAAAAATTGACAATGTCATATGTAGTGGTCGTTTATCAGAAAATGCTTACTGAACAAGACATCTTAAAATAGGCAGAATCAAGGAACAAAGGTGCTACTACCACCATATTGGGGGAAACTTCGTCTCAAGCAAATGTCAACATAGGGAGCACAAAGAATCCTTATGATGAAACTGATGCCAATACTACAACTAGCCACATCATGAATCTTCATCCAACCATCACCCCATCCACAAATTCGGACCAACATCAAAGGAAAGATTTGAATCAAAGCAAAAGAAGATGAGAAGCATGATGGAAAAATCAAATACAAGTGGATACCAAAGAATACAAAGAAAGATTATCCCTATCAAACTCCATTAGTCAAAGAAACTATGGGGAAAAATAAGAAAGGGAAAAGTATTCATCAAAGATGTCCACAAAGGAAAAAGAGGGATTCTCAAGCGACATACAAAGTATATCAAGTGATTGGTCCTAATTCCATCCACACTTTCGTATCCACCCATCATTGCTAATCTTCCCAAGTTTGGAGAGTCAAAGGTTTCAAATTATCAACCAATCCATCTTTTATTCCTAAACACACTCCATCCACACCTTCACGCATAATATCCAATTCTCACATTGACCATGTGTTGGAAATGACTCTTCAGCATAAGGATTTAGAAGGCACTCTATCGTGATGTGTGCACTAAGACAAAGTCAACTCTGGTATCAATGAAGCAAATCAGGAATCTCAAAAGTTGTATTCAAGTGCATGTATCTTGGTAATAAAACTTCTTCAGGTAGGATATCGATGGCACATTATGACAGTAGCGTCTACATCAACACCACAAGGTGGTTCGGCATGAGCTTAAAATCTTTCAAAAAAACCAAAAACATCAAAAAATGTGAAAATCCAAAAAAATCAAAAAATCATGAAAACAGTAAAGATAAAAATCATCTTCCAGTGAAAACCACTATGGTGGCACTTTGGGCGGGTACCATGATGAAAAACTAGCAAACATGCATCATGTGTAGAATCAAGCATCTACATGCACAACTTTAGGAAAAAGCATCTTATCACATCCATAATAAATCTGGCATTACATCTACCTCAACCATAATAATTCCATTCATCCATGAACCATTTATCCAATCCATTTCCATCAATCTACATCCATAGTCCAAATTATCTTGTTCTTGGTAAAATTTTGATGCACACTTTACACTTATGGTAAACATCTTGACATGAGTCATTTTCATTGATCCTATCTTATGCAACATTATCTAAGCCATAAAGCATTATCTAGTGAACCATCCTCTATCTAAACACCTTATCTTATTACATGATAATCCATATCCATCCATCCATACACCCATCTAGGCATCCATCCATGACATTTCAAACATTGCTAAACACTGGGGGAAAATATTTACTTCTTGCTTCAGGAATAAATCTTGATCTATATCCTCCAACTTATGGGGTGATCCGAATATTGGAAAATGTAAAATCAAATTGGTCAAAACATTTGTGAGAAAGAATCCAAATCACTAGCCCATGGCACATTTTGATGAGCAAATTTTCCTTATCAAGCTTCATCTTTCATTGAACATCAATCCAAACAATCAATATTATTCACATCTAATTTTCACTTCACACGTCACATCAAATCATCCAAAAAATATTGTTCCAAATCAAGCTTCAATTCTGATCAATCGAATCCTTTCATTGTTGTTTATCCTCAACAATGTTATCATCATCAATCCTGACCAATCAAATCCTTGCATTGTTGTGTATCCTCAATAATGTTATCATCATCAATCCTGGTCAATCAAATCCTTGCATTGTTGTGCATCCTCAACAATTTTATCATCATCAATCAAATCCTTGCATTATTGTGCATCCTCGACAATGTTATCATCATCAATCTTGATCAATCAAATCCTTGCATTTTTGCGTATCCTAAACAATTTTATCATCATCAATCCCATCATCATCTTGGGATATCCATCCTAGTCCTTGTGTTGCTTAACACTATCCTTGAATTGGTGTGTATCATCGACAATGTTAGCATCATTAATCCATTGATCTGATCAATAAACCTTAACTTGGTTTTCAACAAAATCCCAAATAGAGCATTGATATCGTCACACATATCAAAATCATCAAAATCATGCAAAAATCTAAAAAACATTCAAAAAACCAAGAAAATCCAAAAACATTCATAAAAGTTAGAAAATGTCAAAAACATGAAATTTGAACTACATCATCTCTGAGCTTAAACATAGGCAAAGCTAATCTTTGATCAGCCCACAAGACACAAAATCCAAAAAATTCATAAAATCTCACAAAATACAAAAAAAAATGAAAATCTCAAAAAAACCAAAAAACAGCCTCAAAACATTTCAAAAGGATCAAAAACATTCAAAAAACCCAAAAATCCATTTTTCCCTTTTCACTTCACCCACAATAATCAATCATTCATAATAAATCAATTGTCACCACCATCCTTTGGCAACAAAAATAGAAACAACCACAACAATCAACAAAAGCAAATTTCAAACGTAAAAAATCAAAATTAAAACAACAAACCTTTAAACTCAAAATCAAACTCTTGATCATTCACAAACATGTCAATCGACTTTATATCAAAATCCTATCAATCAACTTATCAACCCATCATCATCCTATACAATGCATGTCCTAGGATATATTGTTCTGACAATGGGCATCATTTTGGATATCACCTTGGATTCTTATCCTATCAAAACACATCCCTTTGGCTAGAGGTATGAAGAATATTGACTTTTTTTGTCTACTTGATCTCTATTCTTTTGATTTATCTTATTGCACCCATTCCAATGACCTCTCGATGATGTCTAATCAAAATTATTTAGAGAGAAAGGAATGGGGCATTGATCATTATCTTTTTTCTATTGTTCTTGTTGGATATTCTTGTAATACAACCTTGGTCATGTGTGCTTTGTTTGGTTTGTAGGGAGGATGTTTTGAATATCCTGTTGACCACATAAGAAGGCTTTCCTTCCTATGTTTTGGTCTGAGATGTTTGAGATATCTTAACTGCATTCTACATAGGGTTCTGTGTGCCATTTGTGAACATGAATACTCCTATTTGATTATCAAGTCAAAGTCCATCACACTAGGTGCAACACCATCTTGGTTCTTTATACCTTGATGCATCGTATCTATGTGTGTTATCAAACATAAGGTAAGTAAGACCCTTTTAAATCCCAATCCTTGATAAGAAAACATCATCCATCTCCCATCATCTCCAATAAAGTCTTCTTGGATCATGGACTTGTTGGATCCTCTTGTCTTCATCTCATTTATTCTTTCTTCTCTTTGTGCTAGCATAACATTACTAATGCATTTATCTTGCATACACATACATATCATCACATCATCCATGTCATCCATCTCGCATACGTTGCATAATCATCTAAGTTGTTCAAGATAATATAGATCTCTTAGTCTAAGCATCTCATACAAATGCATAATACATCCATTACATAATCATATAGGCATCATCACATCATCCATGTCATCCATTTCACATGCATTGCATCATCATTTTATGTTTTTTAGGATAATATAGATTGGTTATTCTAAGCATATTAAAACCATCTCATTTGCATCATCAGCATAACCATCCATACGCATCTCTGAAACCTATTTGTCACAAGATCGACCCTCAAATCAAATCTTTCGCTCAATCTCTCGAGGGGGAAATGTACCAGTATACTTCTTTCCACTGGGGCATCCAAAAAAATTAGAATTTTTTTGAAAATTTGACTATGGCAAGATTATTCTTTAAACCAATGCAACAAGTACATTGCTTCAAAGAGGGGCAAAATCTAGACACATAAATTATCCTAGTTGACATCATATGGTCAATCTTGATTAACTATGTTTCTTCCTTGATCACTTCTTTACTAATGAGTTAATTAAATAATCCTTATTTAATTAAATCATCTTATTTTCCTTTATTAATGGGTATGTGTAGGATCATCATGGAAAAAATAAGGCCTTAAGTGGCAAAAAAAAATTTAAAAATAGAGTTAAGTGACTTGACGTAAAAATTTGAATAAGTTATTTATATTATTTTAAAAATATTTAAGAATATAATCCATATAAAATTGAATGTAGTTTCTAAACTACTAGGTTTGTTTAAAAAAAATCTATTTGGTAAAAATTTGAAATTTCAATGTAGTAGTACTTAAATTTCAAGGAAAAAATAAGAAGTAGGTGTTTGTCTAACCACCCTAACCACAATAAAATGATAATATTTTTTTTATAAGATTTTAGATATAAGTAGAGGACTCATGTCCCAATGTGATGCATATTTTTTTTAATTTTTTTCCAAGTAAAATAATTAATTATGAATTTTTTATTACAACTTTTAAAGAATATAAAAAATCGTATGTCTGATCACTTTAACTTGGTCAAAACTTCATGAAATTTATTTTTTATTTTTTTAATCTTATAATATGCAACACATAGAATGTGACGTATGTTTTGCATTCAAAAAATGTGATACCGTTTGAAAGGTATATATGTTTTTCAATAATTCTATCAATCAGGACTTTAGTTGTAATTTAAATAGAAAATGAATAATAATTACTCATTAAATTCAAAGTAAAGAATATTTCATATTGGTGGAAAGTCGAGAATCTCCTTTAAAAACCCTTTTTGTTTCATCAATTTGGGGTAAAAAAAAAGTCATCAGCGACATACCCATCATATTGCCATTTTTTGGCCCATCGTGATCCTACACATACCCTAATCAAATAAATCAACTTTATTTGATTAAATTATTAAATAAATCACTTTATTTAATTAAATCCAATGTTCATCTTTTAATTAAATATATCATTCTATTCCATTAAATCACATTTGTCTCTTTAATTAAATAAATCAAGTTTATTTAATTAATCTCCTAAAGTCATCCATTTAAATTAAATAAATTCATCTTTGTTTGATTTAACACTAACATCATCCTCTTTGATTAAATAAATCAAATCTTTATTTAATTAAATCGAAAATCATTTTCTTCTCATTTTGATTTATTTTAATCCTAAAATCTAAGTCAAAATTTAAAATCACCTAATCTCCTAATAAATTAATCAAATCTTGATTAATTTAATTATAATCACTTAAATCCTCTAGATTTTGCAACTTGCACCAATAAATCATTTCTTTAATTTAATAATTCCCTAATTACTTTCAAAATGGCATCAAAAAGGGAATATTCTTCCAAGTTTGAAAATCCCTCCAATTTTTTTTCCCTCCAACATGGCATTAACTCCTCTTACATTGTCTCTTACATGTCTCCCACTTGGCATTTAAGACTCTTTCTTCTCCCTCCAACAAGCCATCTTTTGAATTGGAAAATCTCCCCCTCTTTGGCACATTGATCAAAATGTGCACAACCTTCATCCTCTCACATCTTGACAAGTGGCATCTTTTCATTGGCTCATGATTTGTCCCACATCCTCCATGTTTTGCATTATTCCTTCATTCTTGGTTATAAATAGAGGCCTCCTCTATTGTATTACTCCTCCACAACTTGATACACAATCATGCATTTTCATCTTGATCACTCATCATCTGACATCTACATCACATCTAGAGTTTATCAAAAAGGGTTTGGGAAAGGGCTCTTTTCCACATCAAAATAGCACCAATCCCCCTATAGAATGTTGGTTTGATCATTAGAATAATGTGTTATTGTGTTTTGCTTGTTTCTTGCTTTGTTTCCATTATTCTTGTGTTCAAATGAATTTTATAGGGAGCATTGTATTTGCCTTGTTTAAACTGACTAAATGCCAATATTTGTCTTTGTTTGAAAAAGATTGCAGGTTACTGCTCACATGTACAAAATAGATTTTTTTTTTTTTAAAAGACAAAAGTCTAGTGGGTGCATATATCTACAAATTATCACTCGGCTATCCCCCAAAGCCTCCCCCCGTGAGCATATGTATTATCCTCTAAATTAAACCTAGAGTTTGAATCTTGCAGCAACAACCTCTCGCCGAGAGAGAGAGAGATCCCAAAACTATTTCCCTCCTTTCATTCTACCAACTCAGTGCTCACATTCTCCCCAATTTTCTTCTTTTTAACAATTAATTAATTTTGCAACTTCCCATAACCGCCATGAAGAAAACTAGCATATTGGAGCATTTATCATATTATCATTTATAACTTCCACTAACGTCAGTTACAAAATCCCCCAAAGCATTTTTGACTTGCATCTCTCTATAATCAATTAAAGTTACATTGCCCTTTCCTAATTTAAATCTTTATTATAATATTTAGTTATTTGTTTATTTTATTTTATGTTATTTTACTATTCGTTTTATAATTAATTTATTATAAATTATATTGTTTCAGTAAGTTCTAAATTTATCATTTATCATGGCTCTTAATAAATATATTTATATTACTTGACATGGTGTCCTTTTCATCTAATTATTTATTTCATTGCAACAAATATTCCATAAGCATAAATTAGACAGCTTAACTGGCCAGCCCAAACAAACTCTATCATCATCACGAAGGCTCCAACCATGGAGGGGCACTACATCTAGCACTAGAATGTGAGATGAGGTTCGTTAGTGCAGATCGATTATGCTTGATCCATGATGAATCGTAGCATAATTTGTCCACTAAACCTCAATCTACCAAACAAGATCATTCAAATTTAAAAGTTAAACTAAGCATTTACTAAAACTAAAAATTACAAACTACAAAAATAGTTAAATTCCTACTCTAACCCATTTGAAACTTATCCTATTTTGGAATTGGTGTTGTGCTGATATGAAATGATGACCCTTTCCCAATCCCATGATTAGTGAGCATGTTTAAGTCAATTCTATGGAAGAGAATTGATGAAACTGTGTTGTAGGAAATAATGTCAACTATTAAACTCAATAACACCTTAATGAAACATTAAATCAAAGAATCTAAAGAGTAAAATAATTTAAATCAATGGATTCTTCAAAACCATCTCATCATCCTCTATCTCCAAGGATTCTTTTAAAGCAACTTGCTCTCAGATTGTTTAAGAAAAAGCCTTGCAGAATGACAACCTCATGCAAAATGCAAGAAACTAAGTTCTTGTGCTAAATGATGGTGGAATGACATAGTAGATATGCAACTAACAGTTATGAAAATGCTAAAATTATGAAATTAGAATGATGTGCTAAGATGCTTGATTTCTTGACTATAGTTCTCGCATTATGCAAAGAGTTCTCTCTTTTCAAAGAGCCAAGAGGTCTTATTTCTAGATTTTTGGAGGAAAAAGCTTAGTTGGCAAAGATCAATGGTTGAGATTCAGTCTAGATAAATCGATGGTGAGAGATGAAGAAGTTGGAGAAGATAATGGGGAAAGGATAAAGAATTCTTCCAAGAGACTAGTAAGCAGAAGAGGAAGAAAATTCCAAATTTGTTGAATAGATAAAGCACATTTAAATCAAAATTGATTTTTTCAATTTTGGTTGAGAAATCGCTGTAGACATGTGCTCAATTGATTTTTTCAAATTTGGAAAGAATTGGAATATTTCAATTTGAGTTGGAGGAAATTAGAATTATTAAATAAAACAAATATTTGAAACTTGTTTATTTAATAAAAGAGGAAAATGAGAATTAAAAAAAAAATATCTATTTTATTTAATTAAGATGGAAATGATAATTAAATAAACTTTGTGATTTATTTAATTAAGAGGAAAATGAAAATTAAATAAACTTTGGAATTTAATTTATTTAATTAAGAGGGAAATGATCAATAATTAAATAATACAAATTATTGCAATTGATTATTTAATTAAAATGAAAGATTAAATAATTAAATAAAACAACTATATAAAAAAAATTATTTAATTAAAATGAAAGAATTAGAAGAACGTGATGAAAATAGATGAATTGGAATAATGAACTATATAAATAAATATTTCTATTTATTTAATAATAGATGAAATAAAGAGTTAATCAATCAAATAAAAGTATTTAATTAATTAGATTTATCTAGACCATTTTTAGGTGTATACGTTTTGCCCCTCTTTGAAGTGATGTGTTTTACACATTGCTTCAAAGAATTATTTTGCTGCTAGTAGTGACAAACAATTTCTTTGATATGCCCCCAAACAATGATTTCAAAATGGTAACAAATATATGCCCCTGGGGAGATAAATCAATGAATTTTCATAATTGATTATGATGGTGATTTGATGATATAGAGATGATTTATCTCCCGATAAAGAAATATTGATTCCTCCAATTGATTAAATGTTTTCCTACATTTCCTCCTTGTGTTTGATGATTGATGATCACTTCAGCTGATTGATTTGATGATGTTGATGGTTGACCTCATGATAGGTGAAGTTCAATGATTGATTGATTGATTAACCTCATGATAGGTGAGGTTGAATGATAGATTGATGATCACAAGATTTTATCAAAGATGATTAGATTTGATTGATTGATAGGTTTATTGATTAATGTTGATTTATTTGATAATATTACTAATTTGTGAAATGTTATGATCATAGGAGGATTTCTGCATCTGGAATAGGTAGATTCATATTTTATTAGGTGATGTGGTTTGACTTCTCTGATTGATATGCCCTAGTATAAGATTGATTAATATACTAAGACTTGATGAGGAAAAGTGATGGATAGGATAGGAGATGGGACGAGGAAGAGATAATGAAAGGAGAATATAAGAAGTAAGCAAGCACAAATGGATTAGAGGATAAATGTGATATTTCCCTGGTCAAGTTGCAAGCCAAGATTGATTCATGATGGTGATAAGAGTGTTGTTGATGAGGGAAGGATACATCCCAAAACAACAAAAAAGGATAGGGAAGGATACATCCTGATGATGATGATGACGATGATTGGATAAAGGCTTGTAACAAGGCTGGGAACAAAACCAAGGATGTGATTAAATGATTTGTGCTAGACTTAATAGATTAGGATTAGATGGAAATGTGATATTGTTGAAACAAAAGAAGATGATGAAGGAAGAGATGATTAGGATAACAAGTCTATATTATCCTAAGAAATATTGAAGAAATGATGATATGACGAGGAGAGGGCATATATATAGCTTTCGAGATTGAAATTTTACAGCTCTGAAACAATCTTATAAATGCAGATGCAAGACTAATATGGATGCAAGCTAATTTCACTATACAAATCTAAAATGCAATGTTGTCATCCTTCTAGCTGATTTATCGTGCTTTTATCATCATTGAGCCTTTAAAATTTTGAAAGAGAGTAAAAGGATCGATGGTATGATTTAGATCATGATGACATGAGTACTACTTTCATGATTTTTGATATTACGAGTGAACACAAGCATCTAGTTATGATTAAACCGAGATGACCTAAGCATTTCTTACATAAACAAATAAGAATCAATCATTTTCCTATTTGAATCTGAAATGTCATCAGTGATACTTGGTAGAGCACATTGTGTGACAATTCACATAGTAATTATGATTAACTCATAGATAACAAACAAAGAAAAATCATACTCCTTCCTTGCTTCTCTAGTTCAATACATCATCGAGTTGCTTCAAAGATATGATAACAAAAATGAAAGTTCAACATTTGAGCATTCAAGCTAAAGTGATAAAGTCATGATTCAAAAGAATATCATCCATTTAGATTTGTTTTGATTTTTTTTTTTTAAGCTATTTTATTTGGATGTTTTGATTCTCTATTGATTGATTGTGCGATGTTAAAATTTGCTTTGATCATTGTATTTTTTATGTTTTCCATACTATTGTTTGACTTTTTTGTTTAAGCTCGAAATTCGTTGCCCCTAGTGAGTTCAATATTTTTCCCCCAAGCTAGGGTGAGACACGACCACATTACCAAGATATGTACATGAGGTTTTATTGCACTTTTTCAGATTTTATGAATTTTTTTCTTTTTTCACTTTTTTTCTTATTTTTATTTTCTAATTTTTTTTTTTTTAATTTTCTGATTTTTTAATTTTTTTGTATTTTCCCAGGATATTTAAGATGGAATGATATGATATGACTGACTAAAGGAAAAAGATTCCCAACAATAGAGGTAATGCAACCATGGATAAATGATAGATTAAAATGAAAGATTCACTGCAAAACATTTCACACAAGAAACATATCTCTTGTGGAAAGATGATAATGGATTATTGATTAAGATGCCAAGAATGACTGATTTCATAAGGCATGATGATGATGAGTACTTAGGATCACTGCTTTCCTCTAAGTACGATAATATTGATGATTGTTGATGATTAATTGACAAAAGATATGAGGATTGGATCATGTTTTACAACTAGGCACAAATATGATTTGCATGATAAAATTCAAGGTTGCAAAGGAACATGATGACATGGATTTTGATAAGCTAGGAGATATAGAATGGAAGAAAGAAAGGATAACGATAATGAATGGGATGCCCAATATCAACTAGATAATATATAGACATAAGGACCAAGTACTTTTCCCCTATTCCTTATCAAGACCAAGGACGAGAAGAAAGGATGTATTAGAAAGAATGATAGAATATGGACAAGGTGAAGGATATGATATGGAAGATATGGATAAAGTGTATAGAATAAGATATATGATCAAGAAGATCCTTAACCTTGTCAAGATCAAAGGTGGAAATGTGGAAGATAATAATGCATGATAGGAAGATGGAAGGACTTAGGCATCAATTTTCATGACCAAATATCCCTTTAATAAACCATGGAAATGGGGATTAGACTCATAAATTTTGGTAGATTAATGGTATGATGGAAGAAACTAAGGACTTATGCAAAAGTTTGGATTAATGGAAAATGATGGGAGATGAATATTGGATAATGGATAGGAGGTTGGAAGGCTTGTTGATGGATAGATGGAAAGGAATACAAGCTCAACATTGGCACACACCTCAAAGGGTGGTGGAGTGATGGAGGAAAAATGGATTTAGGAGGTGATAGGTTATTATATGGAAGATTGGAGGAAGCTTTCGAATTAGCAAATTTGGATACCAATTTGGATTTTATTGCTTCTATGAGACTTTTTGGAATCCACGTGATTTTTGACTTTGATATTTGCTTTGTGGGCCTTTGTGGCCTTTGATATTTTTCTCTTTGATTTATAGACCTTTGTGGTCTTCAAAAATTTTATTTTTTCTTTGATGGGCCTTTGTGGCCTTTTGAAATTTCCTTTTGATTTATCGATCTTTGTGGTCTTGGAAATTTTTCTTTTTGGTTTGATGGGCCTTTGTGGCCTGTTTTATTTTTCCTTTGATTTTAGATCAAATTTTCTTTTATTTTTGCATGTCTCTTTGAGGAGACATGTTGATCCTTTGATACATGTGGATTTTTATATGTAATCTTTTGACATTTGAGACCCAAATTTCTTCCAAGAGCAATGGGAAGGGTGGATTGAGATGAATGGTATGGAGGAGTTAATGTGGGTACAATTTTGAAAGGGCATCAAGGATGTGTGCCTTTGTTGTTCTTGAGGAATATGATATGGACCTAGCATAGAGGGAAGGTTTGATGGACTAGGATGAGGACCTAGGATAGAGGGAAGGTTTGATGGACTAGGATGAGGAACTAGGATAGAGGGAAGGTTTGATGGACTAGGATGAGGACCTAGGATAGGTGGAAGGTTTGATGAACTAGGATGAGGACCTATGATAGATGGAAGGTTTGATGGACTAGGAAACTTAGGTGTATAACCAAGGCCATGGTAATATGTATTTTATAGGATACCTTGTTCATGAAGGCCTAATCCTTTTCCTTTGTAGTTTATACTTTGACACATTCATTTACCAATGGGATATGTATTGTTTGTGAAATAAGATGTGATTCCAATTTGGGGAAGGTATGATATGGATGAAAGGATAGGTGTTGGAAGTAAACTAGAGAGGATGAAGATAGAGGTTCCCAATTTATAGGTGTGTGGTTCATGGATAGCTTGAATAGGGGTGATAGGCTCTTGACATGGGGATGATGGGATGTTTTGATCTTGACTTGGAAAAGGATCATGAGGTGTATCAGAGGAAGTAGATTGCTCTTTATTAGGTATGGAATCATCATAAAGTGGTATGAAAGGAATATCTTGATCATGAGAAGGATGAACATCTTCATGGAATGAAAGGGTATCCTTGAACGGAAATATATCTTGATCTTGATGAGGAAGGGAATCATGAGATTTTATAGAAAGCATGTCTTGATCATTAGTTGGTAAGACATCATTAGATAGGATGGAAGAACTACCATTCTCTTGTGATGCAATAGAATCATGAGATGGTATGGATTGATTAGATGATGTGGAAGAATAACTTGGAAGGATACTTGTCTCTTGAGGTGGAAGGGAATTATTTTGGAAGAAAAGTGAAATGAGGGGATCGTCATAAGATTCTTGAGGGATGGTATCTTGATAAAAGATAGGAAGAACTTGTGGAGTTGTGGAATCATTGGATGGAGTAGAAAGAATATTTTGATCTTGATGTGTAGGGGAGTCTATGTTAGCATGCTTTGGATTGAGAGATTGACATGAATCATTGGATGTAGAAGATATGATAGAAGAGGGTGATTGGATGGAATCATTAACTTGGGTGAAAGAATCTTGAGGTTTATTTTGGCTTATGGGGGATGGAGATACAAGCATGACATGATAGGATTGCTCAATGTCATTTGTGTTTGAGGACTTAGATTTGGGATTAGCAAACTTTTGCAAAAATTCAAAGACATTGAACTTGGATGATGTAGATTTTGGTGAAGAAGGTCTCATGTTCATTGTTTGGTCAAGAGGATATGGGTAGATGTCTGCCAGCATATATCCCTATGTCGTTGTTTCCCTTTGCATATCCCAAATTTGTTGTTGAAGGTTTTGTAACTTTTGAGCGATAGCATTCAATTGATCCTCATCTATTTTCGCCATGGTGGTTTTACTTTTTCTTATTTTTCCTTTGAGTTTATTCTTTTAGGGAATTTATTGTTTTAGTGGATGTTCTCTATAAAAATGACTTTACACACAACAACAAGTTTATAAACAGTCGTTCAATTCCATGCATTAAACATTTAGTATGTGTGTTCTAGAATCAAGTCTAATTCTTTCAATTTCCACTTGTATTTAACAATAAGACTAACTCTTAAGGTCAAATGGTCATTGTTAACACCACAACCCACATCTTAGAACTATGTTGACTCGCACAGCCTTGTCACCCCCTAGAGGTTTCCCTTGTTTTTGTCTTTTCCAAGTCTTAACCAAAGTGAAATACAATGGCCAGGGCTCCTTGGTAGTTATATGGTGAGTGTCTTGGGGGCATATTCTTCCCTCCCCTTGGACTATGAATGCTAGGATGTTTGGAAACTAACAAGCTTGGCCACTATGCTTAAGGTGTTTAATAAGGGTTTTCATTTGGACTAGAAAATAGATAACTCCCTTAGGAGACCTCCCAATCTTTAGAACAAATATTTTGGGGATGGTTATCTTGAAAACTTCTATCAAATTCAAACTTTACCCAAATTCTCTTTTGATTATAGTGGGTTGGAAAACCGGACTTTGGTTGTTCCCACTCAGGTTGTTCCCATAGGGTGAGTACTTTTTCCCACTATGGAAAGCACTCTAAAAAAGGATTTAATAAAGCAAGAAATTGCATGAAATTAAAAGATGAATCTAGTGTTTTGATCACCTAGTAAAGGGGAGAGCATAGGCCTATCACCACACAATCATAACAAACAATATTCAGTTTTAAATCCCAAATGACGATTATTTATTCTAGGTGAAGATATTGCTTCACAAAAGACATGATTTTCATTTTAACTGTGATAGCAATGTATGATGACTACCCTAGAATTGGTTTATTTTAATTCAAATGGCTACCCTAGGATTGGCTCATTTTAACTAACTTTGACAAAGCTTGTGTAGATGGTTAATTTTAAGCCCAAACTAATGCTAGTTGGTCCTAAAGCTTGAATAAAAAATAACATATGATAGGTTATTTTCCCATGAGTGTTTGAAAACACTATTATAATGAATATCAAATGATTTTTCTTTCACTTCAATGCTCCATATTCCTCTTAAAACCTACAATAAATGCTCAAAATGTTAGATGAGATCAAGAAACAAAAAGATATAAGGGTTAGATGAATGATTAGGCAATAAAACCCTAAAACTTAGACCAAGTTACAATGTGATTTGACTTTAGATCATGTTAAATTAAACATTTTAACTCTACAAAAAACTAAGAAATATCTACACCATTTCATAGCTTATGAAATTCTATCCCATTTTTAAAAAAAGCATCAAAAAAGACCTTCATATGACCAAGATATGGCCATTTTAAGATTGACTATAAAAGCCATTTTTTTATAATTTTATCAAATGCGCTATAATTTTGATCAAAAGCGCTAAAATATTAATCAAAGTGTCATCATTTGGAGTTTAAATACCTCTAAATTAAATTAGTGTCACCAGATTTAAATCAACGATAATGCATTTAATTGGTCTTGGTATTTCAAATTGCAATAGCATCAATATATGTCGACACTCTTAAAATGGCATTGTTGTTTGTGATTTGGGCATCATTGTATCTTGCAAAACAACAAACAAATGGAATTTGAGATAAAAACTAGTTAAATTAATAGATTTCCCTCCTTCTAGAACTAGAATGTGAGACGAGGATCATCAATGCAGATTGATTACGCTTGATCCATGATGAATCGAAGCATAATTTGTCCACTAAACCTCAATCTACCAAACAAGATCATTCAAATTTAAAAGTTAAACTAAGCATTTATTGAAACTAAAAATTACAAACTACAAAAATAGTTGAATTCCTACTCTAACCCATTTGAAACTTATCCTATTTTGGAATTGGTGTTGTGTTGATGTGAAACGACCTTTTTCCCAATCTCGTGATTAGTGAGCATGTTTAAGTCAATTCTATGGAAGAGAATTGATGAAACTGTGTTGTAGGAAATAATGTCAACTATTAAACTCAATAAACCTTAATGAAACATTAAATCAAAGAGCTAAAGTGTAAAATAATTTAAATCAACAGATTCATCAAAACCGTCTCATCATCCTTTATCTCTAAGGATTCGTTTAAAGAAACTTCCTCTCAAATTGTGTAAGCAAAAGCCCTGTAGAATGACAACCTAGAGAATGAGTAAACATGCAAAGTGCAAGAAACTAAGTTCCTATGCTAAATGATGGTGGAATGACATAGTATATATGCAACTAATGGATATGAAAATCCTAAAATTATGAAATTAGAATGATGTGCTAAGATGCTTGATTGCTTGACTATAGTTCTCGCATTATGCAAAGAGTTCTCTCTTTTCAAAGAGCCAAGAGGTCTTATTTATAGATTTTTTGAGGCAAAAGCTTAGTTGGCAAAGACCAATGGTTGAGATTCAGTCTAGATAAATTGACAGTGAGAGATGGAGAAGTTGGAGAAGATAATGGGGAAAGGATAAAGAATTATTCCAAGAGAATAGGAAGAAGAGGACGAAGAAAGTTCCAAATTTGTTGAATAGATAAAGCACATTTAAATCAAAATTGGATTTTTCAATTTTGGTTGAGAAATAGTTGTAGACATGTGCTCAATTGATTTTTTCAATTTTGGAAAGAATTGGAATATTTCAATTTGAGTTGGAGGAAATTAGAATTATTAAATAAAACAAATATTTGAAAGTTTTTAATTGAATAAAAGAGGAAAATGAGAATTAAATAAAAAAATTTATTTTATTTTATTTAATTAAGATAGAAATGATAATTAAATAAACTTTGTGATTTATTTAATTAAGAGGAAAATGAGAATTAAATAAACTTTGGAATTTAGTTTATTTAATTAAGAGGGAAATGATCAATAATTAAATAATACAAATTATTGCAATTGATTATTTAATTAAAATGAAAGAATTAGAAGAATGTTGAAAATAGGCGCATTAGAATAATGAACTATATAAATAAATATTTCTATTTATTTAATAGTAGATGAAATAAAGAGTTAATTAATCAAATAAATGTATTTAATTAATCAAATTTATCTAGACCATTTTTAGGTGTATATAGAAACCATTGTGATAAATGGATCAAAACCTAGCTTATGCTAAATTAAACATGATACAAGCTAAGTTAACCTAATTTTATGCTAAAAATAAATTAATTATGTAATTGCTAAGCGAATCTAAGGTAATTCTAAGCTAAAATACGGAAACCCTAATTTATATACAAACTAAGATGGATGCATGGAATTCATGAATGGATGCCTTAAGCTATTATGCAATTAGAAATAAACTAAAACAAGATAAAAGTGAGAAAATTGTGAGTGTGAATGCAAGTGAATTCCACAACATGAGTTTGCAATTAACAGATGGATCCATTTGTCTCCAAATAGTGTCATATTTATAGGAAAGCAAATGAGAAATGGAGGGTTCAAATCAAAAATATTAATCAATAGTTAGGGATGAAAAGGAGAAGAGGCATGGATCATGGATTCTCATCAATGAATGAGAATGCATGATGGTATTTAATCAAGGGCTCACATTTGCTCCAAAAAAATAGACTTTTGACCTGCTCACATAGGTCACAAGGTGACTTGTTCAAAAGTATAAAGGTTAAAACTTGCTCAAGAAGCCAAGTGAGTTGATTGGAGGAGAGAGAATATTCTTTGGAATATTCATTTAGGTGAGGATAAGAGGTATTTTGCAAATTAAAAGAAATATTTAATTGTGAAAAAAAAAGGATAAGGAATATTTCATAGGAATATTCCCCTCTTAGAGGAAAATTAGTTTAATTGCTAATTAAACAAGGTTTAATCATGCAATTAGGGGATTGAAGAATTAAAGTGATATTCATTAAATTGAATAATTTAATGAATGGGGGAGAGATGAAATGATATTTAATTAAATAACTTGGGGTTATTTAATTAAATAAGATGACTTAGGGAATTAAATTAAATAGTTTGATTTATTTAATTTAATGAGATGAAATGTTAGTTTAAAAGGGGAGTGAATTAACCTGAATTGATGAATTAGGTTAATGGAAAAAAATGATGCAATTAATTAAATAGCTAGGTTAATTAAATTAATTAAGAAAAATGAGGATGGGTTTAAAGAGGAAATGATGTTAGTAAACCTATTTCAAGCGTATGATATCTGTACGGGATATTTTTTTAGTGTCTATACTGTACAACTTATATGTATACTTTATGACTTATGTGTATTCCAATGTATACTTTGCAACTTACATGTTTTCATTTGTATACTTTGTATTCATGTGTGTACTTCATGACTTACATGTATTTGAGAACATGCTTCACTTATGGGTATGTGCAGGATCATCATGGAAAAAATAGGCCTTTAAGTGGCAAAAAATTTAGAAAAATCAGAGTTAGGCAACTTGACGTAAAAATTTGAATAATTTATCTATATTATTTCAAAAATATGTAAGAATAGAATCTGTAGAAAATTGAATGTAGTTTCCAAACTACTAGGTTTGTTTAAAAATAAAAATAATCTATTTGGTGTAAATTTGAAATTTCAATGCAGTGGTACTTAAATTTCAGGAAAAAAATAAGTAGGTGTCTATCTGACCACCCTAACCACAATAAAATGATAATATTTTTTTTATAATATTTTAGATATACGTAGAGGACTCATGCCCTGATGTGATGCATATTTTTTGTAATTTTTTCCAATTAAATAATTAATTGTGAATTTTTTATTACCACTTTTTAAAAATATAAAACTCAGATGTCCGACCACCTTAACTTGGTCAAAACTTCATGAAATTTTATTTTTCTTTTTCTAATCCTATAGTATGTGAAACATAGAATGTGACGATGCTTTGATTCAAAAATGATACCGCTTTGAAAGCTATAGATGTTTTTCAATCAGCCTATCAATCAGAATTTAGTCATAATTTTAATAGAAAATGAATAATAATTACTTATTAAATTCAAAGTAAAGTATAATTTATATTGGTGGAAAGATGAGAATCTCCTTTAAAACCCTTTTTGTTTCATCAATTTTGAGTAAAAAATAGTCATCACCACATACCCATCATATTGCCACTTTTGGCCCATCATGATCCTGCACATACCCTTATTCACTCATTCGTAGTGTAAACCTACCCATTTGAACATGTTGAAATTGTCAGTTTAGTTGCACGACAAACATAAGGAAAGTTACACCACCTTGCAACTTTACACTACATGCATCTGACCCTTTTTAAATCAACTAAAAACTTGATACCATGGGAAAATTCTTTAGAAATATCAACAATCGAGAGAGTTTGTTGTAGAGGGGCACTAGGTGATCTAGTAGCCTTAGAAAAATTGTTTCTAAGTGACACAAATTTTGAGTAATAAATCGTCAAATATTGTTGTCTTTTTGCACTTTGGACTCTTAAGGAATATCGTTGATATAATGTAGACAGAACTATTTCGTTTTGTTTTGGTATTAAATAGAACCATTCCTAACACAAACCAACCAATCTAGACATGTTGGAACTGTCGGTTTGGTCACATGAGGAGTAGAATGGAAGTTACACTTATTTGCAGCTTTACACCGCATGCATCTTACCCTTTTTCCATTAATTGAAAACTTGATTCCAGAGGAAAATACATCAGAGATATAAAAAACCAAGAGAGGTTATTGTAGAGGGGCCATAGGTGATCTTGTAGCCTTAAACAAATTGTTTCTAAGTGACACATTTTTTGAGTAATATCTCATCAAATATTGTTTCCTTTTTACACTTTGGACTCAAGGGATATCATCGATACAATGTAGCTCAGACTATTTCAGTGTGTTTGGGTGTGAAATAGGACCATTCATAGCATAAACCCACCAATTTGGATGTGTTGGAGCTATTGGTTTGGTCACACAAGGAGAAGAATAAAAGTTACACCCCTTTGCAACTTTACATTGCATGCATCTGGCCCTTTTTCCATTAATTGAAAACTCAACACCATGGGAAAAATCCTTAGAGATATCAAAAATTGAGATAGGTTATTATAGAGGGTCCTTAGGTGATCCATAACCTCAGACGAATTGTTTCTAAGTGACATTTTTTTTGAGTAATAGCTCATCAAAGATTGTTGTTTTTTTTGCACTTTAAACTCTTAAAGGATATCGCTGGTACAATGTAGCTCAGACTATTTTATTGTGTATGGGTGTGAAACAGGACCATGCCTAATATAAAACCACAAATTTTAACATGTAATTTTTGGTTTAGTTACACAAGGAGTAGAATGAAATTTACACTTCTTTGCAACTTTACACTACATGCATCTAGCCCTTTTTCCATCAATTAAAAACTCGACATTGTGGGAAAACACTTCAAAGATATCAAAAATTGAGAGACGTTATTATAGAGGGGAACTAGGTGATCTCGTAGCCTCAAATAGATTGTTTCTAGGTGACATGGTTTCTGACTAATAGCTCATCAAAGATTGTTTCCTTTTTGCACTTTGGACTCTTAAGGGATATCACCAGTACAATGTAGCTTAGACTCCTTTGGTGTGTTTCAATGTGAAATAGGATCATGCCTAGCCTAAATGTACCCACTTGCACGTGTTGGAACTATTATTTTGGTCACATGAAGAGTAGAATGAAAGTTACACCCCTTTAGAACTTTACACTGCATGCATCTGACCCTTTTTCCATCATTTGAAAACTTGACACCAAGAGCAAACACCTTAGAGATATCAAAAATTGAGAGAGGTTATTGTAGAGGGGCCCTACATGATCTCATAGCCTCAAACAAAATGTTTCTCAGTGGCATGGATTTTGAGTAACATCTCGTCAAATATTGCTACCTTTTGCACTTTGGACTCTTAGGGTACATTGTCGATACAATGTAGCTTGGATTGTTTCAACATGTTTTGGGTACAAAACAGGACCATGCCTAGCCTAAACGTACCCATTTAGATGTGGTGGAAATGTTAGTTTGGTCGCATGACAAATAGAGAAGAATCTACACACACCCTCCTCAACTTATCGAGATCAAGAAGAATCTCTTCATTAAATACATTATCTATCTCATTCATTTTGGTCTGCTTCATTTTCAAGTGTTTAGTATAATCTATGTATCTTGCTTCTTAGTACTGAAACTCTTTACAAGACTCAAGTTCCTCACAATTTCCTTTAGTATAATTCTCTTCCAAACAAAACATGATAGGAACTCATAGACAAAAAATCACACAAAACTTCATCTCTAAAAGGGACAATATTAAAGTTCACCCAACACTACTCTTTTACCTCCACCACATGATTATTTTGTAACCAACTTATCCTATAAGTACAAGGATGTAGAAACTTCCTTAAAACAATCTTCTCCACCATCTCCTAAGATACCAAATTATCAGTACTTCCACTATCCACAATAACATTAAAGCACTTACCCCCTGATTTGCATAAAATTCGAAAAAGATTCTTCCTCTGTGAAGTGTCAACCTCTTCCCTGTTCTGTCTCATCAAAAAAATTCTAAGCATCAGAGATTCACCTTGTTCAAGCTCTATCCCTTCTTCAGCTACCTTCTCTTCATGTACCACACAATTCTTCTTACTAGTCCCTCTACTCGATCACTCAGGACACTCAAAATATCTATTTCAAAATTCTCCACATTTGACACATTTTCCAAACAACTTTTTATTTCTATTTCCTTTCCTTTCAATTTCTGATTGGATTCCTTACTCCACTTAGGTATAGGTTCTTCTTCACTTGTCTACTTCTCTTTGCCACTGATCATCTATCTCTCCTTCCTCATAGGGGAATGTTGTCTCTTCTTCACTTTATCCTTAGCCTTAAGAGCATATTGAAAAGCATCCTCCACTGTAGAAATTCTCAACATACTCATCTCATCTTGAATATTAAATATAAGACCATTTATATATCTAGTTGGACCTTCTCCCTAGTCATCTCTCTATGTCCAGATCTAATTGTCATCTTGTAGAATTCCTCTATATACTCCTTCACACTCATGTCCTTCTGCTTTAGCTTTTGCAGCTTCTTAAACAGTTCTAACTCATACTCTTCCAGGACAAACATAGCTTCTTATACATATATCAATACACCAATAAACGTACCCAAACAATTTCAAGCGTTGAACACTAAGAGATTACAGAGAAATGAAGGAGCATCTTTGGTTCAATGAACATGCAATTTACACATAATTTATGATATCGATTAATGTTAAGAGCACAAATATAACTCAGGGTTGAAGCATCCTTAACTAACTGCTTGCATGAGGCTAACACCTAACAAATTTGGATTGACTAGTACAAAAAAATTGGGTTTTACATGTGCATGAGACTTGAGAACTATAGATGTTGAAAACTATTTAGAATCGATTTGGATGAATTACTATTAAGGGTGTGTAGACATATGCAAAATATGCAAACGTGGCAAGGAATGTAAACTATTTGTATGCCATATAATTTCAAATGGGTATTTATTTCCATTCACCTTATTTATTGTTCTAATTTGTACCACCAGGTTCCAATCTCATGACTAAGTTGGGGAATAAACCCAACCTTCCCATAGGCTGAGCATAATTCCATAAAGAGATCTCATTTGGAAAATGCATCTGACTCAACTGCAATATTAAAATACATTTTAATAGCTTGTCCATGCTGGGAAATTACTCCAAATTACAACCCTCCCTCACAGGGTAGACTATTGTTACCATTGGGCAATAAGTTACGTTCCAGGCACTACAATTTCACATAGTGCAACAAAATATCTATAGGCTAAATCCTAGATGAAAGCAATGGATTTGCAAGGAATTTTTATATTGTACAAATTTAAATAAAAGAAGGGGTTTAGATTGAATACCTTTTGATTGGTGAAATCAACATGCTTGTAGAAATGGGATGAGATAGCTAAATGTAATTGGGAAGTAGTGATGATCTCATAAAGGTTATATAATTTGACAATATGAGGAATGGACTGGCACGCCTGCTTGTGGAGATCCAAGGCATGCTTCTTGGCCTCTTCCAGTGACTGTGAACTTCCCACCATTATCACAGACCTCAATGGAGCTACCATTTCCCTTGCCAATTTCAAACCTCTACTCTTCCTTTTTGTCTGTTGCTTCTGAAGGTTTTTTCATTTGTTTTCCCAGCACAAGACCACGGTTTCCTTTGTGACAACTTTGCAACTCTTCAATTTGGCATTTTCTGAGAACAAGGTTCTTCCTATCATCATGCATCCTTGTTCATGCTATAAATCGCTTTCCATTTGGGTTTCTTCTTCTTGTTTCCTCTCTTTTCACATTCTTGATTTACTAGAATTCACTTTTTGTAGATTTTTCTCTTCTTCTTTTTTCCTATATTGTTTTAATTTTCCCTTCTTTCCACCATTTTTAATTTACTTTGCTTCCCAAAATGCTCTCCTCGACACCCATTTCAGTTATTCTTTTCCAGAGAAAAGAAAGATCAAGAAAATCTAGTTGTGTTGAACCATTATAGTTTTTCCTTTTTTTAAGTTTTCTTTTAGTTTTCCAAAAACCTAATCTTGAAAAATATATATATATATATATATATATATATATATATATATATATTTCCATGCACAATATTTATCCTCAGCTATTAATAAAAATACCATTTTTTATTACAAAATTGAATATCTATTCCGAGTAAATAATAATAGAATATCTTTCATTTGAAAATTAAATATTTATTCAAAATAGTTAACAAAGAGGTAAAATTTAATTGCAATTAAAAATAATTATTCTAAATTACAACGCATTATCATTTATGTGCAAAAATAAATTCTCAATTTAAAATATAATTAATTATTTTATTCCTTTGCACCTTTATTTCACCACAAATTAATTTAATTAAACATGCAAGTATGAACAATATAAATGAACGCTGGAAAAAATGGCTTTGTAAGGGTCACAACGAGAATGGTTTTCCAATGGTCAGTATGGAGAAAATGACAGATCTCTGGAGCAGTGGAGGCATTGAAGTCCTGTGCAACCCAATGGTCATTATGCAGAAAATGATAGACATCTAGATCAGCGAAGGTACCGAAGTCCTGTGAGACAAGACAAATCTTGGGGGAGGCAAGGACCCACAAAAAATGATAGATCTTTGGGCGAGTAAAGGTATTGAATTCTAGCCAGACAAGGAAGACCTCGAGGAAGGCATTGACCCACACAAAGGTATCAAATCCTGGGAAAAAGATCTCCACATTGAAATGGTATGTTTAATCAAGATCACCAACATGTGAGATCAATGCTCGTAGCGAAAGATAATCAACAATGGAGAACTAGGGATGTACAAATTGACAAATCTTGAAACCATCCCCCACTTCAACATCCTCGACAATCTAATCAGCAACAACCTCATGGGCATAACAAAGGAAATAGGTATTTTGTAAATCCTCAGAACCCCCAAGCCAAAAATAGGTTTGCGAGATCTGTTCGAAAACCCTTTAGATATAGAAGACGTAAATATCCAAGACATCATGATAGAACTAAGCAACCAATACTAGATATTTATGAAGATAGGGAGTTGTCATCAAAAGATAGAAATCATCTCCAACGCAGATTTGAAGATAGTGAAAAAAATTTGAGGTGTACCCATGGATCTGTAGAGGGATTCTCAACCTTCAGGTCCTTTAGGAGACCACTTCAGTCACAACAATCTTGACAATGATCCCTTATTGCTTTCCCTACCTTCTGGGGCAGATGATGAGAACCCTAATGTAGAAAATGCTCAAGAAATGGGTTCTAATCAAACTTTACATAAGGATAACTCTCAAGATGAAGAAAATAATGGCAGCCCAAGCCAACATAATGCAAAAGTACTTAAGGAGAGGCAGCCAAAAGCTCAGTGCAACAAGCGTCAGAAAAAAGAAAGGTTCAGAAGGAGACAAGGGTTTTTAGGGGAACAGGTGGAAGAGGAAAAAATAAAAATCCATAGCGAAACAAAGTAAGAGTAAGCAGAAGAATGTATGGAAGCGGAAAGAAACCCAACGAGAGTCGACCACACATAATGAAGGAATTAGAGCTAACAAGTTTTTGGATGCCCCTCAGCCTAGATATCATCATGAAGTCATAAAGGTAACCTTCTCAAACCATATGTTCCAACCACAAATCATAGATCTCAGGGAAAAAGTGATCATCTGTAAGTTCTAGAATCTCATTTTGGATCTGGAGTCTTTAAAGAAGGTTATTTTCCAAGAATGGGAAAGAGCTATTAATTTTTTCTATCTTAATGAGGGGAAAGGAATTTTTGTTGTTTTATTTTCAAATAAATCAGCTAAAGATGAGATTTTGAGAGTCAAATCTTGGAATTACCAAGGATCTAGTTTATACATGCAAAAATGGACCACTAATTTCAAGCCTGATGATTTTTCTTTTTGTTTCTCTCCCTTTTGGTTGTAGTTTCATAGTATTCCTTTGGAATACACGAAGCTATATTTACTAGAAATCATGGCTAATCAAATAGGAATTTTTCAAAAACATGATTTTCTTTTTTTCAACAACCCAGCTCAGCCAGTAAGGATGCTAGTATTACATGATGCAACCAAAAAGCAACCTTCACATATTGAGCTAAACACAACATTTGGCACTTGGTCTCAAGAAATAAGATTGGAAACCACACAGGATACTTGTGCTTAGTGTCACACCTTTGGCCACTCTTCTTCAGAATGTCCACTGAAATCTATTAATCTAAATCATATCTCAGGTAAGGATTTTCCAAATTTCTAGTTTTCTCATAACAAAAGTTAGTCGCTAATTGTAGAGAATGAGAAAGATACTTCCAATAATGAGGCCCAAATTTACTCACCTGTGGGATTGAATGTCTCTATGGCTAATGGGATTATGCAAGAGCATAGCAATCAGATTATCAAGAAACCTCCAAAAAGAACTCTAAATGGAAAATCTTTTTTACAAGAATGTAGGAAATCTTCAAATATTGTTAATGTCTCGTTACTTTATGAGTGGTTATGGAAAAGACATACTAGACTAATTCTAAATCTTTATTCCCCAAATCTTCAAATCAATGAGTTTTAGCTAGAGGAAATAGTCAGGAAACTAATGTTTCAAGACTCAAACATGTTTCTCCAATCTAGTCATTTGATAAAGTAGGGTAAAAACACACCTCTTCTAACTAATGCTTCAACTAAAATGTAGAGTTTATTAAAGTTCTCAAAGGAAAGAAAAATTGATGAGGTAGATCTAGAGCTTCTAGCTAAAAAGGTTCTAGTTACAGTGTGATCAGAAATTTTTGATGAAATAGTAGATGAAGTTCTGGAGGAAGACTCCCTTTGGGACTGGGACATTAATAATGATAAAGGAGAAATTATTGGCCACAATTTGCATGCCCAAAATAATCATGAGCTTGGGGTATGCCATAGTCAAATGTAGGCGTAGAAGGACATGGTAATTAAGGAATTGCATTTTCAACTGGAAATAGAAGTCGAAGGGCATGATTTAAAAACCTCTATAGATTTTGATTATTCATAATCTCTTTCCATATCTCAAACTCCTTATCAACCTCCTATAAATAAGTCTCTAAAAAAAAGAGGTTACAAATCAAAATATACAAAAAGCAAAAATAAATAGAAGCAAGACGACCAGCTACACTACATGACTCTTTGATATCCCCACCAAATAAGCGTCTGAGGAGAGCATGCTAATCTCCTCGGGTACAATGAAGATCCTCTCATGGAATGTCAAGGGCATTAATTCCCCTAACAATCGAGCTTGCATCAGACGTAAAATTGATGGATGTGGAGCTAATTTGGTTCTCCTTCAGGAAACCAAAATTTTAGATGATACCTATAAATTTATAATTCAAAAGTGGCAAATGTGGAAGTCTGAACATTCCCCTACACAAGGGGCTTCAGGAGGCTTAGTAGCATTGTGGAACCCCAAATAGATTACTATGGTCTTGCATAAAAATGAAAAAAATAGCAACTGCTAGAAGTAACGAAATTTGATACTAGATTTTGGTTATTCAATGTTTATGGACCATTGTCTACAATGGACAAGAAACACCTTTAGGATCAACTGTCACAAGCTATATTGAATCTGGGGGATGCAAAAATTGTTCTAGTAGGAGATTTTAGTGCCATCACATCTCTCCAAGATAAGGTTGGGGGTATAAGCCCTCCATCCAAAGTAATGTCCGAAATTAGCTCCTTCATTAATACGAATGCATTGCGAGACATTTTTCTAGTTAAGGGTAAGTTCACTTGGACAAACCGGAGAAAAATTTTTCTACAAATTGCAGTAAGATTGGACTGTTTTATATTATCTTCTAATTGATTTAATTTTCTCTATCAATTTACATCTGAGATATTTCCTTTTCCTGATTCCAATCATTATGCAATATCCCTCTCAATAGAAAACATATCTTCCCCCTCTTCTAAATATTCATTTAAGTTTGAAATTGTGTGGTTCAAACATCCCAACTTCGTGGAATTGATTTGCAAATGGTGGATTTCTTCTCCTTTTGAGCCTAGAACAATGATGTTCTAGTTGTACAAAAATATGTTACACATTAAACAAAAGCTCATAAGGTGGAATAAGGAGAAATTTAAGAATATCTCTCAACAAAAGGAATTAATCTAAAAATAAATGGAAGATATTCATGTAAAAATTATTCAACAGGGTCTTGATGACACATTGTATGAGGCACAGAAAAAGTTGCAAGCAGATTGGGAAGAGCAAAGTGCTAGAGAGGAAGCATATTGGAGGAAAAAATCAAGGGAACTGTGATTAAGAGAAGGTGATAGAAACACTAAGTATTTTCATGCTTATACCTAGATAAAAAGAGTTTCTTTGGTTTCCCAATCTATTAAAGAGCTCCCCATGGGTAATTGGCTCACAAAAGAAGAAGACATAAAAAGAGAATGTGTAAGATTTTTTTGGATCTTTTAACTAGCCCGAAAGATAGAAATGAATAGAATGAGAAGGATCAAGAAGAATTATTACAATCAATTCCAACATTGATATCTGCAAGGGAAGATGAATATTTATTGAAGCATTCACAATTGAGGAACTGATGTAGCCATGGTCACATGGTCCTCAAAGAGAACAGTCAAACCATGCAACAAGAGTCATACAATGGAAGCAACACAGAAAATTGATGCAAACACAAATGCAGAGATTCTCATTATTAGATAATTTACTTAAAACTAGTTGGAAACATCCGAGCTTATATAATTTGGCTCACAAGCCTGATTACAACATGCTCAAATATCCTCTTCCTACACGCTCCTCAATGTGAGTGAAAATCCTACAGAGTAGATTACATATCAGACTCTCTATCCTAACTCTACTACATCATTCATTTCTCATGATCAAATACATTGCTTTATATACATTCACAAATCTAGATACATCTACATCATCCAACAATAAAGATAATCTTCCAAAGAAGGAAAATAGAAAAAGTCGCATGAACAGATCAACCACCAAATCTGAATTACATCTCGGTGAACACATAGAATGAAGTGTGGACCTAAACCAAGGTCAAAAACACCCCAAATAATAATTATAATCATATCTCCATGATTCGTGAACAATGGAGATGATCCACGAACAATCCAACTAGTCGTTGGGCTTTGAAAACTATTCTAGAACCGGATCAGGAAACTGCCAAATATACCGAAAGTGATAACTTGTCAGAAAAGAAACCAATTATGCTCAAATATAGAATAATGTAAATGAACATGCCCATGAGGTACACATGGATCCGCGAGGTCTGATGATCAAACATGAAGATCTATCGGATCTAGCAACTCAAACTAAGAAAATAGAGACAAACTGGAATGCAAATATTTTTGGTTGATACAAGATTGCTACAACCCAAGGATGTTCCTGCATTAGACATCCCTGGTGAGAAAAGATGTTCCATGAGAGGAATTCATGAACATCAAACTAGATTTGGGATGTAGATCTCTTGCTCATTCTTGATCCAAACATCTTCCTTGTTTGAACTCCTCCTCCTTTCTTCTCTCCTTTCTCCTGCCAGATCCTTTAAGTCCTTCTACTGTCCACCTTTCTACTTCATATCTGCACAAGATAGTGAGGGGTGCTTAACACCACCTGCCCTTTTCTATACCTGCCCCTCTGTTCCTACAGGGTTTCATCTTGTCTATCTTCTCATTAGCTACAAAATTTTACTTTTGCACAACTCGGGCCTTACCTCCATCAAGTACCACCTTGCTCTCAAGCTTGTTCATAGGATCCTCTTTCAAATCCGTTTCATCCTTTAGTATAATCTATGTATCTTGCTTCTTAGTACTGAAACTCTTCACAAGACTCAATTTCCTCATAAGTTCCTTTAGTTTAATGCTCTTCCCAAAAAAAAATGACAAACACTCATAGAAAAAACATCACACAAAACTTCATCTCTAAAAGGGCCAATATTAAAGTTCACCCAACACTACTCTTTTACCTCCACCACATGATTGTTTTCTAACCAAATTATCCTATAAGTACAAGGATGTACAAACTTCCTTAAAACAAGCTTCTTCACCAACTCCTCATATACCAAATTATCAGTACTTCCACTATCCACAATAACATTACAGCACTTACCTCCTGATTTGCATACAATCCGAGAAAGATTCTTCCTCTGTGAAGTGTCAACCTCTTCCTTGTTCTGTCTCATCAAAAAAATTCTAAGCATTATAGATTCACCTTGTTCAACCTCTATCCCTTCTTCAACTACCTACTCTTCATGTTCCACACAACTCTTCTTACTAGTCCCTCTAGTCGATCACTCAGGACACTCAGAAGATCTATTTCCAAATTCTCCACATTTGACAAATTTTCCAAAGAACTATTTATTGCTGTTTCCTTTCCTTTAAATTTCTAATTGGATTCCTTACTCCACTTAGGTCTAGGTTCTTCTTCACTTGTCTACTTCTCTTTGCCACTGATCATCTATCTCTCTTTCCTCATAGGGGAATGTTTCCTCTTCTTCACTTTATCCTTAGGCTTAAGAGAATATTGAAAAGCATCCTCCACTGTAGAAATTCTCAACATACTCATCTCATCTTGAATATTAAAAAGAAGACCATTTATATATCTAGCCACATTCTCCCTAGTCATCTCTCTAGATCCATATTTGATTGGAATCTTGTAGAATTCTTCTATATACTCCTTCACACTCATGTCCTTCTGCTTTAGGTTTTGTAGCTTCTTAAATAGTTTTAACTCATAATCTTCTAGGACAAACTTAGCTTCCAACCTTGTAACCATCTGTCTCCACCGGTTGATCCTCATTTCACCATTCTTCACTCTGTCTTTTTACAACTCTTTCCACCATAAAGCAACATGTCCTTTCAACTTAGTCTATGCTAACTTAACTCTCAGAGGATCTCTAATATCTTCCAACTCAAAATAGTCTTCCAAATCTCCTATCTAGTGTATCAAGTCTTTTGGATTCAATGTACTAGAGAAATTAAAAACTTATAACTTATGACTCTTAATTACATGTGTGACTTCCCTCAATAATCTCTCTTCTTTCACATATGTCGGTCCCTCATCATCTTTAGTCTCAAGCTCTTCTGCATCCTCTTCATATTCATCCTCCAGTTCAAGGTTTCTCCTTAAACCACCCAAGAGATTCTAGATCTTAGTTCTCATCTCATCCTTAAAGTCTTCCATCATCTGTTCCATTCTTCTAGGATTCATCCTTCTCGGTGACACCTCTCCCTTTTCTCGGTGGAACTTCCTCAACTGGGCGATCTAACCGGAGGGTTTCAATTGCCTCTCTCTCAGCGATCTATTGAACACCTACAACTTGCCTCCAGTCGACACTTTTTTCACCCCAAGGAATGTCACAAGGACTGCAACCTACTCAAATTTCATAGTCAACTCTCATCTTCGAATTCATACGTTCACATTCTACTCTGATACCAACTGATATAGCTATGGTCAAAGGGTCCTCAAAGAGAATAGTCCAACTATGCAACAAGAGTCACAATAGAAGCAACATAGAAAATTGATGAAAACACAAATGCAGACATTCTCATTATCAGATAATTTAATTATAACTAGCTAGAAACATCCGAGCTTACATAATTTGGGTCATAGGCCTAATTACAACATGCTCAAATATCCTCTTCCTACATGCTCCTCAATGTGAGCGAAAATCTAATAGAGCAGATTACATATCAGACTCTCTATCCTAACTCTACTACTTGGCCACTTTCTCATGATCAAATACATTGCTTTATATACATTTGTAAATCAAGAGACATCTGCATTGGCCAACAATAAAGATAATCTTCCAAAGAAGGAAAATAAAATGCTCGCATGAACAAGTTGGCCACCAAATCTGAATTACATCTCAGTGAATGCATAGAATGAAGGGTGGACCTAAACCAAGGTCGAAAACACCCAAAAGAATAATTATAATCACACCGCCATGATCTATGAACAATGGAGATGATCTATAAACAATCCAACTAGTCGTTGGGCTTTGAAAACTATTTTGAACTAGATTAGGAAACTGCCAAATATATCTTAAGCGATAAATTTCTGGAAAAGAAACCAATCACACTCAAAATCTAGAATAAGGTAAATGAAAATGCCCATGAGGTACACATAGATCTGTGAGGTCTGATGAGAAAACATGAAGATCTTCCAGATCTACCAACTCGAACTAAGAAAATAGAAACAAACTAGAATGAAAATATTTTTGGGTGATGCAAGATTTCTATGACCCAAGGATGCTCTTGCATCAAGAACTCAAAAAGGTAGTCTTCTTTTTACCCCCTAATAAAGCACCTAGGCCTAATGGATTTACCACCCTATTTTTTTAGAAATGCTAGGAAATTGTGTGCTATGATCTCTTATGGGCATGAGAAGAGTCATGAAGACAAGGTTCTTTGCTCAAACAGTTTAATGTAACAAACATTGTAATCATTCCTAAAGTAAGTGACCCTTCCTTATTTGCAGAATATAGACCTATTTCTTTGTGTAATAAAATTTATAAGATATTCTCCAAGGCAATATACTTGAGATTGCAACCTATTATTCTGAGGATAATTTCACAAGAGCAGGGGGTTTTTTTTTGGGAAAGGAAACATTTGAAGGGGCTAGTGTGGCACATGAGACCTTGCACTCAATAATAGCTAATAGATTTCCTTCTATCATTATCAAGCTTGATAAGATGAAGGCATATGAGAAAGTCAATTGGAGTTTTCTAAAAATAGTAATGCTCACTTTTGGTTTCTCAGCAAGATGGTGTAGATGGATTATTGCATACTTATCAGGCACCAGATTTTCAGTGATACTTAATGGCTCACCTACAGGTCTTTTCAGTGCTACTCAAGGAGTAAGACAAGGAGATCCTCTATCTCCTATCTTATTTATCACAATGGTAGAGGCTTTAAGTAGATATATTTTCAAGAAACATTTTTTAGGCTTATGGAAAGGCATCCAAATTGAACACAGATTTGATAGTCACTCATTCCCTATTTGCAGATGACACAAATTTATTTGGGGAACCAAATTTAGTAGAAGCCAACCAAATCAATGAAGTCCTAAATAAGTACTCTTTAGCTTTAGGTCAGCGTATAAATGCTTTGAAATCCAAAATTCATATTTTTAACACAAGCGAGGCCAATGAGAAAAATATTTTCAATATACTAGGTTTTCAAAAATTAGCACTATCATGTTAATACCTAGGTATACCCTTCTTTGCAGGCCCAAATAAAGATTATCACTAGGAGAAAGTAAGTGAGAGGATCAAATCAAGGATATCGGTATGGAAAGCAAGATGGTTGTTGTTAGCTAGTAGAATCCTACTTGTTAAAGCAGCACTCTCCTCAATTCCTAATTATTTTCTTATAGTCCTAAAGGCACCAACATCTTTTATTGTGGAAATTGAGAAACTAATCAGAAGCTTCATTTGGAAGGGTAATATGGATGATAGCATGAAGGTACCACTAATATCTCTTGAAGCTATGTCTTGCAAAAAGGCTCAAGGAGGAGTGGATATTTTGAACCTTTTGAAGCAGAACAAAGCTTTTGGTGCAAAACTAGCCTAGAAAATGTATGTGAATCTACAAGCCAATTAGTGTCAGATAATGCAAGGAAAGTATTTAGATAGCAATGATCCCTCAAGGATCTTATGATAGCTAATCCTCCAAAAGGATCATCCATCTAGAATTTTCTAATTTCTTATAGAAAATTAGTTAGTTCATACATCACTTGGGAGGTAAACAACAGTCAAAGTGTTAATTTTTGGATGGATTCTTGGAATGGTAATATTCCACTACATAATAGTTTGGATCTTCTCCTAATAATGGAAACCCCGAGGGATATTTGGGCAGATATTTTATTGAATTATGTTCATTTGGTGGATCCTATCTCAAGTAAGGTAAGCTAGAAAAAAATATCACATCCTTCTCTATCTATTCACCAATGTAATCTTCAGCAAAGCATACTAGAAACACGAATGGTATATCTTTCCTCCAAACTGGATAAATTGATATGGGCTCCCTCAAAGGATGGTAATTACATGGTACATCAAGGATCCAAGGCATTGAATCAGGACACGGGCCAGATTCTTAAGCAAAGGGCTTATTCATTTTGTTGGGATAACAGAATTCTTCCAAAGGTAGGAAGCTTTGCATGGCTGGCATTGAAGAAGCATATTTTGACCAGTGATCAATTAGCTAAGCTAAGAATAGAGGATCCTTTTATGTGCCCTTTATGCATGAAGGAGTTATAAAATTTTGATCATCTATTTTTCAATTGCAATTTTTCCCAACAAAGCTAGGAATTTAATCTCAACAAGCTCAATCTATATATGCCCCTTCCAAATTCCCTATGGGATTTCTTTCAAAGCTAGCCAATTCTTTACAAATCATCATTATTTTCTTGCATAAGGCGAGTTCTGCCAATGATTGTAATATGGAATCTCTGGTGGGAAAGAAACTTGTGAGTTTTCAAGAAAGTATCCTCTTCCATTATTGTTGTTAATACAAAAATCAAAAACGGCATTTCTGAGGTAGTGAATGCAAATACTCAAGAATCTAAAGACATAAGCTCTTCTTTCATGAGTTGGGACAATGCCATCTTATAGAGTTGGAAGCATATAAAGCTCCCTTTTCTAGACAACCTATTGCAATCAAAATCTGAGAAGTGTAACAAAAAGTATGTAAAATGGAAGGCTCCTCAAGAGGATTTTGTAAAGTTGAATTTTGATAGTGCATCGAAAGGAAATCCAATGGAGTCAAGAGTAGGGATTTTTTTGCGTAATCCTCAAGGAAAAGTATTAGCTTTATGCTCTAAGTATCTCCACAAAGGGTCTAATAATTTGGCTGAAGCTAAAGCTTTATTACTAGGGTTGGAGCTGGCCCTAGAGATGGGTATTGAAAACCTCCATATTGAAGGTGATTCCTTACTGATCATTAATGTGACTAAAGAAAATAAAATTCACAATTTGAATCTTTAATATATCCTCCAAAGAGTATGGGAACTTCTTGGTAAATTTAAAAATTATGTGATAACACATACTTTCTGAGAAGGAAATAAATTGGCAGATCTTCTAGCTAACATGGGCAGTACAAAGTAGGAAATAGGCATCTCATCTAATCTCTCATTACTTGTTAATTTTCCTCATATAGCTACAATGATTCAACAGGATATTCACCACCTTGAGTAGAGAGCATCTCGTATCCAATAGAGAATGAAATTTAATTTGGCAAATTAAGCTTGTCTAACTTTGGCAAGGAAAGCCAAACATGTTGATTCGCCACTAAAGTTGGCATTATTTTCTATGATTATGCCTTGGGCTTCATCTTTACAATCCAATGTAAGGTAATGATTTCATCTGTTAATTAGAGGCATGTGTGATGGCCCCATTGGTACTCTAAGGATATTGTCTTGTGCTCCAATGTGCTTTGAGAGATATATATTTAGAGGTGATGGGACAAGCTATACATTTATTTGTAAAGTTTGGCCAAAATTAAATTTTCCACCTCGCTCGCGAATGCTGGAGTTTCTCATGACGATATCCTTATGTTACCTTTCATGTGCAAAGTACCTCACATTAATCTCTTGCAACAATTTTAATCTCCCTCGCACAATTGTGTATTCCTTATTGGATCTTGCCTTATTAATTGCTCCCCATACAATTGAAGTTGCCATTATGATCTCTAAAAATTGTGCATAGGGTTTTTTGGCTTTAAAGGAGCATTTTCTCACACATTTTTATTATTCGGCTCCAAGTAGCAGCCTTTGGTAAGTGTCCTTAAGTAGCCAATTTTCATTTGCAAAATTAGCAAAGGTATAATGGTGTCATGGCTCTCCACCCCTCGAACTTAAGAATAAGTTTCCCTATTCAATATTGGGAAAAACTATTTGAATGCGGCCTTTCTTAGGAGGATTTAAGCCTCATCTTTAAGGTGGACTCTCTATGAATGGAGGATGCAATTCAGGAAGTGCTAGGAACAAAGATAACCAGACCGAGAGCTAGACATTTAATTTCCCCCTCTTAGGTGCTTTCAGTTTTTTATCAAATGTTATGGATTTACTCCAATCTTTGAGGGAATTAGAAGTAATAGTAGCAAAATTTGTGAACCCTCAATTTCTTGAAAAGAAATATTTTCTTTTTTTTGTTGTTGTTCAAAAATTATAACTTGTTCAATGGGGAGGGTTATATTGGAGGCTTATTCCCTCATGAATATGTCAAGGAAAGATCTAGGTATGAGGAGATTTTTAAAGTTATCAGATTGGGCCTTCAATTTAAAAATGACTATGGTATGTTATATGCTCTAAAAAATCATGGCAAAAGATTTTGTGTGTCTCTAGAATTTGAAATTAAAGAGAAATTTTATGCCATTTTATTTCCCTGGGACTATGTGGAGCACTTGTTCCTTGATTGTTTTGCAGGAAAAAAAGAGAAAATTCCCATTGAGCCAGATGCCCAAATGCTTCGAGAATTTCATGATTACCCATACGTGAAGAGTTCCAAAGCTCCACACTAGGGTTTAATGGCTCCTGACCAGCTAGAATTTGTGGGTCAATCTGAAAATGAAGAGACATGTTTCACTTGATACAATTTCTTTGCAAAATAAACTCTTCCCACACAACCTGTTCTATAGAATGAGCAAGTCGCAGTGCATGATTAGAATTCAACCTACGATGAACGAATGGAGGAGTAGCTAAAATTATGTTACTTAAAAAAATTTATAGCTATCTTTTCTAAGGGTTGGTATGTGTATGATAAATTCCATGCCACATTTTGCACTAGCCATATAACTAACTATTAGTTAAAATATTATAAGGTAGTGGTACTATATATTGCTTTTTTGAAATTTTGCATAATGACATCATCATGTGGCATAATTTTTTAATTTATTGTATTGTTTCGACTCAAATTTTGAAACATTTTGGGCTACAACCGGAGGTTTTCTTCCTGGTTCTCCCTTTGAACCAGGACTATGTATATTTATTTATATATTTTAATATAATATAGTGGCTCGCCACTATTGTCGAAAAAAAAATATAATCATTGAACTAAATTAAATACTAAATGCATCAAAATAGTATTATTGAATTATAAATTACTTGCTATAAATAGGGGTTGTGACATCTTTCCCCCCTTAAAGAATTATCGTCACAATGATCAACTTAACTAAAGACAAAAATTGCATACCTCATTACTCTGTTTTACCTTAATGTCTAAATCAGCCCCCCTGACAACGTGTCATTACTCCATGCACCTATTTGTCCATAACTGAAAAAAAATCCTCTTTCTAACATTCATTCACTTACAAACATTGTTAGAATATCATGGATTCATCAATTTCACTCTATTTACCTTAGCTAATAAAACCATGCAAACTAATTCATTTCTTTCATACAATCTTCTATATCTTATTCAAATATTTTTCATATTCCAAGATATTTACCAATAGGAAGAAAATAATTATGTTCATTTTTTCAACATGTCTACTCATATGGGTTGATAGACAAAATCTATGGAGTACTAAATATCAAGGAGATGATTACACAAATAAAGCAATAAAGTTTATCAATACCATGAAATAGAATTATGCATGGCAAGTAGCAACAAGAATAGCAGCAGAGGGGGTTTTTTGAACTCTGAGGAGGAAGGTGGATCTGATGATGACGATGATGAATGCGATGTGTTTGTTTGGGAAGTTCTCCTACTTTTTGGAGGGGCTTCGGTGGTTTGTGGGCTTCAGATGGGTCAAGCACTCATTTCCTCATCTCCTTCTATTGGCGCTGTGGGTACTGTGTTGTGGGCAGGATATGGCTTTTGGTTCGCTACTAAAGATGCAGTCAGTGATTGTGTTGTGGGCATTGTCTGTGTTGTGGATTCTGACCAGGTTGGTTGTTGGGTCTATCAGCTTCTTTGGGATGGAATTGGTATTGCTCTCGTTGTTGCCTTTGTTAACTCAGTGATGGTTGGTCTTGGGGACTGGCATGAGCTTCCCTCTATTTCAGTGGGGTTGATGTGGGCTCCCCTCTTGCTTTCCTTCTAGCTGCTGCTCTAGCTAAGTGTGTGCATTGGTCATTCTTTGGTTGGCTAGTTGTGGATTGAGCCTTCTTTTTTTCCAACTTGGTGTAGTTGGAAGGCTTGGGGTTTCTTAGTGTTGGCTCTTTTTGTTTCTTGTTCTTCCTTCGCTTCTCCCTATTGCTTTTTTGGTGGCTCTTTGTTGTTTTTTGGCTGCCCTCCTTGCAATGAATGTGGGAGTTTGTTGGTTACTTAAAGGCTATCTAGTGGTTGTCTGGGTTGTTTTATGTCCCTATTTGGCATAATAGGGAGGCTTGGGGGCTCTTACTTTTGGCTTGGTCTACTTCTTGCTCCCTTTGTGTTGTCCTTCATTTCTTTCTCATTCTCTCTGTTGGCTTGTCGGTTGCTTGTGTGTTTTCAAACCCTATTTCTCTGGGGTTGTTGGTTGTCAATTTGGTTTTCATGTTGGTTTGGGTTAGGTTGTATCTTCCCTATCTTGTTGTGGATGTCAGTAAGTTTCTTATGGAGCTATTGGTCTTGTCCTTCTCTCCTATCTTTGGTGGGGCTCTTTTGGTTGGGATTCTATTATCCCAATTAGTGTTTTTGGTTAGGGGTGCTTCTGTTATTCCTTTGTCAGATGAGATCATTAGTTTATTTCTATTTAAGGTGGTGATGGATTTGGTTTTTTTGGGCTTGAGGTTGTTGCTGATGGTTTACCTAGCTACATTGTTTGCTTTGGGTTCCTCTTTGCTGATGACTTGTTGGTTGAAGGGTCTTGTTGCTTTGGACTCTTTTCAAATTAGTTGTGGCCTTATTCTCTTAGCTAGGTGGTTTTCAAGGTTTAACCCTAGATCCCAGATGGTGTTGATCTTGGTGCAAGGCTTTCCAAAGGATGCTATGGTTTCTTTCTTGGCTACTATGTTGGATTTCTCCTTTGGTCCTATGGAGGTGGTCCCCTCTCAGTAGTTATTTCTATTGAGGTGGGTAGTTCTACTATGGAGGTAGAGGTTGAGGGTGTTGGTGATGTCTAGTTGTGGTGGTCTTTTTGATCGTTTCCACCTCTCCAATAGAGGGGATCTCACTCCTTTAGAGGTGGAGTTGGAGTTGGATTCCTACTACAAGCTAAGTCTATGCTGCTAGGAAGCTAATTTATTGCAGTTTTCAGCAATGAATCATAAATCCCCTGTGGAGGTGGGGTGTATGGTCTTATTTGTGGTGCATACCACTGTGGTATCTACTCTTTTAGTGATTATCTTTCTTGGCTCAATGGTTTCTTCCTTGAGCAATGGGTGTGTTGATGCCTGCCAGATGCAGGAGGGTTCTTTGTGTAACTAAAAGGGTTTCTGGTCCCAATTAAAACTAGATTGTTTAAGGGTCTTAGGCCCTTGTTTGGTTGTGAAGATGTAGCATGTGTAGCCCTGTTTATCCTTTTTGGGATGTTGTGGTGTTGTTGTTGGTCTATGGTTTATCTTCTTTAGTAGCTTGCTTTCCGTTGTAAAGGGTTTTGGGCCCCTTCAAAACTTTTTTTTACACCTAATAAAAACATGCCTACTCGTATGATACGTCAAAAAAATGGCCTCTATGATGATAAACAAGCATCCCATACTACTTTTTATCATCATTAATTAAAGTACGAATGAAAAGAAAAGTCACAATAATCTAAAAATGTCAAATAAATTACAACAAGGTCTTCATCTTGGTCAACATCATAAAAGATAAGAAGATCAACGAGTTACAACAAATCATTAGGGTACGTGCAGGATCATCATGGAAAAAACAGGCGCTTAAGTGGCAAAAAATATAGAAAAATCAGAGTTAAGCAACTTGGGGTAAAAAATTGAATAAATTATCTATATTATTTAAAAAATATGTAAGAATAGAATCTATAGAAAATTGAATGCAGTTTCTAAACTACTAGGTTTATTTAAAAAAGTAAAAAATCTATTTGGTGGAAATCTAAAATTTCGATGCAGTAGTACTTAAATTTCAGGGAAAAAATAAGAAGTAGGTGTCTGTTTGACCACCCTAAGCACAATAAAATGATAATATTTTTTTATAAGATTTTAGATATAAGTAGAGGACTCATGTCCAGATGTGATGCATATTTTTTTGTAATTTTTTTCCAAGTAAATAATTAATTATGAATTTTTTATTACAAATTTTAAAAAATATAAAACCATGTGTCTAACCAATCTTAACTTGGTCAAAATTTATGAAATTCAATTTTTTTTAATCCTATATATGCAAAAGCATAAATGTGATGCGGTTTTGGATTCAAAAAATGTGATACCTTTGAAAGCTATAGATGTTTTTCAATCACCTATCAATCAGACTTTAGTCGTAATTCAAATAGAAAATGAATAATATTTATTTATTAAATTCAAAGTAAAGCATAATTTATATTCGTGGAAAGATGAGAATCTCCTTTACAAACCCTTTTCATTTCAACAATTTTGGGTAAAAAAATAGTCACCAGCCACATAACCTACACATACCCATCATATCGCCACTTTTTGGCCCATCATGATCCTGCATATACCCATCAACATGATTAGAAACATCAAAGATAATAAGATCACTTACTAAAACAAAAGGTTCAAGTTTATTACCATAGCAACCCAGAATACCAAATGTCAGGAAGATCATGAAGAGCTCAACATTGATTCAACCAGTTACTAAATTTCACAACAAAAAGTAAATCTCAATCTATAATTAGAAAAAGTAAATTTCTATTGATAAAGATATCCATAAATGTATGAAATGTATAATCCTTTACCTTTTTACCAATGCAACAAGAGTGCATCCAAGATAAGTGCATTACATCAATTGACTAAACAAGCTATACAATGATCCATGCAATTATACATATCCAACTTCTAAATTACATAAAAAAAAAACATTTAATCAATCTTCAGCTGTCATAACCCAATGGTCTTCCACAAGTTGAAGATCAATAGCATGGTTAAGGTGCTTTTTCCACCCAACCATGAAGAATAACACTTCCTCGAGATTCTTCCTAATTTGAAGAACACTCGTTCCTGCATGAAGCACCTAGAAACCTTTAACAATAGGGTAGGAGGGAAACTCTTAAAGCATGCCTGATGCCTTATATGCACTCTTATACTAGAATGAACATATTTCTTGCATACAAGGTGCGGTAGACAAACATATAAAAGTTCTATGAATTCATTATCCATCTATTTCAATGGTATAGCTCACTTAGGCCAAAACATAATTACAAATTTTGGTTGATCTTGAAAAAGAAGATCACCTTCTTTGTTAGCCCACATTCGACATCATGTCCCAGAAGTTAAGCTTAAATCTTATCACATACAACACATTCAACAAGAATAATCTTTATCAAATTACGTAAAATAAGGACCAGATGATATGATAGTGCATAACACACACAAGTGCACATAGAATGAATAATTAACAAACAAAAATGCATGAACCCATGGTGCATAACTCACATAGGGTATGATTACACAATTTACTTATAGTGCCTCACTTGCACAAATATGGAATATACATTTCATACAATGAGCATTACTCATTCAAGTTTTCATACAATAAATATGGTAAGTGCATCTCTCGTACAAGTCCATTTCTCACACAAAAAAGGTGAAATATGCATAAATTACAGTAGTGTAGTTATGGTGATCATTACCCAATCCAATAAACACAATGAGTATCAAAAGTAAGTCTCAAACACAAATAAGGAATGTAATAGTTACTCAAGTGCTTTATTCATACAAAGGAATCAATAACTTTCTCTAGTGCATCACTCGCACAAAAAAAACAAGAATATGAAGTATGCATCACTCACATTTAAGTATAGAGAATATTTCTTGTTCAAGTATAACTAGCAGTCGCATGCACAAGCATGCAATAGTCAACTGATAGGGGTCTTATGCAAGAGGCTATCTAGACCACAAGGAGGGCGGAACCTTTTTTTGGAATGGAATGTGAAGTATTAACAATTGAGAATAGTTATAAATGTTTTTTTGGTTGGAGAAACATAAAGTGTGTTGACTAGTGAACATAAATTGATATAAAAATTGACTAACAGAAGTGCAAAATAAAACTGAAGGCCATGTTGAATGAAGCTAATTAGTTACAATGAATGAAACAAGTAATCATGAATAATTTTTTTTATTACCATCTAATATTTAATAATTTTAGTTACAATAGCTATTAACTATTCATTTTATTTAATACTATTAGAAATATAGGAAATTAACTCTCAACAAATAGAAGTTTTAAATTTCTCTAAAAATGGAAACTAAAAAATTAAATGAAATAAAAAATCTAAAATAATTTTCTTTTCTAGAAACAATAAGTTCTTGCCAAAATTAAGCTATGAAATAATTTTAACTCTATTTTAGTTTTATATTTATTAGTAGTAGATGTATATGTATATTGTCGCTTTTTTGTCCAGGTTATTCAATTGATTAATTATTTAATTTTGAAATACATGGAAGATTTTTGTAAGATTCATCACCCATACATTTAATTACCAATATTGGATAATAAAAGTACTCTTTAAAAAGATAGTGAATAACTGTTTGTATCACATTTTTTTCAACAAAGAAAGACGTTTAATATTAAATACTTTTTATAATTAGTATTTGTCCATAGTTTTGGAAATTAAATTTTTAGTATGCATGTGTTTGTTGGCTTAATTGTAGTAAAATAAAATGGAGACAAGTATAAAAGGTTGAAAAGTAGTGAATTACAAGGCAATTAAGAATAAAAATATTATTTTTTAATGAATGACTTCATAGTGCAATTTAAGAAACAAAATAAATGAATAACAAATGTGCGTTGTTTCAATACAAGATGACTAAAGTCTCAAGTGTATTTCTACCACTTGGTATGACATAAGAAACATGTTGTTACAAAGCATGTTTTGTACACATGTATCTATGCAAAAATATATATATGGCATGAAAAGCCAAAACACAAAACCCATGCTCGTTATCCACCCTACTATATTGGCATCATGGAGCCTCGAGGACCCTAGCCAAACCCCCGAGCAAAAGAAAAATGAAACGTCCACTGGAAATTTTGTGGAGTTGCATTATAAATTGTAAAATATCAAAGATGGGAAAAATTTAAGGTTTTCATATATGGTCTGCCATGTTTTGGTTTTTTTTGGTATGGTGACTTTGTCAAAAACAAGTTTTGTGATTTTGGGATTGTCGTGTATGCTTTAACCTAGCACCTACAAATAGAAGAAAGAGGCACTAATACATTTGACTGCAAAATCCGAAGAAACTATCTGACAAAATAGGTAAAATTCGATGTTCGTCGAGTGCTTGTAAAATTTGATGTGTAATTTCCAATTTTTTGAAAGTTTATCCCCGACGTTCGTCGAAATTTTGACGAACCCCGGGTTTGTCAAAATTTTGAAGAACCCCAGGTTCATCAAAATTTCGGCTATCATTTTTGTCAAATTTTTGACAAACATAAAAAAATAAAAAAAAATCAAATTGTGGGTGACAAAAGAAAAGTGAGTTCGTGCCTGATTTATTGCGACAATGTTTTGGAGAACTAAGGATGATTTTCTTGGGAAAAATCAGAAAAAATTCAAGAAGATATCGCCAAGTTGAGGGTAGTCATTGTCTTTTTGCAAAATTCAGTTGTGAAGTTAGATTTGTAGTTCCAGGTTTGAAAATCATAGTTTAAAGCAACATCTCATCAGATTTTATTTTTAGAGGTTAAGGGTTTTGAGAATTTCATGTCCAGATTTTGTTGTGTGGAATCACCATAAGATCACAACCAAGGAACAGATTATTGTGACTGTAATTATGTCATCCATAACTCTATTGGTCATGTGGCACAGTTGTGCTATAACAAATACATGATGCATTCATGTGTGACCCAAGTTTAATGTGGCTATGTTGTGATAGAAATGGAGGCACTCATATAATGTAGTTAATTCAGGTTGTATAATGTAGGTGGTCAATCATCATTGGGTGCATTCAAGTTGTCTCAAGTTTAACATGTTAGGATGTAATTATAGCATGATCCAAGAGTGATTACCTCTTGCTTCAATAAAGAGCCTATAACTCTAGTTGATATGCAAAGTGGTTGTGTTATATCAATTATGTAGTGCATTCAAGCACAACCCATGTTTAATGGGCTATTCTAGAGAATGATCAAGATTTTCTAAACCTTATGAATGTTACTTGACATATATTTGCATAATCTCAAATTCCTTCAGAGGCTTTTGAAGTATCAATGTATCCTATATAGGGTTTAGAATGATTTCTTTTAATTAAAAAAATAAATAAATGATGTATTTCCTATAATTAGATAATGTGGAGATCTCCTAAATCTGCCCCTGCACACTATCCTCTTTGGCACTGTATTCATTACTCCAGCTACTAGGTTTTTGCATGTGACATCTTTAATATCTTCATGACCGTGGCTTTTAAATAGATCTTAGTCTTTTCTTTAATCCTTTTCATGGTAACCCTTGAGTTCCATAATCCACCTTCAATCTCTTCTAAGAATGTTGTCTTAAGCTAGACTGCATAGTATGTATATAAAGCAAGTCCTTCATACCTACCATTGTTCCAAACCACCACTCAATCGCCTTTGCTTAAAATGTTGCTCCATAAGCACAATAGTATTGTTTTTAAAAATCATGGTTATAAATGATAGACCATTAAGGTCACCACTTTCATCATGAAGATATTAATTTTATTTTTTGCCTTCAAACTCAAGGCATTATGGAAGATAACATTGTGAATTTTCGTTTGTTGTGTAATGATTCAATTTTCTTTTACACATTTAACGTGCTTGCTAACTTCCCTTTGAGACTAGGTATTGCACCCTCACCTAATCTCAAACAGCTCACTCACTATCACTTTGAAGATTCCTTTCATGAGCATCCTTCTATAAAATCAAACTATGCCCTATAGACTGCCTACTTACTACAGGGGACTCATTGTTTCATGGTATTGTAGTTCTTAAGATCCTTCAACCTTATTGACACTACTTCACAGTCCACAAGGTATTATTCACTATTTTCCCATCTTTGGCAAGTCTCAAAACACTGCTCAAACATGCAATCCATTACCTCCATTATACAATATTAATGGCTAAGAAGAAACATTGAACCTGATTACCATTGTTACTTCATTTGACAGCCATTCCCTGGACAGCATTTTCCTCTTTTCTAACATCTACCAAAGTATTTAAAACCCTTAAGGTCAGCAAGGCAGTAAGGAAACTCACTATTAAAATCTCCACTTTACTATGCAAGGTTTGAGTTTTATTATCTTGTCACTGCTCAGCCTCTTTATGACTGTCACATCTCAAGTGACTGCCATTCTTCTTACCGTAGATTGCATTTACAAATATCACTAAGCTACATAGTGTACTTGTTATTGGCTACAATCTTTAGATTGCAAAGTTTTGTTATTACCTACAATGTCTCAATCTTTCTGGTATTGCAACCTCACTAATCCGCTATAGTTATTGTTTATGTTTCTATGGAGGCTCAGGGTTTGTACCCCAATCATGCCTACTAAATGCTTATGTTTTATTAGGCTCTCTCAATGTTGAGGGCCCTAGGATAAGCTCGTCATAAAGAAGTGACACATTGCATCTTTAACCAAAATGATAAATCTCTATTGACATTAGCAATTGGTGATTCTAACTTGTTGTTCTTTAGAATGGGTCACTTGCTCTACTAAATTGCCACCTCCATTGTTGTAGGAATTTTGTGATCAAGTCTTACCATTCTGATTTAGAGTCTTAACAGTTGGAAATCATAGTAAAATCAGAATTTAATAAGTTTTGGAATTAGCATTTTAAAAGTGTTTTGGGGTCATTAACTTCATACTATCTTCTCTTTTGAAAGGGTGGTTGCATGCAAATTTTTTTGGTGTAAAATATTGGAATTATTAGATTATGTTACCTGTCTATGAATAAAAATTATTGGAGTGTGAGTTTGATATTTTTTGAAGATCTAAATAGTCAAGCTTGGTAAAGAAAAATCATGTCAGATAATATTAGTCCAGAACAAAATGAAGAGACACTTGATAGATTGTGGGCTAGATTGAAAAGAAAGGGTGATGGGAAATGTTATTGTCATTGCAATAATTGCAAGGGCTTAAAGACGAGACAAATTTTAATCACAACAGCTGAGAAACATTGTAGGCAACATGGTGACGTTGAAGGGGGGCATGATTATCATCCATTGGTAAGTTGTTCATTATATGTGTTTATATTGATTGAATTTGTAAATGTTTATATTGTTTTAACATTATATATATATAATCATTTGATCATGATCATGGTTTATTTGTGTCTATCATTATTATAAAGGTGGGATGCCCTAGGGTAGATGATATGGATTATCACAGCCCAGAGAATGTGGTTTTGCAAGCGAATGAGCATGGAGGTATGAATATTGAAGATGAAGTTAATGATCCTATGGAAGAAGATGATCATGCGCTAGAAAACAAAGTTGAAGATGATGGTACGAATACATTGATCCATTCCACATTTAGTGGCAGAGCCGATCATGATGATCAAGATGACTTTGATGATGTTCATGATTTACCTATACTTGACAAGGCATACGAGCCCTTTTATGAAGGCTCTGAAACAACTCTTCTCTCTGTTGTATTGTTGCTATTGAACTTGAAGGATATGAATGGTTTATCAAACATAGCAATCTCATGGATGTTAAGGTATGTCATATATTTCATCTTTTTTCATCTATTTTAATTTTTATTAGTTCATCACTAGTAAATAAAGGATGAAATATGTACCATTAATATTTTTTATATGAACAAATTATTTTTTGTTGTAGATTGATTAGTGAATTTTTGTTACCACCATCAAATATTTTACCTCGCTCATACCAAGATTTATGTGCCATTATGAAAGATATCGGAATGGATTATCAAGCAATAGATGCATGTCCCAATGATCATATTATATATCATCAAACAATAGGAATTTTACCTTGAGAATGCGGAATGTCATATGGTAGATATCGAACAAATCAACTAACAAAAGGTGCTTATATAGGGTTCTTAGTTATATTCCCATTATTCCATGTTTGCAATAATTATTTAGGTGCGAAAGCTTAGCACAGTTTATGGATTACCATGCACAGAATAGAAGTGGAGATGACATTCTTCGAATGCCTACAGATGGTTTTGCATTTAGGTACATGGAGGAAAAATGGCCACACTTTAAGAAGAACCGTAATCTTAGAGGAGGAGGAGGCTTTCATTGGGAGCGGTGATGTCGATCCATTTGGAGGTTTGAGATCTATTTTCGATTAATGGCTTATTTTTGTTATCAACAATAACATTCCTCCATGGATGTCAATAAAGAGGGAGCACATAATGTTGTCAATGATTGTTCCAGGTATTTGTTTACATCAATTTTATTTAACATAGTAGCATCTCATTTGTCTTATTTGTTGCTTAATGACTTATATTTTTTTCATTCAATAGTCATGTACATTAATTTATATATATTGCAGTAAAATAGTTATAATAATTATGTAATGTTTATATTCATTCAACTAGGTAAGTACCAAGTTAAAGATATGAATGTATATATCGAGCCTCTTATCGACGAGTTACTAAAGTTATGGAATGGCATCACTATGTATGACGTCTCTAGACCAATAGGACAAAGACAATTTCAATTCCATGCAATGCGTGTATGGACAATTCATGATGCCCCAGGGCTAACACATTTTTGTGGTATGTTATAACATTCGACTACACTTTAACAATATTTAATTTAATGAAGTAGATATCATGAATGTTTTTAAAATAATCTATTCATTATATATAATTATAAAAATTGACATATTTAATCCAATTATATATCATCTTGTAGGTCTTCAAATAAAGGGAAAATTTGCATGTCCAATTTGTGGTCCAAAGATGAAATCTCACCATTCAACAAGTTTAGGAAAGCAGTTGTTTGATGAGTATAGGAACTTCCTCCATAGAAATCATAAGTATCGAACTACTATAAAACATCTTTTCAATGGGAAAGAGGAGACTACATCAAAACCACGAAGAATGTCACCTCGCCTATGGAAGTTGGAATATAATAGAATTAATCGTCAAGGTTATACATCAGATTCAATTGTTCATCTATCATATATGATATGTTTTGAATTTATATTTTTATATTGTGTTGTGTTTACTCATGTTGTAATTGACAATAATTGTCATTGTTAATTTTTTAACTTATATGCTTCATGAAGGTCGTCAAGGCATTGATGGCCAGAAGCTTCCATGAGGGGCCCGAAAAGTTATCTGACAATTTAGTAGGAGTTGCACCTACTACTTAAGGCAACTACAAATTGTGCATTTGTTTTGCAAGTACAATTCATATTATTGGAAAAGAATATAATAGAAATGTTATGGAAAATATTGGATGGAGGAGCATATGAAAAAAATTATCAAAATTTGTAGTGACATTCGGGAGTAATCATCTAATGAAAAATGTAATTCAATTAAATAGTGATGGATACCAAATTAATATAAGTGCCTTTCCTTGGTTATTAATAGAGTAGCAAAGCAATGCTATAAAAGAAGTCATGCAAAAAATTTGATTTCCCACAGGATTTGCTACAAACATAAACAATATACTAACAAATAAAGGTGAATTTGGGTTAGGGATGAAACACATGATTGGCATACCTTCATTAAAGGTAATTATTTTGGTATATTATATACACTTGTATAATGCATGTACTTTTCAATGTATTAGCTGTTTCTTTACTACTTTTGAAAAATAATGAAAATATCATTTTATAATTATTGAAGTGGTTTCTACCTCTATCTCTCCCAGACAACTTTGACAACAATGTCAAGAAAATTATATATGATCTTGGAAAATACATGAGGTAAGTAGTGATATTTGTTCAATTCGTTGTATACATCTTATAATTGCCATTTGTTTTTACTTGTTATGTAATATACTGTATATTTTTGTTAAATCTCATTAATATATTTGCACCTTGAATCACTTGTAGATGGCTATCATCTAAAGAAATCCATAAAGAAGATATAAATTATTGGAGAAAAATTCCTCGTCTAATGTGTGAAATGCAAAAGTGTCTACCTTCAACATTTTTCAATGCACAAGAACACTACCTCATACACCAAGTTGAGGAGATTGAATTGTGTGGACTGTACACACAAGGTCAATGTGGATGGTTGAGAGGCACTTGAAATTTTTGAAGGCTTTGGTTAGACAAAGAGCACATCTGAGGTTCTATGGTGGAGGGGATGTATGGTATACCGAGACCATGACACCATTGAATATCTTCCCTATGTTTGCAACAAAGATCCATTTAGATCGCATTTGAGATCCCAACTCCATTAACAAATTCGAAGGGGAGCACCTGTTGGGGAAAGGTAGATTGAAGAAAGTGAGAGGTAATTATAAGATGGTCATGGAGATTAATTGGAATACATTTACATATGGTTTTTATGTATATTGTACTTATTTAATTTTTAATCTTCAATATACATCAATTATAAATTAAGGTCGTATACTGTGGTATTTAACTAATTATACGTCATTTGTGAATTTCAATTTATTTTAGTATAGTTGGTCGAGAGTGGGATGCACTACATTTATATGTCGCTAACAATCTTGATTGGATGAT
>VDFB02168118.1:104225327-104301985 GCA_007258455.2 Sequoia sempervirens
AGACATGTATGAAAATGTGAAAGCATCGCACAACCGGCCACCATCTGATATTTATGCAGTTGTAGTATGTTTTGTGCAATGTAATCAGCGATATGAATATAACCAACAAAAATCTATTTCTATAATTCATGGATTGAACTCTGTATTTTATTTGCTCTTAATGTTTGTATGCTATGGAAATGCCATTACATTTTAAAAAAAAGTAGTTTCTTACTATTTTTCTTCAATTTTTTATGTTTTTTTGTAAATCTACCAAAAAACCCTAGTTTTTCTACCAAAAAACAATATTTTGAAAAAAATCAACTAAAAATAAACAAATCTAATTGAAAATTTGACAAAAAATTAAAAACTTTACCTGATAGAGATGGACTCCAAATCGGATATCGGATTTTGCTCTACACTATGCGCCCGCCGCCGATGAGCCGAAAACAAATATGAATGAGTTTTGGTCGCGGGTTTTTTTTTATATATACAGTTCAAACAAATCGGATATCCGATTCAAATCGGATATCCGATTTGGATCGGATATCCGATTCCTAAAGGCAAGTTTCCTTTTGCTTCGGTCGGAATGAGATTTATTTATATTTAACAAAATCGGATATCCGATCCAAATCGGATATCCGATTTGGATCAGATATCCGATTCCTAAAACTAACTTTTCCCTCTGCCTCGGTAGTCACCCCAGCTCCAAAAAGTCAACTCACCATTTTTTGCGTTTTTGAGTCGTAGAAACACGTATTTTTTTCTCCATTGCCACTTTTTGGCATACCATGATCCTGCACATGCCCATCACTAATTACATTGCATTTCACATCTTTCAAACTCAAAGCATTACGTCACATTCAATACCTAACAACTAGATGCTAATAGATGACAAAATTTCAATTACGATATAGTTTTCAGAAAGTCAACCCATATCTAATAACTAGGAGTAGCTACCAATTGCATTTTCTTGTCATGGAATTCCATGAGACCACATTTCTTTGAGGCATTTTGGCAACATGTTCATTGCAAATTGTCTATGCTACCACAATTTTCATACATGTTTACCAAAGCATTTTTCATAGGATCTAAAGACCAAAAATAATAAAGAGTTCAAGTAATGAATTGTAGAAAATAGATTGTTGTAGTTTATATTCATATCTTTGATTACATTGCATTGCACATCTTTTAAACTCAAAGCATTGCTTCACATTGCATAAATAATAACTAGATGCTAATAGATGACATAATTTCAATTATGATATAGTTTTTACAAAGTTAACCCATATCTAATCACTAGGAGCTGTTGCCAATTGCATTTTCTTGTCATGGCATTCCACGAGACCACATTTCTTTGAGGTATTTTGGAAAACCATTCATTGCATTGTCTATGCTACCACATTTTTCATACATGTCTACCAAAGCATTTTTCATAGGGATATAAAGAGCAAAAAAATTTAAGGAGTTCAAGTAATGAATTGTAGAAAATAGATTGTTGTAGTTTATGTTCATATCACTAATTACATTGCATTGCACACATTTCAAACTCAAAGCATTACTTCACATTGCATAACTTGTAACTAGATGCTAATAGATGAAAAAATTTCAATTACAATATAGCTTTTAGAAAGTCAACACATATCTAATAACTAGGAGCAACTTCCAATTGCATTTGCTTGTCATAGAATTCCATGAGACCACATTTCTTTGAGGCATTTTGGAAAATAGTTCACTATGTTGTCTATGCTACCACATTTTCATACATGTCTACCAAAACATTTTTCACAAGGATATAAAGAGAAAAAAATAAAGAGTTCAAGTAATGAATTGTAGAAAATAGATTGTTGTAGTTTATATTCATATCTTTGATCGTACATTGCATTGCACATGTTTCATACTCAAAGCATTACTTCACATTGCAAAACTAATAATTAGATGCTAATAGATGACAAAATTTCAAATACGATATATTTTTTACAAAGTCAATGTGACACCCCTCTGATTTGTTATGTTTTCTTGATAGCTCAGATACTTTGTTAGACTATGTTTTATGTTATGGTTATTCTATCGTTGACAATGGAGCAATGATAGACTATATTGATGTGATGACACATTATATGCATGATGATTATGTTTACATAGATGCTTAGTTGTGATGACATTGCTATATTTTCTTATCGTAGTTTAATTGATATATTATCTCTTCAGTTGATTTGACATTGTATTGGTGAAGAGAACAATATTGCATCACTTGCTTGTGAGTGCCATGTGATTTCCACGATTCTCTCTTCATGGTGTGTAAGAATTACTATTGGTATACATGTATGACATTTGCTTGTTTGCAGGATTGCAGGTACAGGACATTAGCTTCACCTATTTTCACAAGTCTGAGCGTGTCCACTACTCAACAGTAATATTGGGAGATAGTAACGGGCTACCTAGTCATACCTTTACCCTAGTACAGTGTGTCGTCAGTTTGAGTTTTGGTCTTAGCCTTATCATTGTTGTTCTGGGTATTTTATTATTGTGCAAATTTAATTTGATAGGTTAAATGTGTATTTGATTTAAATATTTAATTAATTGAATTATTGTTGTGAAGGCTTTAGAATAAATAAATAAATAAATTTAATTTAGTTATGTTGTTGAGTAATTTTTATTATTAAAAATAAATGGTAATTAAATAAATAAGAATATTTAAATTGGTTGCAATTAGTAAATTGTATTATTTTATTTAAATGCATGTGGATGGAAAATATCTGGGTTGTTGAGGGAAAAGATATTTTGTTGAGATAACTGTGAGTTAGAAATTTGTTATCTAGTTGTTGGAAATTCATTCTCGGAGGAGATATTTGGGAAAATGTAAAGAAAGTTGTTTCACAAGAGTTTTTTGGTGTGGGTTGTTGAAAATTGGTGAGGAAATTATGGATCTCTCTGAGGAATTGTTTTAGAATTTTGCTGTAGAATTATTGGCTATGTATTGTGTGTTTTCTGGAAAGAGGCAAATTTACTGGAGGAAGTTTTGGCTACATTGGCAATTTGAAGTTATAGAGAAGCTCGACAACAATTCTCGAGGAAACAGTTTCTTTTGGAACAGGTTCCTTTACTATTTTTGTGAATTTTGTATTGAAAAGTTATTTTATTACTGTAATGCAAATTGGAAATGTTTAGGAATTTTTTTTTCAATACTGTAGAAGTTCTTGTTTCTTTTTTTTAAAATATTTCCATGAAAGTGAAACCTCTGTAGAAAACAATTAAAAATCCTCTGTGTAATTTGTTCATTCGAAATAGATTGATACAAAAGGAATTATAGATCTCTGTAGAAAATCATTATTCTATTTGGTTTCCTTGTTTCTTTAAATTATCTGAGAAAATGAATTCTCTGAGTTTTCCTATAGAAAATTTCTTCTCTGTAATTTGTTTGCCCAATTTAAATCAATGTTTGAATTTATTTATATATATAAATATATATATACACATATATTGAAATATATATGTATACATGCATATATATATATATATATTATGTATATATAGATGTATTTAATTTATTTTAAACCACTGTTATTTCAATTGAAGAAAATTCCGTATGACGAATTGCATAATACTGGTGAAATTGTTCATAAAATATATAAATATGCGTTTGTTTTTTAAACACAGTGTATTGCGTATTAAATGGGAGGTTGGGGGTTGCTCCCATAGCCGCTCGTATGGGAGGTGCGCTGTGGGAAACAACACCCAGCACTGCTCACCCACATCGTACCCCTCATGTGGGTGCAGCTATGACCAGCGCACCCAACACAACCTTCATACAACTGTAGATGCCACACAAAATTTGTATTGTGCCCTTCGTTTATTTTTTGATTTGGGCTTTTAACTATTATTGTTAGGAAATAAAATATATATATTTATATGTATTATATAAGATATATATTATTTATAATATGTATTTTGTATATTATATATATATATATTGTGTATATATTTTGTTGGAAATTGTAATGTAATTATTTGTAAATAGAATTTGGGAAAAGTATTATTAATGTAATAATAAAATAATATATATTTGTATGTATATATATAATTATATTTAATTATATATATACATATTAAATATATATATACATATTAAATATATTTATTTAATGTGTGAGTATTATCATAAATATTACAAGCATGATTAATTTAATTGAAATAATTGATTTAATTTATTGAGGAAATTAAGTTAATTTTATGAGTACTTGTGGAAACTATAAGATGTACAATTAGTTTTCTTCATTGTTAAATTGTATGTTGGAACTATATTTAAATGGTGCATTTTAAATATGCGAAAGTGATTGTATGGATTTAGGAAATCCGAATGGTAGCATTTCTTTAATTGCTTGAAGTTGTATTTATAAAAGCACGTGTTTCTGTAATTGTGTACTGGGGGGAGTATTTGATGTTGTGGAAAATATTAGTCTTCCAGAGTTGTAATTTGTGAAAAGGGGTTGTTGTAACTTTAGTTCACCCTTTGAGTTTTCTTGGGTAGTGCACATATTGGGATTCAGTGTTGGACATCCGTAGGGATGTGTTATCTCTTGTGTTATGTTATTATCAGTTTGTGCACTATCTACCCTTGTCATGTAGTTTGAGTTATGTGTTGTCAATAGGGGAGTGGCTTTCAACAAGGGCCGAGACACAAAGTGGTCCCAGGACAACTCATGTGGGAGTCAGTATAATCAAGTGAGAATTAAATAATCTATTAGCTTAACACATATAACAAGATATTTAGCCTCGCTCATTGGCTCAAGCGATTGTATGAGACTTGAGATGAGTCAGGAAGGCCTGAAATGGCTAGATCGTTATCTTGTCTTCTCGAAAGATAATCAATTCTGTACTGGTGTGCATGTGGGGCCGAAATCGTGAGAGGTTACCAGGATAACCCTAGAGGGGGGTTGGGACCTAGGAATATCTCCTTTGGACAACCAATGCAACATTTGTGATGACACTCCTATGACAACAGTCAGTTTATTTGTATTGTGTTTATAATTGATTCAGTGATTCTGGAAGCAATGTAATCATAGTTCTTGGTTATTTGTATTGTGAGTATTATGTATATTGCTTATGTCTAGAGGTAGTAGGATTTCCTTGATTACATTTTACTATCTCCTAGCATGGGGGCTGGGCCTACAGGTACTAGATGGTTGGGTGGCATGCATCTTACACTTTTGAGTTTCTCTTCCATTCGTGATGGCGGGATCTTCTTGTTCGAGGAGCTTGCGTGGTTCTCTGGAGTTGTTCTTCTCTTTCTTCATTGTAACTGTAGTTCATTATGTATAATTGTAATACCTCATTTGTATCGAGGTGAACCTTTATGATGTAATTGTAATAATATTTATGATCTATTCATTATTAGATTTAATGGTGTTGTATCTATGGAAATATGTTCAATACATAAATCTATGTGTTAGATTTATCTTGCAATGGTTTAATGCTTTGTTGTAAGTTGTATCTTGAGTTTAATATTCATATGCTATGGTTGGTTAAATATTTTAAGTAATGGTGTTCACATGTAGACGCGTTGTGTAGCCTAGAGGATGTATGTGGTTAGAGTAGGATACTTTAATCGTCTTGTTTTAACTTTTAAGAAAAAAAAAATAGTTGTGCTTTCACAGTATTTCATCGTCCTCTAGGTTGCGGGATGGGGTTTTACAGTCAACCCATATCTAATAACTAGGACAGCTGCCAATTGCATTTTCTTGTCATGGCATTCCATGAGACTACATTTCTTTGAGGAATTTTTGCAAATAGTTCACTGCATTGTCTATGCTACCACATTTTTCATACATGTCTACCAAAGCATTTTTCATGGGGATATAGAGAGAGAAAAAAAAAGAGAGTTCAAGTAATGAATTGTAGAAAATAGATTTTTGTAGTTTATATTCATATCTTTGATTGCATTGCATTGCACATATTTCAATCTCAAAACATTACTTCACATTGCTTAACTAAGAACTAAATGCTAATAGATGACAAAATTTCAATTATGATATAGTTTTTACAAATTCAACCCATATCTAATAACTAGGAGTAGCTAGGTTGATTGCATTTTCTTGTCATGGCATTCCATGAGACCACATTTCTTTAAAGCATTTTAGAAAACAATTCATTGCATTGTCTATGCTACCACATTTTTCATACATGTCTACCAAAGCATTTTTTATAGGGATATAGAGAGCAAAAAAAAAAAGAGTACAAGTAATGAATTGTAGAAAATAGATTGTTGTAGTTTATATTCATATCATTGATTACATGTCACAACCCCTATTTTTCAACAAGTAATTTATAATTCAACAATACTATTTTGATGCATTTAGTATTTAATTTAGTTGAATGATTATATTGTTCATATTTGCATGTTTAATTAAATTAATTTGTGGTGAAATAAAGGTGTAAAGGAATAAAATAATTAATTATATTTTAAATAGAGAATTTTTTTTTGCACATATATGATAATGCGTTGTAATTTAGAATAATTATTTTTAATTGCAATTAAATGTTACCTCTTTGCTAACTATTTTGAATAAATATTTAATTTGTAAATAAAAGATATTCTGTTATTATTTACTCAGAATAGATATTCAATTTTGCAATTAAAAATGGTATTTTTATTAATAGCTGAGGATAAATATTGTGCATGGAAAATAAATTTTATTATTTTTATTTTCAAGATTAGGTTTTTGGAAAACTAAAAGAAAACTTAAAAAAGAGGAAAAACTATAATGGAAACACAACTAGATTTTCTTGATCTTTCTTTTCTCTGCAAAAGAATAATTGAAATGGGTATTGGGGAGAGGGTTTTGGGAAGCATAGTAAATTAAAAATGGTGGAAAGAAGGGGAGAAAAAAAACCAATACAAGAAGAAGAGAAAAATCTATAGAAAGTGAATTCCAGTAGATCATGAACAGGAAAGAGAGGAAACAGGAAGAAGAAACCCAAATGGAAACCAATTTCCAACATGAATAAGGATGCACGATGATAGGAGGAATCTTATTCTCAGAAAATTCCAAATTGAAGAATTGCAAAGTTGTCACAAGAACAACCATGGCCTTGTCTGGGGAAAACAAATGAAATAACCTTCAGAAGTAGCAAACAAAAAGGAAGAGGACAGGTTTGAAATTGGCAAGGGAAATTGTAGCTCCATTGAGGTCTGTGATAATGGTGTGAAGCTCGTAGTCACTAGAAGAGGCCAAGAAGCATGCCTTGGATCTCCACAAGCAGGCGTGCCAGTCCATTCCTCATATTGTCAAATTATATAACCTTTCTGAGATCATCACTACTTCCCAATTATGTTCAGCTATCTCGTCCCAGTTCCACAAGCACACTAATGTCACCAATCCGAAGGTATTCATTCTAAACCCCTTCTTTTATTTAATTTTGCATAATATAACAATTCCTTGCAAATGCATTTCTTTCCTCTAGGATTTATCCTATAGATATTTTGTTGCACTGTGTGCAATTGTAGCACCTAGAACCTAACCTATTGACCAATGGTAACAACGGTCTACCCTGTGAGGGAGGGTAGCAATGTGGAGTAATTTTCCAGCATGTACAAGCTACACAAATGTATTTTAAGATCGCAGCTAAGTCAAGATGCATTTTCCAAATGAGATCCCTTTTTTGAATTGTGTGCAGCCTGTGGGAAGGTTTGGTTTATTCTCCAACTTAGTCATGAGATTGGAACCAAGTGGTACAGATTAGAACAATAAATAAGGTGAATGGAAAGAAATATCCATGTGAAATTATATGGCATACAAACAATTCACGTGCCTTGTTGCGTTTCCATATTTTGCATATGTCTACGCACCCTCAATAGTAATTCATCCAAATCGATTCTGAATAGTTTTCAACATCTATAGTTCTCAAGTCTCATGCACTTGCGAAACCCAATTCTTTTGTACCAGTCAAGCCAAATTTCTTAGGCATTATCCTCATGCAAACTGCTAGTTAAGGTCATGCTGATCCTGAGTTATACTTGTGCTCTTAGCATTGATCAATATCATAAATTATGTGTAAATTGAATGCTTATTGAACCACAGATGCTCCTTTGCTGCTCTGTAATCTCTTAGTGTTCGGTGCTTGAAATTGTTTGGGTACATTTATTGGTGTATTTATATATGTATATCTTCATAATTATTTGAACTTAGATAAATACTTTAATATAATCTAATACTGCATTTAAGGTAATACTTGGTATCCGTTTCTATAAATTTTCAATGTGCTTATATATAGACAATGATCTTTATTTATATATATCATTGTATGGAAGATTGGAATGATATTGATGGTCATATGTAATCTAAGTATAGAAGAATTCAACTGACAATTGAACTTTATATATATATATATAAGTAAATAAATATATATGTATAGTGATACTTGTGTAGTCAAATTTATTCAATGTTGTATTTTGTGTTCCGCATTTTATATGAATGGGAATCCTTTGTAGATCACGTTTAGAATCCCATCAACAATAAAAAATTAATACAAAAAATTGACCTTTGATTAGAATCTTTCTTGGCATATTACATTGCATATAAACCATAAATTAGAAGTATAGATTGTAACGCCTCACTAGGGAACCTATAGAACAACACATATATAAGAAATTAACTGAACAATTTTGTTTTAAAAAACCATTCAATTACATTAAGTGTATAAAAGAAGCATATATGCAAATTTTCTAAGGATTCCAAGACGACGTTATATAAACATTTACAAATAAGTACATTACGACATAACATCAAAGTCATATAACATAAGGACATTGTAACACCCCTCCGTTTTGGCTATTTGATCGGCATTGTTCTTCCCTGTTATGATTGTGTCTGATTATGTTTTGACTTTGGAACTAGGTTGCTTTTGATTGCAATTGTTATACAATGTGGATGTTATATTTTGATGTGATGTTATCCTGATGTTACCCTTATGGCATGTTTTGGATTAACTTAGAAGATATTTGATTTAACGATGTTTTATGCTGTTGATCATGTTATTGATGTTAGATGCGTTAGTGATATTGTATCGGTGAAGGGGATAGGATTGTATCACTCGCTTGTGAGTGCCCTACGATTCTGAGATTTCCTCTTCACGGTGTGATTGATCATATTATGTATATATGCATGTTTGACATGCTCTTTGTTGCAGGTTGGCAGGTACATGACATTGACTCCACCTGGTTTCTAGGTTTGAGCATGTCCATTGACCAACATAAATTGATTGGGAGATAGTAGCTAGGTTTTCTGTGTCAAGTCGTTACCCTAGTCACAGTGTGTCATCGGGTTGTAGTCGGGTTTGGTTGTTTCATGTTGCCCAAGTCACCTTGGTCTTTAATTAAATTCAAATTATAATGGCTTGTGTTGTTAATCTGTGGCTTAAATATGTTTGGTTATAATGCTAGGAATGTTACTTTATTAATTAATTTAATTTAGTTAATAAAATAAAGATTAGATTTATTTTATTGATGAATTAAATTAATTGTGGAATTGATTAAGTTATTCATTGAATTAAAAGTGTTAAAATATTTAAATTAGTTTGTGTGAAAAGAAGGTTTTAAAATATGTTGAATTCTATTTAGAAAATTGAAAATTGTTTAAGTTATTTAAAATTGCAAATATTTTCAATGCAATGACTTTGGGGTAGAAAAGATATTTTTGGAAATAGTTGACTTTTTTTTGGTAAAAGATATTTGTTTTTGAATTTGAAAATTGAAATTTAATTTGAATTTCAATTTGTGAATAACTTGGGAAAAACCCTATTTGGAGAAAAGGGGATCTCATTAATTTTGGGGAATCTTTCAATTTGGGGAAAATTTGCTTGGCTATGGTTTTGCTTGGATTGTGAAGGAGATGGAGACTTTTTCTTGGGATGGATTCAATGGAGGAATTGGAAAACTACATGTTTGAAGGCTTGAAGTTTTGGAGGAAAAAAAAAAAAAACCAGGTTCCTTCTTGTTCTTGTTTTGTCATTTTGAAAATAGTTTAATCTTTGAAATGAATGTTCGAAAATCTTTGTTGGTTGTGTGAGAAATCTTTGAAATGTTGATTGAAACCAATGAAAACCCATGGAAATTAGATTTTAAATGAGCAATAGAAAACTTAGAGGGATTCAAATGAAAGGATTTAATTTATTTGTCATTTGGGGAAAAACCCAGAAAAATTCATCATGTTATTGTGCTTTAGATTTCTCTTTCTCAATCTTCTCCTCTGGAAAATTTGCCCAATTTGGGGCTGTGAAATGAAATATATATATACGTATATTTATTGCTCATGAAATTTGCTGGCTAGAAATGTCCAGGGAGATAATTTTTGTTTACCCTGTCAAGATTTTCATTCTTTTCATTCTGGTTTTTGTTTTACTAGAACAGGGTTTGTGAATTTCGTTGATTTTCGTTTTTTAAATGAAATTGAAGAAATTAAAAAAAATATATATAAAATTTTAATTTTATGTGGGGCTGCCCACAGCCACCCCCCGTCCATGGGGACGCTAGCTGTGCAACGCTCCCCATGGATGGGGAGGGGCTGGAAGTAGCCACCATAGGGGCTGTGTCCCCTGTGTGAGGCTGTGTAGCAGCCACACAGGGGCGCATCCCCTGTTGGGGCTGCAAAGCAGCGAAAGGCCTTTTGCCTTTAGTTTTATTTTAATATAAATTTGTTTTATTAAAATGTTTAGTTTTATTAAATTTTATTTTATAATTTATATCTATTATAATATATATATAATATATATATATATATATTAATTTAAAATTATATATATTATATATTTATTATAATATATATATATATATATATATTATATTTATTAAATTTTAATGATATATAGATCTTAATATATATTTAATATAGATTTTTAAATATATAATATATATAATGTGTATATATATTATATTTAATGTTTTCTCATCCTCAATTAAGTGGTAGATTAGAATGTTAAAGTGGTTGTTCTAAATAAATATAATTAAAGAATATTACATTTAATATAGGTTCTATTAAATATAATATTTATTCAGGGAGTTTGATTTATCGTCCAAGTTTAAATAAATGATCTTTTCGTGAATCAACTGATGTTTATCTAAGTTTTGTTGATCGTGAAAACTTGGAATTTCAAAATGATATTTCAGAGGTATGCGTTTAATGATATTTGAATACATGTAAAATAAGAATTATTTTAAATGATTATTGCACTACTTTAATCGAAATGGTATTGACTTATTAATAAATCATGTTATTTTAAAATATTATTTTAATCCTTACTTGGATTGAGCAAATAGAATAAAAATATTAAATTTAATACCTTAAACCTAGTGAACTCTAGATAATTTAATGATAATTGGATTTAGTGATTTAATTTAAATGTCTATTTATTAAAATATCGTGATTTTGAACATAATCATGAAACTTAGAGATGATGATTGATTTAGTTCAATCTGTTGATTTTAATCATTAAATTTTAATTAAATGGAACATAATTGAAGAGCTTAGGGTTAACGAATGATTTATTTTAATCAAAGGACTTTATTTGTCAAATGTTTGATTTATTTATAATTTGATTTTGATTAATTATAGATTGATCAAGTAGAGTTGTATTATTGGTTTAAATTCTTTAATGTCGGCAAGAGGATTTATGTATATACTATTTAGTATAATTGATTGGAATATATTTGTGTTCAAGAAGAGATGAGTTTTAGTTGATTTATTTAATGCGGAGTTGAGATTAAGACTGATTTATTTGATCTAAATGATTATTTACTAAAAGTTTAACTTATAGAATACAGTGGTTAAACTTAGAAGTAACAAATGATTTAATGAATCATATGAGATTGAGTTGTTTGACTTATTGCTATAAGAGTAATTTATTTAATCAAGATGTTTTATAAATCAAGTGGATTTACTTACTATATATGATTGTGAAACATAGAGTGATTGATTGGTTTAATTCCAGTTCGATGATGTTATTTATTAAAATGTCTTGATTTTGGAATATGGTTATGAAATTTGGAGTAATTGAATGGTTGATATATATATGTCAACGTCGTGAAAGGAAATGAGTTTATTGATTGGATAAATGCAAGTCATGAAAACTATGTTTGACTGGATTTAGGAAATCCGAACATTAGTTTATTTAACTGTCTGAAATGCTTGTAGTGTTATAATGTTCGTCCTTGATGTTGTGGGATTAGAGTGAATGTTTTGGAAGTCTTCCAGATAGGGGTTCATTTATTGGTATGGGTGGTTGTACGTGAGTCAACCTTTGATGTGTCGTGGATTATGTGCATAGTTACGCCAGATTGTTTCACCTGGTTTTCATGAACAGGGATGGTGTGTGTCTCCTTGGGAATGGGAGTGGGTTATGTTATTTGTGCCTCCTTTGGATGGAGTGGTTTTTGGTATTTTGTTTTCCTCCAGTGTTTGGAGGGGGTTTTGTGACTTTATTTACCTCCAGTGTTGGAGAGGGTCTTGACCTTGTTGCCTCTAGTGTTGGAGTGAGTTCTTGATTTGTTACCTCCTTGGATTGGAGAGGTCGTGTTATCTTCTTACCTATTGTGGGTTTCACCGTGTGGGTTGTCTTAGGAGAGTGGCTTGCAATGGGGGCCGGCGCACAAAGTGGTGCCAGGATAACCCTTTGTAAGTTGATTAATTCAGTGATAACTAAATAAACTTTTAGAAGCTTAGGATGCATCAAACATTAAACAAGATAAATGATGCCTCGCTCATGGACCCAAGGGCTTGTTCTAGACTTGGGATGAGACGGGAAGGCCTAGAATGGAAAGATCATCTATCTTGTCTTCACGAGAGGTATTTGGTTCCGCATAAGTAAGCATGGGTGCCAGGATTTCGGTAGAGGCCACCAATATAACCCATGGAGTGGGGGCCAGAGCCTAGGAAGATTCCCAGAGGATATCCCTTGACGAGTTATGTGATGACAATCTTCCTAAGTCAACAGTTTGTACTTGATATTTGTGACACTCTTGATCTTTTCTATGTCTAGAAGCAATGTAACCTATGTTGGTGTTGTGAGAGTTGTACCTAGAGTTGTGTGTATGACCATTCATTTCGTGTAATGTGTACTTGTATTTATTTCGTGTCAGCTTTGTGTAGCCTGTCTAGTGGTAGATAGCCTTGTGTGGGAATTCCTTGTTACTATCTCCTAACACGGAGGGAGTGGAACCTTTTGGATTCCACGTGGTTAGGTGGCGTGCTTCTTAATCCGTTGGTTCTTCTTCTTGTTCGTGTGGTCGTGATTTCCAGTTGAAGAGCTCGTAGGAATTAGTTTCTTCTCATGCCTTAATCTCTCAGTACTTATTGTATTTTATTACCCCTCATTTGTTATCGAGGTGGAATTTGTAAATTGTAATCATGATTATTGGATTTACCTCATTCGGGGAATGAGTGTTGTAATCATATTGTTTAAATGTTGTTAATTGGAATCTTGAGGTATTTATTATCCTTGTTGTAATTTATCTTGTATGGGTTGTATGTAATCTTAATTCTGTAAGTGATTAATGTTTTGGTTTCAATTGATGGTAATTGTTGTTTGGGTTTTAAAGTAATCTTTGTCTCATGGCCTTAGAGGTTGTTGGAAATGTGTATTCATCTTACATGTTATTGGTACTTAAAAAAAATAAAAATAAAAATTGGTACGTTTAAGTAGTGAATTGCAAGTTCGTCTAGGGTTGCATGGCGGGGCTTTACAGACATATTATATTTATGAATGATCCAACCTCAAAAAATTTATACAATCAAGATATATAACTAGATTACATCAAGTGAGATTTTAATAAATCTCGTATCAACATAATATCATTACAAATGTTCTCTCATGGTCATCAAAAGAATATACAATAAAGATGAAGAATATGTCATGTTTGTCAGCCTTGTTCATGAGTACGCTTAGCGTCCTTCATCACGAACAATATAGGATTAGGAACCTATCCCACGAACAATGTTATCCAAGTATAGCAACACTAATAAGAGAACCCAATGGAGGAAATAGCACAGTTTCATCCCAACCATGTGAAACCCAAAGGTCCACTCCCTCTGTGCTAGGAGATAATGACAGGTCCACAAACCAAGCAAACAAACAACAAAGAATAGACATTACATTACATGGCTGACAAACACATGATGACATGAAAAAATCTGAATTACATGATCACTAATAAACTCCCAGAGGAAACAACAAAACCAAAGGTGATTCAACAAAAGAGACCACAATCATGCAATAAGCAAAAAGTATCATCACATAGTTTGGGATAGGTTACCCTGGTGAATCTTCTTAGACTATCAGATCTCATCAAGAGTTACCCTAGCAATGTCTACCAACTCCTGACCTGTATACAAACTAATGTGGATTTGTTCCACCTTTCAAGAAGACAAGATAGGCGACTAAGCCATTCCAGGCCTTCTCAACCTTACCTCAATCTAAACAAGCATTAAGGTGATAGGCGAGTCATACTATTATCTGAATTAATCTTAAATACTACCCAACCCCTAGTACATTAGTTAGGTTTCCACTAGATTACAAAACCCACAATAGGTTACCCTGGCAACCGCTTAGGGTTCTGACCCCTATTGCAATCCACTCTTCCTAAAGACATGACACACCAACAAAATACCAAGGACAACCAACATGCATGTGAAACAAAACCATAATAGAATATATTTCATTCATGACCCAATCATTGAACAATTCAAACACCTCTAAGGTGACAAATAACTCTTGCATGGCTAAGTCCCAACATCAATATACAACATTAAAAACTCATATCTCAAATCAACCCTCTAACCTTTGGAAGTAAAACAACACATATACACGAAAACACAATCTCAAATTATATCATGTATATATACCATCAAATATAACTAGTATCCATTATTAGATGATAGGCTATTCTGGGTGGGGAATCCCACTTGATTCGTTTGATGTTCAATTTTCCGTTGCCGGTTTGTGGGTGCTCCAATGTCCTCATACTATTCCATGCGCACTAATTTCAACCACAGACGATGGAAGTGAGGCCCCTGTACTATGCACGGTGGGGTAAGTATGGCAGGGATGGTGAAAGGGCATGGCACCCCTGTCCACAGACCATGTAGTACTAGTTGTGAGGAGTAGAAAATAGGTGAGATTCATGTAATGAGTTAAATAAGGATGGTGACTATAATGGCACCATTAATTGATGTGCGTGACCATGCACAAATGCTTTGAGGGAGGGGTGTTCATTTTAGGAATTGTGTTTAATGCTACCAATACAGATATCAGCTAAGATCTTTCCTATAAGATTTTTTCAAAAATCAACATTTATTGGTCGCGTGGAGGAGAGGTTTCCTGGACGCAAGGCACAGACAGGGCATTTGTAACAGTCTCCAGCACTAGTAGTTCCCCTAAAATGAATGGTTATGAGCTCTGTAGAAGTTTGCATGGATTCTAGTACCAAATGACAGCCAATAAGAATATCCCATGAATTGCAGTTGCATCCTCAGCCAATTCTTTCATGTTTTTGGAAAAATTTAAGGCATATTCTCTGATTTGTTGTTAATTTTCAAATGTTGAAGAGGCAAATTTGTCACAGTTGCAGGAAATTCTTAGGAAAAATCATCACAGATGTACCAAATTCTTTGCCAAAATAAATTGTCTTGGAGAAGAGGTGTGACATAAGAAGTGCTTCCATTCTCCAACTAGACAATACTAAAATATAACACCAAGGAAATAGAGCTATATCATTTTCTGCAGATTGTCACTTTGTGTAATGATTTTTCTATACTTGATGATAGCTTAAGGTAACTATATTTTTTTTGGGAAGCAAGCTCTTTTATGACATGTGAGTTCATGATTAGGACTTTGCAAAATCATTCATTGTTATTTTGACGCAAGGTGAGGCTGGCCATAACCTGCAAACCCAACCAGAATTATCAGATCACAACATGTACAAAAATTATTTGAGAGTATTATTTCTGAAGTAGATATCCAAGAAGGCGAAGTGGGTAAAATGTTAGGGTTAGGGCAGCGCCTTAGTTAGCCTAGTAGAAACAATGAAATTCTTCCACATGCGGGGAGGATGAGTACCTGAGTTTGAAATAAATTTCGGTTAAGACATCTAGCAAGGGCGTGGCAAGGTATATGTAAATGGGTGCACTATACAGCCTTATTATTAAAATATAGATGCTTGATGAAGAGGGAGATAGATAGATCCTTAAGATAACATGGTATCTCTCTGGGCATGCCGTGGAATTTGGCTTTAACTTTCCTTTTTGCATTTGCTGAAAAGTTTCTAAAATATTTTTTAATAAATACATTTCGTGCAATCTGCCATGCAGTCCACATGTACCCACAGTTGCGCCTTGCTTCTGCTTTTAAGGAAGGTTCAAGGAGTATGCCGATAGAAGGCTTGATATAAATTCTAGAATAATAATAAAACTTATAATAATAATAATAAAATAAATTAACTTGCACTTAAGGAAGGTTCAAGGAGTATGTCAATAGAAAATTATACGTGAGTTAATATTTAGGGAGTACACGTTTGTGTATGTATATTTTAGTGGTATATGGTTGGATTAAAGAATTAATAGTAGATGCTGAATAATGGAATGTAATAAATTAGTCAAACTTAGATTTATTTTTTTCTTAAAAGAATTAAGTATTATCTATTATGAAATATTTGTAGAGAGATTTAAAACATAAAGCAATGCCAATGGGAAAAGAAAGTTGTCATCAAATTGTCAAAAACATTGCAAATAGAAATAGAATGTTCTCATATCAATAAATTTACTAGCTTTAATGTGATAATGAGATTTTGGAGGCATTTACGTTACATGAATGTCATAGTTTGTTGAAATTGCAAGATACACACATAGGTTAACCTTAGGTCATAAATTAAAATATTAGATTCTCTTGAGAGCTTTTATTGTACTAAAGTTAGCCATCTTCTTTTATTAAGAATGTTAAAAAAAAAAAAAAACAAAAATATTTATGTATGTAAATCAAATTGTTTACTAACATTAAGTTACGTAAATTAATTTGTGTATGATCATACAAGACATTAATACATATGCACATTAGTACATGCATGAAATAATTAAAATTGGAACCAAGGGTATAACATTTGGTGATTCATTTACATTCTAAGCTTGTATAAGGTGTATGGCATCACGATGGGCATTACATTTAGAATAAAATAATATTATTCTAAGTGTAACAAGTACTCAAGGCGAGATGTATAGAAAGAAGCAGAGTTGAGGAAGATTGGAGGAGGGAATAGGAGCGGAGCATGACCATTTGGCAACAACCCTAGATATGATTACCACCCAAAAGGTTATGTGTTTCACTTGATCCATTCTCTTGCTAAATTTTCTTTCATTTTATTTAAGCAATGTCGAATAGCAACATTCACTGTAGTTTGCTTATGGTTTCGTTGATAAAAGAAATTCCAAATATTTCCATAGTTGGGTGCATAGACTGCAATAAATTTTATCATGGGATTCACTCAACAATTCTAGGTAGTAATATGCATTGAAAGCATACTCATTTCCATATGCTATTTTTGAAGCCATCATACATATATCCACGCAGTATATGCTTCCCATTTGGTTAAATTTTTTGGCACTGTGGTCTAAATCTAGATGGCCATCCAAGTATCCAATGGCACTAAAGTAGTTTTATGTGCCCCTCTTGGGTTTTATCATGCCATCCCCTGATCAAATGAGTCCTTTAAAAACCAAAACAAAACAAAACAAAAACAAACAAACTATATTTTATGATTTCCCCACCATAAACAACCAGCACATTTTTTAGGCTGAGTGCATAGACAAATTCTCTCTACACATCGGAACCTAATTAAATAATGCAATTCATCCCAAAAGAATATTGTAGTTCAAATATACTATACACAAAGCACTCTATGGGTTTAGCCATAGAATGGAAAATTTTAATTGCAAGGATGGAAACCTTGATAATCCATCGATTCTGGTCTCTTTGGCGAGGCCTAAAATGCTTGGGATACTTTATGAAGCCATACTCATTTCTGGCCCTGGGAAAAGAGAAGAGAGGAGGTGTAAAGTTCCTCCATTCTCAGGATGTAAAATGAGGCATTCGTCACACATCTTGGTGGCCCTGAATAATCTTGGAATAAACTGACAAATCATATGCACATTCACAATAAGTTCCAGGTATTTAACATCCTTAGTATCTGGTTTCTTCTCTCTTGACAAATGCCCGCCTTCGTTATCATGTTTCTTACAATTAAAATTTTGTTGGCTTACTAATGTCTTATCGAGGGTCGAGTCATCACATCTACGATGTCTGTTCATTTCCACATCAATGGATTGATTTTCATTGTTGATGGTGTGCAAATTCTTACTGACTTCCCCATAAAGCTAGCAACACAACCCAGTAAGTTGGAATGTTTTCATAGAACTCGCCACAAGCATGTTTCTTGAAATTATCTATAAGAATTAGTTTCGTTTCTTGAAAGTATCCTTATATTATAGTTAAAGAGAATCAAATTTATATTTTTTTTATATGACTTTTACACCAACAACCACCTACTTATATCTATGTATAATCTCTATATTCATCTTTATCCTTGCAAAGTTCTATCAAAATTAACTTTTAGCACTTGCAAGGGTTCTTTAATTATTACGTGGAAGGTGTTCCCTTTTTGAAGTGAATCGAACTGATTTATAGATCGTCATCTCCATTTGTTCTAAAAGAGATGCAAAATGATTTAAATCATCTTATGTGTTTGATGGTTCTAGAAGAGATGCAAAACGATTTAAATCATCTTGCTTGTTTGATGGCTCTAGAATAAATGCAAAACGATTTAAATCATCTTAGTGTTCGCATTACTTTACTGACTATCCATTTGATTGTGGTCTTTAGATTAGGTGATTGGACATGCTTACAACTTTTTACTTTAGTATTTAATTAAAAATTAAATGCATGCATTATACTCGTGGGGAATATTTGATTCAAATGTATACATTTTGTAGATTCAAATTTACATTTTCTTGTGATTTTTACCCTTGCCCTTCAATATATTGCCAAACTATATCTTGCTATCTGCGTAACCATTGCACTTCGTTGAGGTGCAAGCGCTAGTATACCTAAACATCAAGTTTACACAATAGAATAATACATTGTCATAACAACATATCTTATTTAATTTCCATTTTATCAAAATTAAACGATGATCATCATCGTATAAAATCTTTATATTTATTAATCTACTATATAAAAGCCATTCATAAACTTGTATATATAAATATTAATCCACAACTATATAGGAAACCAATTATATTAATTAACTTTGAAATAATGATTTACTAAATTATATTACAAAAATTAGAACATATTTATCTATATCATAATTAATATAAAATGAGCTCGCTGTGCTTGCTTATGAAGAAAGCAAGACAAAACTTAACAAAAGGATAGAAACTACAGTCTATCTTCAGTTGATGGTGCCAAACAAAAGTAAAACAGTAGTTTTAACAAATTAAACTAATTATATTTCAATAAACTTACAGTTTTCAATTGTCAGTTTCAGCGCATGCATCTTTGAACAACATACGCACTATGCAATAGAAAAATATGCACAAACAAACAAATCAAAGAAAGCAAGAGATAAACTTCTAACAACATACGCACTATGCAATAGAAAAATAGTAAAATAAAATTAATCTCTTAACAAGAAATCAACAATTAGTACGCCATGCTTACGATAAGATCCTATAAGAAATCAAACATTAAATAGGCTGAAATAAAATATGCACAAGGGATTGGTGATGCGGCTAAGCAAGTTAAAAAGAAAGGTATTTAGAAGGTGTGAACTTATATTTTACAGCCTTATCCAGTGGAGCCGAGAACCATAACAAATAAATTATCGGCATGGATTAAAACCTTTAGCAAATTTACTTTGAATCTAGAAGTTTAAGAGAACAAAATAAACACACTTCATATCAGCATAAACTTACTACATCAAACAGATTATTTAAGATTTTCAAATATATGTTTACAATGAATCATTTAAGCATAATTTTCTACGCTGGTTCTGTACTAAGCAAAAGTTTAGAAAAGAAAGATTCAAGGCTAAATGGAGTAATAGATATAAACAATTATTTCATATTTCTAGTTCTAAACTCTTCCAAAAGTGTAAAGCTAAAGGATACGCACTGGAGGAAGAGGCAAAGATTTTAACATTGATAATTTAAATAAAACATCAATTTTCTGAAATAAACAAAGCCAAATAAATTGTCAATTAGTGGGTCCAAATAAGAACGGCGCCACAAGATAATAGTCTAATTCAATTTCAACAGTGTTTATGCTCTATTATCGTTGCAGCCGTATATTTCTCTATATTTCCCCTTTGTTATTGTTTTACTATATTTTAACTTTCAAATCTGAACACTCTTTCTAATTGGTCTATTGCATGTACAGGTTTGGCTGTCTTTACTTTTCTACAGGAAAAATTATCCCTTGTTTTAAAATGAAAACTAGATTCAATCACATTATTCAGAAATTTAATCCTTGAGATTTAAAACCAAAAAGAAAAAAGAGAAGAACCTGTTTTAAAAGCTCGAAAGCTGAGCTGGAAACAAAATTTGAAGCTTTCGTTTATTCTATTCAAAACACCAGAATTTGATGAAGAAATTCGAGCAATTCGATCCTGAAAAATATTTCTACAATCAAAACTATGATAAAAACTTCTCCAAAAAACTGCTGTGCAATATTCTCAAAAACCTCCAAAGTCCATTCCCGTGAATGAAAAATTGCACATGCCCAATTTTTAATTTAATTCATTTCAATTTAATTCAAGATTGCAAAACTTAAGTAATTGTCAAGATTCAATCAAAATTTGATTTGACAGTTAAAACCAATTAATTGTACAAGTTAACAATCTTCTGACTAAAAGTTCAAGTTTCAAGATATTTTGCACAATCTATTGAGAACAACTTCTTTAAAAATATCTATTTTAATAACATTAAAATTGCACATTTAATTTAACATTCTATTTAATAATTTTAATTTGATCAAATCTTTAAAGAACAATAATTAACTTGTTTAATTTAATTTAAATAAATCAACCATAAACATAAACATTTTTAAATCTAATATTAAAATAAAAATTACATTAAATCAATTACATTAATTAAATAACTATTTAACTTTTATAATTAATTCCCAAACAGATCAACACAAACAAACATGACACGACATAACCAAACAACAAACAACGGGCAATAATAGATACTCGTTCAATGAAGAACGATGGCTAATGACGGACTTGACACTATCTTCGAAACCATATAATTCCACTAGGTTAGGGCACGCTTAGACCCGACAAGCAGGTGGAGACGATGCCTAGTACTTGAAAATTGCATCAAACCCATTGTTAAACATATCATCATATATCAACAAACACACCGTGAAGAAGATTCACAACGTAATAGATTACTCACGAGTGAGTTATGCTACATCATCTCCTTCACCAAGACTGACAAGCATCATCATATAACAAACATCAATTTACATCATGATAACCTCATTAAAACTCAAAAACAACATAAACCATAATTCACATGTGTCTATCGTAATCTCATCACATGTACATAACCAGATGATCACGATGTCCAATGTATCATCCACAAAATATAACAGCTAACATAACATTGTGTTGTAACTAATAATAGATGTAACAAAGTATCCATAACAACATAACAACTAGCAAACAAACATAAGAAAATTGAAACCAATAGTAGCAACTAAAGGCATACTGCATAGATATTAAGTATAAGTTATGAACAGTTATATATTTTGTTGCTATTGAACCATAGTATAAATTTTAAGGCTTTTATATAGTGCATTCTACTAATGGAAATTCATTTTTTAAAAATCCTTCTTGAAAAGTAAACTGAGTTACTGATTTTATATGAACGTATACTCATTTATTCACTAGCTTATATATGTATTATCGTACATACATGAGCTATACCTTCTTAACTTTTTTATAGTTTTATTCTCTTATTGTTGAACCTGTTGATGGTGTTTTTATGCACTTCACAACACAGGCAGTGCACAGGTGCACTACCTCTCTTGAAAGACAATCTCCCACAATCGAGTTGCAGAACACTATCCCAAGGTCTCTCGGGTGTCAGGTCATGACAGTGCTAAGATACCTCAGTAGTTTGATGTGATTTGCTGGAATCACAAGGCGGCCTTACAGAAATACAAAGTGTGAGCACAAAGCATGAAGTTGGATCTTGGAAAAGGAGTTTTTTAGCATGAAAGCAGTTATGCGTTGGCTGTAGGTTCAAACAACAGTCTCAAACTCCATCTGGTTGTTAGATTTGGCTTTATAAGATGCAATGAACCTTGGTATTGTTCAGTTTCTAAAGAAAGTGAAAAAAGAGCGAAGGGGAAGAAAATTTCCTAAGCCTAAAGCTTGCTGCGAACAGTGATAATGGAGTTCCTGCAATGGACAATTCCTTCAAAACAATATCCCACTTAACCAGGGATTTCACAGTATCATGGAAATTGTGCTATCTTCTAAGGGCTGCAGATTTTTATCCTTCATCCACCACATACATGCATGAACTAAAGATAAGTGTTTGGGCAGCTTTAATCAAGTCCAGGCTAACTTTGCACAGCTGTCTACCTTCAACAAACAGCAAAAAGTATGGACTAAGGGATCATCAACAAAATAGGAATCTTCACAATCAGCCAACAGCATTCCTAAAATTATCAAAATAACATGAACAGCTAACTAAACAGCAAAGAGATCTAAACTAAACATCTAATATTGGAGAAGTGAATCAATTGACATGAGAGAAAACAAGGAAATGCACCAAGTCAATGCTATTTCTCATAAATTTCAGCAGCATACCTTTACAACAACTCAACTCTCACTTTGCAAATGAGAGGAGTGCTCTATTTATAGTTTCCCAAAAGTCAAATGAATGGCCAAGATTCATTTCCATTGTGTGGCCACGATTCATTACAAAATAGGGTTTCACCTACCCCCAATTAGATTTTCAATTAAAAAACATTCTTTGTCCTTTCCCTATTTCATCATCTAGCGGATGACACTATTTGCTTTTTGTCTTGTAGTTAATTGCTGTTCCTTTGGCTGTAGCTACTCTTCTGGGAGGTCCTTCTCCTTGGCTGGGCTGTCTGGTTGCTCCCCGGAGGCTGCATGCTCTATGTGTTTGAGGATGACAGCCTGGAGCTTATCGATCTCGAGGATCTCGCATCTCAACGCCTGGTAGCTCCATTCTTTAGCGCTATCCTCCAGCCGCCTCCAGTCCTCATCATACTTTGAGCCCTGATCTCTGAATAGCTCTGATCTATCGAAGGCACGGGCAGCGAAACTCAGGAAGTCCGTTGTGATATCTCCGGCTGTCCCGTCCTTCATCCTTTCCTCAAAGTATGACCTGACCTTTCCTGCATCCAATTGCACCGTGGGCATATCATGGCCCGTTATCAGCTTAAGGTACTCGGTGCATTCAGCTCGGATTTCCTTGATCCATGCAATATCCGGATCCACCCTACTCTGGATTTGTTCCATCCTCTCCTTCCGGTTGATGAGGTCTCTGCGCCACATGTCCACCAACCAGTGATCCTCCTTCTTCAGTTCTAGCTTTTCTTCCCACGTACTTTCTGGCATTTGAAGGATGGCCTCAACCCTTGGGAAGGCGGAGTCGTAGATCACAGGGAAGCCGATGCAGAGTTTCTTCGTGCTTTCCAAGGATTGAACTAGGTCCAGGAACTTGTTGGCTATCTGCACAGCGAAGCTGATTCCTACATTTCCGATGCTCGCAACTCGCTGGAACCAATCCTCCGTGGTCTTCTCCAAGTTTTTCCTCCTCTCCAGCTTATCTATCTGTTCCTTGGAGAGCAGCTGTGGCGCGGCCGTCGAGGTAGTGGGGAGGTCATCTATTGAAGACCACTGCTGGATGTAGTCAGTTAGGGTAGCAACTTGCACCTTTAGCTCATCTTTAGTGACCTTGTCCTGTTTAATCAGATGCACCACCGTGGCCACGAACTCCTCTAGATGTCTGACCTTCTGCTCCCTAGTTGCTGTCCCCAGGTCAATCGTGGAGATATTGTAGCTTACCCCGGCCTGGCCAACAGTTGGCGTTGCTACTTGTGCAGCCCGGGAGCCAGAAGCGTCCATGGTTATCCTGGAACGGACTTTAAGCTTCTTCTCCTTCTTCGTTACGGTCAGGGATCGAGCCAAGATGGCTTCCAATCTCGACCTTGGGTCGCTCAGAACAGGAGTAGTCTTTTCGAGCTACTTTTCCAGCCAGTCGGGCATGACAGATTTGTCTTTGGGTGCCTCATGGTTGCCTTCACCGTTCTCCGTTAACTGTAAGATCTCTGCCTCTTCCTCCTTTTGAAGCTCTTCTTTTTCCTTGGTAGCATCCTCCTCCTCGTCAGAGTCTTGATAAAACACGAGGCGCTTAACGGGTGCCTTGGTGGTCAATATCTGGGTGGGATCTTGTTCTTTTGCTGCCTCCTCTTCTTTCCTTTCCTCAGCAGCCTCGGGTTCGGGGCTCTCCACAACGTGGGTCTCGGCCTCAGGTAGATTCTTTTCAGGCTGCCTATCTTGTGGCTGTCCTTCTTCATTACGTGGCGACTGTTCTGCCTCTTCCCCAACATCTTTTGGCTGCTGAGCCAACCCTTCTTCCTCGTCTTCATCGAAGACCCAAATAATTTCCTTGGCACCTGAGCCATCCTCTCCATCCCCGCCCTTGGAAGAGCTCGTCTCTTTTTCCTCGTAGGCCACCTTGTCGATGGTTCTGTGCATATATTCGGGTTGCTCATAATAATCATCGGCCTCCTCTTCGATAGGCTCCGAAGCCTCTTGTTCCAGCTCCTCCAACTCCTTGGAAATCTGGATTGTGGCCTCCGTGGCCGGCGGACCTGTTGGCGGTTGCGAAGGCTGAGCTGTTGCTAGGGCTTGGGTGAGGGCTGCCTGGAGTGCGGGGTCCATTAGGAGTTGCGAGAGCTCGGGGGGAAGACTCTGCAGGTGCCGTGTAATAGCCTCGGGCATAGTGGAAAGGGGACCCGACGATGGGATTGTTGCCAGAGGCAGGGAGGTAATGGGTGACATGGCAGCAGCAGAGGAAGGGGAGGTGGTCATGCTAGAGGAGTCAACATTGATAATTGACCCGGCCGGGGGCGAAGGGGCGAGATGGACAGAGATGTCCACGGCCAGCGGAGATGATGCGACCATAGTTTGAGAAGCGGGCAGCGCACCAATTGGGGGAGGAAGGAGCAAGGGGGGTTGCGCCTCCGTTGTGATCACCGTTCTCTTGAGCTTCTTGGGAGATGAGCCTCCCGTGTCCTTCATTGTTTGCTCTGTAGGGTCCGCAGACTGTGTTGTTTCTGCTTCTTTTCTCTTCTGGGACCTGGTGACGGGGGGAGACTTGGAAGTCTCACCAGCTGATGTAGAGGCGGCAACGTCCTCCGTGGCGCCTGGCCCGCTCTTGAGCGCTTCATATGTTAGAGCCACCCCTTGTCGCTTCAGTCGAGCAACCCGCCCGTCGACCCACTCCCTAGTGCGAGCTATGATAGGCTGGGTGATGGTATCCAGGTCCTCGACCTCTTGTTCATCCTAGTCGATGGAGGGGATTGCCAGGTCGGCAACCACAGAGTACCTCGGGTGCACAAGGGCGGACTCATCCTCTTCAAGTTGGTCCGGTACCGGAAACAGTTGTACTCTCCTTAAAAACTGCACTGTCATTCGCATGTAGTGTCTCTGGCGGACCTCCTTATCATCTTTACAATCCGCCCAGAAATCTTCAACATGGTACTTGTGGGCATATGCCGGCCCTAGCGCCTTCCTGACATGGCCATGTGGGTCCATCCGTGGGCGAGCCGTGTACCATTCAAAGTTATATTCTTTGAGTTCCTTTTCTGAGTTGCCGGTGCATTGAGATGTTTGCAATCGATAGAGGCCTTGGCCGAGGGTCATGGGATAGGGGATCCCTGCTACGTGTTTTTGGCCGAAGACCGCCTGAATATGTTGGAGCTGCCGGGAAAGCTCTAGGAGAATGATCCTATCGTTCGGGTATCTCGACAATTTGTTCGGCCGTTCCGTGAATCCCTTGGCACGGATGTAAGTGAACTTGGGGAATTGAATGTATAAGAAGGCATACTCCTTCAGGAGTGCCCTGGCACTGTGGGATACCATTCTCTCGAAGTCCCCGGCCACCAATCTGATAATGTGGCCTATGAAGGCATCATTGACCCGGCAGTACTCCTTCTTGAAGTAGCGGTATTGTAGCTGAGGGTACCGGTCAAAAGGCTTGAGCCCTCGTTTGTGATCCCCATCCGGCACCGTGAAGAGTCCACTATACTGTCTCTGACCTGCCAAGGAGTACACCAGGTACGAGGTCATGTAGAACTTGTTGCTTTTCTTGACATTCACGAACTGCTCGTGGAAGCAGTTGCTGATAATACTCCCCCAGTCGAACGAGCTCTTGGTTTTCACGTCCTCGTTTCCTCGTATGATTTGCTCAATATAGTAAGCCATCCACTCCTGGAAGTAGGCTACTGGGAGGCCCATGACCCTACTGAGCATAGTCACCAAGTCGTGATAATCTTCTTGAAAGTCACTGCGGAACAGCTCTTGGGGAACCTTTGCAGCGCTGCCCCGTCTCTCCTTTAGCCAGTAAATGTTAATTGACTTCTTGCAGCCCAATGGATTGGCATCCCATGCCGCCTGACACTGCTCCAAAGTGGGGATCTGCATGTGCGGGAAAGTGGGAATGTGGAACGTTTTTGTGATTCCTGCTGGGGACATGTCGGCCAGGATATTCCCCTCCTTGTCCACGATTGTTCTGGTATCTGTTTGGTAGGCTTCTCGGCAAGCCATTACCAGTTCAGGTGCTATCAGAGAGGGAGGGAAGCCGACAGCCTTGGTAATCCCACTTTGGCGTATCAACCAGGCATTCTTTGTTTTAGGGTCCACTTTGACCCTCTAGGTGAACTCATCTATGTCCACCTGGCCGATATTGGTATCCGAGATCTCTTTCCAGTCAGTCGAGACCTTTGACTGGAGCGGTTCCCCCTGAAATTGAAACTTCATTTGGTCCTTATCATCCTTTCCACGAGTGGCCCTCCCAGACTTCTTACCCTTGTCCTTTTCGATAGAGGCCCCTGAAGTTCCTACGGCCGATTCCATATATCCTGCAAGCAAAGGGCGAGGTCAGCAAAACAAAACACCAAAAACGTTAATGTTAGTCTGCATTAAGAGCATATCATCTAAATAATCATTCAAATACATCGTAAATTTAATCCTCAGATGATATCGATTTCATTTTAGAGCAATTGAGCAATCCGGGCCCGGAGGGCCGGACTTCCTTGGCAGGAATGCTGTTAGGAAGGGAAAACACGAGCGAAAGCTCCCGGGGACACCCGTTGGCCAAATTTTGATGTTTTAAGGGGTCCATGATGGAGAACGGCATGATTTAGGATGTGGGTCGAAGTTAGATTTTCAATTTGGATTGATTTGGGTAGATTTGAGGAGCTCCGGAGGTTTCAGGCCTGAAGGCAGTCAAGCATAGGAAGCCGGCGGCGGCGGAGATCAGGCGGAAGCCCGGCGACGGAAGTCCGGTGGTCGGAACCCGGGAAGCAAAAAGACGGCCGTCATCGGGTTTGGTTTTACATTTTAGACCAGACGGCATTCGGATCACCGGGACCCGGAGGCCGGGAGGACGATTCGCGAAGGCCGCTGCATGTTATTAGATCATTTTGAACGGCGGCAGCGAGGAATAAACCGGAGGCCGGAGGGCGGGGATCCGACGGAGGTTCGCCGCCAATGGACTTTGCAATGTGGCCCAGTGGCGACGGCGAGGAGGAAACCGGGCTCCGGTCCACGGGAGGACGCAAGGGGACGGCTGCCGGGAGGCTACGACAACCCACAGGCGACGGCGGCGAAAGCGAAACTGGGACTCGGGGGGCGGAACGACGCGCCCTCGCGGACGCCGTGAGACACACGCAGTGACCGGGTGACGACGGCGGCGAAGGAATACACAGAGGGGGCGAAGAGGCCATCGGGGCCCTGGAGACGGGGTGTCGCGGGTCAATGCGCCCCCGCGGACGCCGCGAGACACACGCAGTGACCGGGTGACGGCGGCGGCGAAGGATGGGCCGGGGCCCAGCGAAGGTTAAACAACCCCCAAACGGCCAAGGAAAGGACGGGACCCGGAGGGCGGGAGGCGGACTGGATTTCGCAGCCAAGGTCAGATTTTACGCAGCAAAACGCGAAGGGCATTTCGGGGACGGAATCCCGATGACCCAGGCCCGGCTAGGGAGGTGGCCGCCGGCATGCAAGTATACGCGAAATGGAGCGGCAAAGGAGGGGACCGGGCCCGAGGGGGCCGGTCGCCCTGCGTGAAGAACAGCCGCGCAACGGGCGAGTTCCGGATCGACACGGGGGTCAACGCGATGGATTTAGCGGATTTCCAAAACATGGGTTTGGAGCGTGATGGGGGGTTGTTCAATTTTATGCCATTTAATTCATTGGTCTTTTTTAACCGAATCCTCAAAAAGATCGAAAACAGCGGGAGGGCGAACGAGGATGGCCTACCTGCAACTCGCTAAGTGGGTATGTGATGGGATCCACTGGTGGAGTCGACAGAGCGAGGTTGATGCCGATGATCGCGTTGATGTAGACTGCAGTGGGCTCCAATTCAACCGCTGCTCCAATTTGCTCGAATTTGCCAAGTGAAAAAGACATTGGGGACCACAGTTTATATACCCCTCGCTATTAATGCGTGCATTAAATTCCTCGTACGATCGCGCCAAAAGTCAGTCGGTTTCAAATTTGGGTCGGCGGCGGCGACGAGGGTTTCGGGATCCGGCAGGTGGGAAGCCGCGAAATGACGGCCGTCGCGAAACTTTGCGAGGACTTCGAACGGCGGCGGCGAAGGGGTGACCGGGGCCGGGAGGGCGGGGCACCGCAGGGAGTTCGCCGCCGTGAGATTTTGCTTTGCATTGCGATGGCGGCGACGAACAAGACCCGGGGGCCCGAAGGGCGGGCGGCCGCCTGGAGTTCGCCGCCGAGAGCTTTTGGTTTGCACGGTGGAGGCGAAAGACGCCCGGGGGCCCGAGAGACGGGCGGCCGACGGAGGATCGCCGTCGCGGACGGCGATCCCGGGACAGAAGTCCGGAGGCAGACTTCCGGTGCCCGAGGCCCGAAGGAGCAGGGGCCGGCCGGGAAATCCCCGAAGACCACTGAACAGAAACCGGCTGGGTGGGCTCCGGAGGGCGGAAAGACACCCGGGAAACGCTGCCGGGGCGGCGAATGAAAGAGGGAAACCCGATAAGGGAACCCTGGAGGCCCGGGCCCGGAGGGGCCCAGGGCCGCCCTAAAGCCCGAAAGGCCCAAGGAACCCACGAGGCCCCGGAGGGCAGCAAAAAACCATAAGGGAAACCACGGTCGATTTTAGGATGAAACTTTAGGGTAATATCGACCATGCAAAACGTCAAAAAAGAGGGGCACGCAAATCGAGGCAACCCCGACGGACCCGACAAGGTGAAAGAAAAGAGGGTCCCCATTCCGAACGGGGCGTGTGTGCTGAGGGCACAAAAAATGGCGACTCCGCTGGAGAACGCTCCGGAGCGTTCTAGGGATAAATATTCATTCAGGACCCAGAATCTCTGGTTTCGCAGACCAGAAACGGCTTCCAAGGATGAATTCAGGAGAACGAGATCCTTAATTGGGTCAGCTTACATGACATCTCGAAAGTGTGTGTGAAGTGAGTTCATTCCTTTCCTAGGGATAGTAACCAGGGTTATTACTTTAACCAAGTGAGCTACGTAAGTTGCCTAACACCAAAAGTAACCTGGACATTGCCCCGCTGCCAGTCAGACGTCCATAGCCCCGGCAGAGTTGTCGCTACAATCTCATGGATATTGCTCTACTGCCGGCCGGGCATCCATAGCCCCGGTAGAGTTATCCGAACGCCCATACGGTCATTTATTTTCTTTTTCAGAGTTTCTTTTCTCTCTTTTTGCTTTGATATTTCATTTCTCTTTTACCGTTTAGCTCGACCGGGTAAGCAGTGAAGCCTACAATGGGTTTGAGACTGCAGTGGTCACTGGAGTAGACTTAAGATTTTTCACTCACTTGGGTGCCATGACAACCATAGCACGGTCCTTCAGAATTTATTATTTATGTGATTTGTGCGAGATCCGAGATGTGGATAAGAAGATCCAGCGAAGGGTCAAGTTCTGAGCATAATTCAGAAAGGGAAATCATTCGCGGACAGCTCTGCAAAGACTGATAGTCTAGAGTGAATATTTAGCCACAGAACACAAAGAACGGACAGCAAAGTGAACCGCTTGTCAGGCAAGCACGGCCACCACAAAGGACCGGGAAACCTCTTTCGAAACAAAACCGCCGGGAGGGAGAAAGCAAAAAAGTGACGCGAACAAAACACAAACAAGCAAGAAAGCAACTACTCTAACCTATGCATAGGTATTTACAGCAAAGAGCTCGAAGGAGCTCAAGCCTGGAAGTAATGCTTCAGGTGCTGCCCGTTGACTGGCAACGGGACATTTTCACCGGTTAAGTTCTTTAAGCAGAAGGCATTATCTCCCAAAATCTCGGCTATCTGAAAGGGGCCAAGCCAGAGCTTGTCGAATTTATTGTGTCCCCCTTTCTTTTCGTGGGCCTTGTCCCAATATAAGACTAAGTCTGCAATCCTAAAGGCCTTGATTTTGGCTCGGCGGTCGAACCATCTCTTCACTACACCATGATGTTTGGCAAAATTTTCTATTGCGCGGTCTCGAACTTCCTCTAGATGTAAAAGTGCAGCTAAACGAGCCTCCCTACGATCTCTTCCTTCATAGAAGTCGTTGATGAACTGAAGAGTAGGAATTTTCAGGTGGATGGGGAATATTGGCTCAAGACCATAGATAAGGTGGAACGGGGAATCACTAAGGGCAGCCTTATGGCGGGTGCGATCAGCCCAAAGGGCAAAACGGAGCTGAGTATGCCAATCCTTGGGGTTCCTATCTAACAGCTTTTTGATCACGGTAATCAAATTCTTATTTGTGGACTCGGCAAGGCCATTGCCTTGAGGGTAATAATTAGATGAGAATTTGAGGGCAATCCCATAGTCAAACGCCCAGCTGTCAAATTTCAATGAGGCGAAGGCAGGTCCATTATCACATACCAAAGCATACGGACAACCAAAGCGATTTAAAATGAAACTTTCTAAGAAATCAGTAACTACTTCAGTTGTACAATGCTTACAAACTATTGCTTCCGTCCATCTAGTACAATAATCAGTAGCGGTCAGAATGTACCTGTGTCCCGCAGATGATGGAGGGCTTACCGGACCGATGAAGTCGAGACCCCATTGTGCAAAAGGCCTTACCTCCAGCACAGGCTACAGTGGGGCAGCAACATTCCTCTCCCTGGTGGCAGCGGTCTGGCACGTATGACATGAACGAACATGGCAATGGGCCTCCTTGAAGACGGTTGGCCAATAGTACCCTGCCCTTCATATCTGATGTGCCGTAAAAGAACCCGAGCCATGGCCCGTACCAAACTTGTTGTGAAACTCCCTCAGAATGCGTTCTGCTTCCTCCTTGCCGAGGCATCTTAAATAAACTCCCTCATGATTCTTCTTATAAAGAATGGAACCCTATAACATATAACCATTGCTTTTCAATCTGAAGGCCCTCTTCTGGACTCCTTGCAGATGCGGCAGACACTTATGGTTGAGCAGATAATAAACGATGTCTTGGTACCATTCTCCCGAGGAGACGTCTTCAAGCTGATATTGCTGTACCGTGAGTTCAGGTCCGGCCTCTGCTGCTGTTTTGACCATTGTACGAGTGAGTGCCTGCCCCCTTACCAATTTCATTGGTTGGATCTCCATATCATATTCTTGGAGCAGGGTGACCCACTTAGCCCTCCATTCGCCCAACTCGTTTTGCATGAGAAGCGTTTTGACTGCTGGGTCGGGGATGATTGCGAACACCTTGTTGCGTAGAATGTAGTGTCTAAATTTCTTTACTCCCCTAACGAGAGCGTATGCCTGCTTTTCTATGTTGTGGTAACGCAATTCAACATCTTTGAGGGGTGCACTCATGAAGGTGATCGGATGCTCATTTCCTTCGTCATCCTTTTGGGTCAACATACTAGCACAAGAATGCTCCGAAGCAAATGAGTAGATATAGAACGGCTTCAGATAATCTGGACTGACTAACACAGGTGCCTTAGTAATGGCCCGCTTTATTTCTTCAAAGGATTGTTTGGCCTCTGGCGTCCATTCAAATTTAGCGTCCTGCTTGAGCATGGCATTGAGAGGTTTGACGATCTCCGCGAAACCTGTGATGAATTTCTGGACAAAGTTGATCTTTCCGAAGAAAGACTTTAATTCCTTCTTGCTGCCTGGGGGCTGAATCTTGAGTAACGACTCAATGCGTTCAGGATCAATGGAAATTCCTTGCTCTGAGATGATGTGCCCGAGTAGTCTACCTTTGGTCACCCCAAAAATGCACTTCTTGGGGTTGAGAGAAACCCTGAATTCCCGGCATCTCTGAAATACTTTGCATAGGTCGGAGATGTGATCACCTCGCTTCTTGGAGAATACGGTCAAATCATCCATATAGATGATTATACATTTGCCAATTAGGTCGTTGAAAGCGATATCCATGGCGCGTTGGAAAGTGGCGCCGGCGTTGATGAGCCCGAACGACATTCTTCTGTATGCAAATGTCCCCCACTTAGTGGTGAACGCAGTCTTGTGGCGATCCTCGTATTGTACGATTACTTGATTATACCTGGAGTATCCGTCGAGGAACGACATCATTTGGGAGCCATTGACGATTTGTAACACTTCATCCAGTGAAGGCACCAGATAGTTGTCCTTTTCTGAGGCGCGATTGAGATTGCGAAAATCCACGCACAATCTGATCTCTCCATTCTTTTTCCTGACCGGGACCAAATTAGCCACCCACGTAGAGTGCCTAACAGGAAAGATGATTCTTGCTGAAAGTAATTTCTGTACCTCCTTGTAAACGACAGGTTCCAACAAGGCATTAATAGGGCGCTGCCGCTGGCGGAACGGTCTTACTTCCGTCTTCAGAGGGATGGTGTGCGTGATGACAGAGGTGTCGTATGTTTTCAAGTCTTCATAACTCCATGCCACCACGTTAGGATATCTTTTCAATGCATCTGTGATTCCCTTCTTTTCCTCGGGCATACATACCTTCCCAATAAAAATATTCTTGGTATCCTTGGCCGTTCCTAGGTTGTGAGCGTTGCACTGGCTGCTTATAGCCTCCTTTTTTGTTTGCCGATCCTGATCCCTAATCTGATCCAGGTCGAATACACACTCCAACTGAACCATACCTCTGGGGATCGTGTTGGTTTTCAGATTGATAACCCCCTCTATGTCCAATTCAGCCTCCTGCGGATCAGCTTCATCAATTATTTGGGCAGCGAAGACGTCAGAACTTGTGATGAACTGGAGGATATGCTTATCATCATTGAAGACCTGTAGGTGGGTAACATTGTCCGAGACCGATGGCGTAGATGTTAGCTCAACAGTGAACTTCTTGAGCCCAGACAACGAGAGGGGCTGTAACGTGCTAGCTGCTTGAGCCAAGGCATCAACTGTGCGATTCTGAGCACGAGGGATCAATTGTATGTTGACTGCATCTAGGCCCTCTAGGAGATCCCACACCCTGTGTCTATAGTTGGTGAGTCTCCGGTCATGACAGGAGTACAATTTCCTGACCTGCTTAACCACAAGTGTGGAATCCCCGAAGATTTGCAGTACTTTCACATTTTTCCCCGAGGCCATAAGAAGACCAAGGACTAAGGCCTCATATTCTGCTACATTATTGGTGCAATAAAACTGCAATCGATGGGCAGCGAGAAATGTCTTACCCGTTGGACTGATGAGTTCGATCCCTGCTTTGGCTCCTTGTCTGGACTTCGATCCATCGAATCGGAGCATCCAGCATTCGGAGGATTCCTTATCTTCGAGTCTGACTGAGCCTTCATTCTCTTTTGGCTGGACAGCGGGCCTTGTAATCTTAGGAAGGTTTTTCGGGTCGAGGCAACGATCAGCAGGTGGTTTTGGTGTTGTCCTTGGTGTTTCTGTCGGAGGAGCAGCGACTTTCTTAACATGTTCCACTGTTGCTTGGCACAGGCAACAGTCAAATTCAGAGTGAGCAGCATTGTGTACCCTGCACCAGTTCGGCAACAAGAGATCCTGGAAATTCATTCTAGCTCCTAGGCTGAGCTGATCTTTCGCACACTTGCCCATGAAATCCTGGAAGCCATCGAGCAATCCCCAGTTGTCATCTTTATCTGGCTCGTCATCAGCTTCTGCCAAGACTTCTGCATCTGGGGACATTTGCTCGGAACCCGCCGAGGGACTACATAATACCAGCAATACCTCATCTGCCCGTTCTTCCTGAAACTCAAGCTCATTTTGGTAAGCAAAAGGGCGATAATTCCCCAAGTCGGTCTCAGCGAACAGCACCTCGCTGAGATTATTGTATTCCATGATCATATACTTCATTCGGGGTTCACGGTCAATACGAATCTGATTTGGCAGCCCCTTCCATGGCAGCCACATGTGAGAAAGGTCGGTGGCGGTGTATCCGTTTAGTGCCTTGGTGAACTCTCTCCCCAGAATGATTCCATAGGCATCAGGTATGTCTGCCACTTGGATGTCCACAACTTACTATATCCGGGGGTCTACAGTGATTTGCATGGGGATGCAGTTTATTTCGCCCATGATATTAATCTCTGTTTTGTCCAGTTGGGTGACCTTTCTCTTTGAAGGCGTGGGGGTAATGCCAAGAGCTTTGCATACGGCCAAGGGCATGACGTTGGCAGACGTGCCTGAATCGAGCAGGCAGTTGTGCAAATTCTTCCCAAAGACTCTAATAGTAGTTAGGAACGGGGGAGTTTCCGGTCTCCCTTGGAGGATACCCACGGGTGTGTCCATTTGAGCTATTTGGCCTTTATTCCTGTCACTGCCTGTATCCTTGGTTTGTTTAAATTGCTGGTCCTTGGGAGGTTGTCTACTAGCCCTTTCTGGCTCCTTTCCAAGGTATCTATTTGTCGACTGATTTAAGGGCACACCGTTCCTTCTTCCGGTATTGTCCTGTGCTTCCAGTTCCTCCCTGGGCTCCTCGAAGGTTACCCTCTTGGCTGGGGTCTCTTGTGTCGTGCTAGATGAGGGAGTCTCATTCAGAACCCTGAAAAAGGCGTGCCTTACGGTAGGAACCTTAAGTAATTCGAAGGCCGACAAACTAATTTTGACCTTCTTGAACTCTTCCGCTACATATTCACCCACTTGCTCATTTTCAGAGCTAAAAGCTTGGCCTATGGGAGAACTAGGGGTTTGAATCTTGGTTTTCCCAGGCGGATTTTGGGGTTGGCTCTGAGGCTGACATTGCGGTCGATTTTGGGATTGGTTCTTGCTGAGATATTGGGCGGGTATATGAGGGAGCCCCGGGTTATTGCTAGCATTTGGATCAGGCGGGGTGGCAAAGTTGTTCGGTGGGGTGGAAGTTGTGAAGGGTCCACCGGCTTGTCTATTTCTAAGGAAATAGGGACTCGACCGTTGATGGAACATATGGACCTCATCCACAAATGGCTCTTCTTCATCCACCGGACCGTTATCTACCGAATCAAAAAGCTGAGCTAAAGCTGATTCGTTACTTACCTCTTGCGCTTTCTCATCCTCAATAGGGGTGGGCTCGGCCTCGGGTTCGTTGCGATCGCCTCGCGGAAACGGCGCCTGATTGACCACCAGACATGAGGAATTGTAAGGCTCCGATGGGACAATATCCCTGCAGTTAGAATTATCGACGGTATTTTGTACCTCCACTTGGAAGATTTCAGCAGCTATCTGGAACTCAGGATAGTCCAGCTCAGAGTGCCTGCTAGTTTTGTGAAGTCGGCACCATCCGGACAAAGCTGCCTCGGCCAGATACACACCGCTGGATGTTCTGTCATTGCCTGCCGGTTGATCGAATGGCGTGGGGACACCACCGTTGTTGGGCCTGGTGTTCCATACGCGGTTTTTCCTCTGAGAAGGCCTCCTTTCTGCATTTTGATTGGAGTTCTGCCCCCTCTCATAATTATGCCCGGAGGAGGTGCCCGCTTCCCGATTATCCCTGTTATCTCTATTGTCCCGAGACTCTCGACTGTCCCTATTAAGGTTGGCCTGAAAATTATGCTGGGAGGCCTGCAGCTGATTATTCTGGTTCTTCAGATGCGTCATCTCCGTGGACATCTTCTTGATCATCTCTGTCAGCTCTTCTAGCTTATCCTTCTCGGCTGCACCTCCAGGCGACGGGGCCGGATTTTGGAGAAACGCGGGTGGGGCTGCCGGCTGATTTTGATAAGCCAGAGGAAAATCCGGTCCCGATAAGTGCAACGGTCCCTGAGGCAGTTGGGAATATGCCTGCTGCTGTGGAGCTATCTGGGAATAGCTATACTGCTGCTGGGGCTGCAAATAAGACGTCGCAGGAGGCGCATAATTCAACGGCTGCCCCGGATGCGGCACCATAGACAATTGTGGCACCTGGTTCATGAGAGGAGTTTGGTGAGCAAACGCCTGATTGAGCCCCTGAATTTGCATTGGGTGGGCGACGGGCCCCAAAGAGGGCAGAGGGCCGGAGATATTTTGTCCCAAATCCGCATTTGCAATAACGGCTTCTGCATAGGCGGTGAGTAAGGTAGCAGGCGGCGGGCGCATCCTTTTTACCAGCGCTGCCGTGAGGTTATTTAGGGTCGCGTAGTAGACTGGCAGAGCAGCCGCATCATTATGGAGGTACGGATCCTGAAGCCTCATGTGAGCCTGATGGAAGCGATCATTGAAGGAGCCAATAGGTTCGTTGACCTCCCTTCTGATGGACATGAACTGCTGGTAAAGGTCAGCGGGGTTGACAGGAATCTTGTACTTCTGCAGGAAGGCATTCTTCATCAGGGTCCACGAGGTGATCGATCCCTGCGGCAGATTGATGTACCAGTAGAAGGCCTCTTCTCCCAACGAATGCGGAAAGAGGCAACACACCACGTCCTCGTGGCCCACCTGCATTTCGGTAATCGCTGTTTCGAATATCTTGATATGCTCTTCGGCTGTTCTTTGCATGTCACGTGGATGGAATTTCGAACAAAAGCCCTCCGGATTCTTGGGCATATCATTGTAAACAGCAAAGTGTATCGGCGAAGGGTTATGCGCAAGCCAAGCCATGGGGGGAGGCGGAGGTGGCACTTGCTGTTGGAGAACAGGTATTTGGGGCTGTATTGGCAATACAACCACAATATGGGGCTGCCCTTGAGCTATGGCTGCCTGGATTGTGCTTTGGGCTGAGAGGGCCGGGAGAGGAGTGAACCCCTGGCTGCCGGAAGGAAGATGTGCAAATGCTGTTTGAGATGGTTGGGTGGAAGATGAAGGCCAGCAAAATGAAGGTGGAGGTGAAGTGGAGGCGGGTGGGATGGAGGAAGAGGAAGAGGCGGAGCTGCTTCCTTGTGCTCGTTTTGCCCTCGTGGGAGGCTGCAATTCTTCAAATTCTCCCTTGTTTGGTGCTGATCATAGAATCCTTTGAAACCTTTCCGGGGAGAATGATCCGATCCGATCCAGCTTCGCTTTATCCCGTAGCTTAGTATTCTGATCGCTGCCCTCCTTCTAGCGCCAGTTCTGTTGATGATGAGGAGGAGGGCATAAAATGAATCACTTCCAACCTTTTAGCTTTGTATTCCCATCGTGTCAAGCTCCTTCCTTCTAGCCTGCTGATGGCTATATGGTACAAAATGAATCAATTTCCAACCTTAGCTTTGTATCTCAATGCTTCCCTCCTTCTAGCTCATGATTACGCGAGGAGGAGGGCATAAAATGAATCACTTCCAACCTTTAGCTTTGTATTCCCAACGTGTCAAGCCCTCCTTCTAGCGCCAGTTCTGTTGATGGTGTTTTTATGCAATTCACAACACAGGCAGTGCACAGGTGCACTACCTCTCTTGAAAGACAATCTCCCACAATCGAGTTGCAGAACACTATCCCAAGGTCTCTCGGGTGTCAGGTCATGACAGTGCTAAGATACCTCAGTAGTTTGATGTGATTTGCTGGAATCACAAGGCGGCCTTACAGAAATACAAAGTGTGAGCACAAAACATGAAGTTGGATCTTGGAAAATGAGTTTTTTAGCATGAAAGCAGTTATGCGTTGGCTGTAGGTTCAAACAGCAGTCTCAAACTCCATCTGGTTGTTAGATTTGGCTTTATAAGATGCAATGAACCTTGGTATTGTTTAGTTTCTAAAGAAAGTGAAAAAAGAGCGAAGGGGAAGAAAAGTTCCTAAGCCTAAAGCTTGCTGCGAACAGTGATAATGGAGTTCCTACAATGGACAATTCCTTCAAAACAATATCCCACTTAACCAGGGATTTCACAGTATCATGGAAATTGTGCTATCTTCTAAGGGCTGCAGATTTTTATCCTTCATCCACCACATACATGCATGAACTAAAGATAAGTGTTTGGGCAGCTTTAATCAAGTCCAGGCTAACTTTGCACAGCTGTCTACCTTCAGCAAACAGCAAAAAGTATGGACTAAGGGATCATCAACAAAACAAGAATCTTCACAATCAGCCAACAGCATTCCTAAAATTATCAAAATAACATGAACAGCTAACTAAATAGCAAAGAGATCTAAACTAAACATCTAATATTGGAGAAGTGAATCAATTGACATGAGAGAAAACAAGAAAATGCACCAAGTCAATGCTATTTCTCATAAATTTCAGCAGCATGCCTTTACAACAACTCAACTCTCACTTTGCAAATGAGAGGAGTGTTCTATTTATAGTTTCCCAAAAGTCAAATGAATGGCCAAGATTCATTTCCATTGTGTGGCCACGATTCATTACAAAATAGGGTTTCACCTACCCCCAATTAGATTTTCAATTAAAAAATATTCTTTGTTCTTTCCCTATTTCGTCATCTAGCGGATGACACTATTTGCTTTTTGTCTTGTATTTAATTGCTATTCCTTTGGCTGTAGCTACTCTTCTAGGAGGTCCTTCTCCTTGGCTGGGCTGTCTGGTTGCTCCCCGGAGGCTGCATGCTCTATGTGTTTGAGGATGACAGCCTGGAGCTTATCGATCTCGAGGATCTCGCATCTCAACGCCTGGTAGCTCCATTCTTTAGCGCTATCCTCCAGCCGCCTCCAGTCCTCATCATACTTTGAGCCCTGATCTCTGAATAGCTCTGATCTATCGAAGACACGGGCAGCGAAACTCAGGAAGTCCGTTGTGATATCTCCGGCTGTCCCGTCCTTCATCCTTTCCTCAAAGTATGACCTGACCTTTCCTGCATCCAATTGCACCGTGGGCATATCATGGCCCGTTATCAGCTTAAGGTACTCGGCGCATTCAGCTCGGATTTCCTTGATCTATGCAATATCCAGATCCACCCTGCTCTGGATTTGTTCCATCCTCTCCTTGCGGTTGATGAGGTCTCTGCGCCACACGTCCACCAACCAGTGATCCTCCTTCTTCAGTTCTAGCTTTTCTTCCCACGTGCTTTCTGGCATTTGAAGGATGGCCTCAACCCTTGGGAAGGCAGAGTCGTAGATCGCAGGGAAGCCGATGCAGAGTTTCTTCATGCTTTCCAAGGATTGAACCAGGTCCAGGAACTTGTTGGCTATCTGCACAGCCAAGCCGATTCCTACGTTTCCGACGCTCGCAACTCGCTGGAACCAATCCTCCGTGGTCTTCTCCAAGTTTTTTCTCCTCTCCAGCTTATCTATCTGTTCCTTGGAGAGCAGCTGTGGCGCGGCCGTCGAGGTAGTGGGGAGGTCATCTATTGAAGACCACTGCTAGATGTAGTCGGTTAGGGCAGCAACCTGCGCCTTTAGCTCATCTTTAGTGACCTTGTCCTGTTTAATCAGATGCACCACCGTGGCCACAGACTCCTCTAGATGTCTGACCTTCTGCTCCCTAGTTGCTGTCCCCAGGTCAATCGTGGAGATATTGTAGCTTACCCCAGCCTGGCCAACAGTTGGCGTTGCTACTTGTGCAGCCCGGGAGCCAGAAGCGTCCATGGTTATCCTGGAACGGACCTTAAGCTTCTTCTCCTTCTTCATTACGGTCAGGGATCGAGCCAAGATGGCTTCCAATCTCGACCTCGGGTCGCTCAGAACAGGAGTAGTCTTTTCGAGCTTCTTTTCCAGCCAGTCGGGCATGACAAATTTGTCTTTAGGTGCCTCATGGCTGCCTTCACCCTTCTCCATTAACTGTAAGATCTCTGCCTCTTCCTCCTTTTGAAGCTCTTCCTTTTCCTTGGCAGCATCCTCCTCCTCGTCAGAGTCTTGATAAAACACGAGGCGCTTAACGGGTGCCTTGGTGGTCAATATCTGGGTGGGATCTTGTTCTTTTGCTGCCTCCTCTTCTTTCCTTTCCTCAGCAGCCTCGGGTTCGGGGCTCTCCACAACGTGGGTCTCGGCCTCAGGTAGATTCTTTTCAGGCTGCCTATCTTGTGGCTGTCCTTCTTCATTACGTGGCGACTGTTCTGCCTCTTCCCCAACATCTTTTGGCTGCTGAGCCAACCCTTCTTCCTCGTCTTCATCGAAGACCCGAATAATTTCCTTGGCACCCGAGCCATCCTCTCCATCCCCGCCCTTGGAAGAGCTCGTCTCTTCTTCCTCGTAGGCCACCTTGTCGATGGTTCTGTGCATATATTCAGGTTGCTCATAATAATCATCGGCCTCCTCTTCGATAGGCTCCGAAGCCTCTTGTTCTAGCTCCTCCAACTCCTTGGAAATCTGCATTGTGGCCTCCATGGCCGGCGGACCTGTTGGCGGTTGCGAAGGCTGAGCTGTTGCTAGGGCTTGGGCGAGGGCCACCTGGAGTGCGGGGTCCATTAGGAGTTGTGAGAGCTCAGGGGGAAGACTCTGCAGGTGCCGTGTAATAGCCTCGGGCATAGTGGAAAGGGGAACCGGCGATGGGATTATTGCCAGAGGCAGGGAGGTAATGGGTGACATGGCAGCAGCAGAGGAAGGGGAGGTGGTCATCCTAGAGGAGGAGTCAACATTGATAATTGACCCGGCCGGGGGCGAAGGGGCGAGATGGACAGAGATGTCCACTGCCGGCGGAGATGATGCGACCATAGTTTGAGAAGCGGGCAGCGCACCAGTTAGGGGAGGAAGGAGCAAGGGGGGTTGCGCCTCCATTGTGATCACCGTTCTCTTGAGCTTCTTGGGAGATGAGCCTCCCGTGTCCTTCATTGCTTGCTCTGTGGGGTCCGCAAACTGTGTTGTTTCTGCTTCTTTTCTCTTTTGGGACCTCGCGGACGGGAGACTTGAAGTCTCACCAAATTGATGTAGAGGTGGCAACATCCTCCTCGTATTTCGCCCGCTTCTTGAGCTTCATATGTTAGAGCTTCACCCCTTGTCGCCAGCCGAGTAACCCGCCTGGGCCGAATCTAATTCTAGTGCGCGATGAAGCCGCGATATATCCAGTCCTCTAATTCTCTTGTCTATCCGTAGTCATGAGGATTGCCGTGTCGCAACCTACAGAAAGTACCTCGGTAATAAGGGTGGACTCCATTCTTCTGCTGGTCCGTAACGGAACAGCTTGTACTTCCTTAAACTGCGACCGCTATTCGGTGATGCGTTCTTAGCGACTATCATCTTTACAATCCGCCCAGAAATCTTCAACATGGTACTTGTGGGCGTATGCCGGCCCTAGCGCCTTCCTGACATGGCCATGTGGGTCCATTCGTGGGCGAGCCGTGTACCATTCAAAGTTATATTCTTTGAGTTCCTTTTCTGAGTTGTCTGCGCATTGAGATGTTTGCAGTCGATAGAGGCCCTGGCCGAGGGTCATGGGATAGGGGATCCCTGCTACGTGTTTTTGGCCGAAGACCGCCTGAATATGTTGGAGCTGCCGGGAAAGCTCCAGGAGAATGATCCTATCGTTCGGGTATCTCGGCAATTTGTTCGGTCGTTCTGTGAATCCCTGGGCACGGATGTAAGTGAACTTGGGGAATTGAATGTATAAGAAGGCATACTCCTTCAGGAGTGCCCTGGCGCTGTGGGATACCCTTCTCTCGAAGTCCCCGGCCACCAATCTGATAATGTGGCCTATGAAGGCATCATTGACTCGGCAGTACTCCTTCTTGAAGTAGCAGTATTGGAGCTGAGGGTACCGGTCAAAAGGCTTGAGCCCTCGTTTGTGATCCTGATCCGGCGCCATAAATAGCCCACTATATCGTCTCTGACCTGCCAAGGAGTACACCAGGTACGAGGTCATATAAAACTTGGAGCTTTTCTTGACATTAACGAACCGCCAGGGAGCAGCTTTGCCGACATAATACTCCCCACGAACGAAGCCTTGGTTTTCACGCCCGCTTCCTCGTGATGATCTGTCAACGTGAGTAAGCCATCCACTTCCCCGAAGTAGGCAACATTGAGGCCCATGACCCTGGTGAGCATAGTCACCAAGTCGTAATAATCTTCTTGAAAGTTGCTGTGGAACAGCTCTTGGGGGACCTTTGCAGTGCTGCCCCGTCTCTCCTTTAGCTAGTAAATGTTAATTGACTTCTTGCAGCCCAATGGATTGGCATCCCACGCCGCCTGACACTGCTCCAAAGTGGGGATCTGCATGTGCGGGAAAGTGGGAATGTGGAACGTTTTTATGATTCCTGCCAGGGACATGTCGGCCAGGATATTCCCCTCTGGTCTTAACGCATTGTTCTCGTATCCGCTTGGTAGGCTTTCGCAAAGCCATTACCACAAAAAGCATCGAGAGGGAGGGAAGTCGGCAGCCTTGGCAATCCCACTTTGGCGTATCAACCGGGCATTCTTTGTTTTAGGGTCCACTTTGACCCTCTGGGTGAACTCATCTATGTCCACCTGGCCGATATTGGTATCCGAGATCTCTTTCCAGTCAGTTGAGACCTTTGACTGGAGCGGTTCCCCCTGAAATTGAAACTTCATTTGGTCCTTATCGTCCTTTCTATGAGCGGCCCTCCCAGACTTCTTACCCTTGTCCTTTTCGGTAGAGGCCCCTGAAGTTCCTGCGGCCGATTCCATATATCCTGCAAGCAAAGGGCGAGGTCAGCACAACAAAACACTAAAAACGTTAATGTTAGTCTGCATTAAGAGCATATCATCTAAATAATCATTCAAATACATCGTAAATTTAATCCTCAGATGATATCGATTTCATTTTAGAGCAATTGAGCAATCCGGGCCCGGAGGGCCGGACTTCCCTGGCAGGAATGCTGTTAGGAAGGGAAAACACGAGCGAAAGCTCCTGGGGACACCCGTTGGCCAAATTTTGATGTTTTAAGGGGTCCATGATGGAGAACGGCATGATTTAGGATGTGGGTCAAAGTTAGATTTTCAATTTGGATTGATTTGGGTAGATTTGAGGAGCTCCGGAGGTTTCAGGCCTGAAGGCAGTCAGGCGTAGGAAGCCGACGGCGGCGGACACCAGGCGGAAGCCCGGCGACGGAATTCTGGCGGTCGGAACCCGGGAAGCAAAAAGACGGCCGTCATCGGGTTTGGTTTTACATTTTAGACCAGACGGCATTCGGATCACCGGGACCCGGAGGCCGGGAGGACGATTCGCGAAGGCCGCCGCATGTTATTAGATCATTTTGAATGGCGGCAGCGAGGAATAAACTGGAGGCCGGAGGGCGAGGAGCCGACGGAGGTTCGCCGCCAATGGAATTTGCAATGTGGCCCAGTGGCGACGGCGAGGAGGAAACCGGGCTTCGGTGCACAGGAGGACGCAAGGGGACGGCCGTCGGGAGGCTACGACAACCCACAGGCGACAGCGGCGAAAGCGAAACTGGGACGGGGCGATGGCGGTGGCAAAGGAATACACAGAGGGGGCGAAGAGGCCACCGGGGCCTGGGAGACGGGGTGCCGCGGGTCAACGCGCCCCCGCGGACGCCGCGAGACACACGCAGTGACCGGGCGACGGCGGCGGCGAAGGATGGGCCGGGGCCCGGCGAAGGTTAAACAACCCCCAAATGGCCAAGGAAAGGACGGGACCCGGAGGGCGGGAGGCGGACCGGATTTCGCCGCCAAGGTCAGATTTTATGCAGCAAAACGTGAAGGGCATTCCGGGGATGGAATCCCGATGACCCGGGCCCGGCTAGGGAGGTGGCCGCCGGCATGCAAGTATACGCGAAATGGAGCGGCGAAGGAGGGGACTGGGCCCGAGGGGGCCGGTCGCCCTGCATGAAGAACAGCTGCGCAACGGGCGAGTTCCAGATCGACACGGGGGTCAACGCGATGGATTTAGCGGATTTCCAAAACGTGGGTTTGGAGCGTGATGGGGGGTTGTTCAATTTTATGCCATTTAATTCATTGGTCTTTTTTAACCGAATCCTCAAAAAGATCAAAAACAGCGGGAGGGCGAACAAGGATGGCCTACCTGCAACTCGCTAAGCGGGTAGGTGATGGGATCCACTGGTGGAGTCGACGGAGCGAGGTTGATGTCGATGATCACGTTGATGCAGACTGCAGTGGGCTCCAATTCAACCGCTGCTCCAATTTGCTCGAATTTTCCAAGTGAAAAAGACATTGGGGACCACGGTTTATATACCCCTCGCCATTAATGCGTGCATTAAATGCCTCGTACGATCGCGCCAAAAGTCAGTCGGTTTCAAATTTGGGTCGGCGGCGGCGACGAGGGTTTCGGGATCCGGCAGGTGGGAAGCCGCGAAATGACGGTCGCCATGAAACTTTGCGAGGACTTCGAACGGCGGCGGCGAAGGGGTGACCGGGGCCCGGAGGGCGGGGCGCCGCAGGGAGTTCGCCGCCATGAGATTTTGCTTTGCATTGCGACGGCGGCGGCGAACAAGACCCGGGGGCCCGAAGGGCGGGCGGCCGCCTGGAGTTCGCCGCCGAGAGCTTTTGGTTTGCACGGCGGAGGCGAAAGACGCCCGGGGGCCCGAGAGACGGGCGGCCGACGGAGGATCGCCGTCGCGGATGGCGATCCCGGGACGGAAGTCCGGAGGTGGACTTCCGGCGCCCGGGGCCCGAAGGAGCACGGGCCGGCCGGGAAATCCCCGAAGACCACCGAACAGCAACCGGCTGGGCGGGCTCCGGAGGGCGGAAAGACGCCAGGGAAACGCCGCCGGAGCAGCGAATGAAAGAGGGAAACCCGATAAGGTAACCCCGGAGGCCCGGGCCCGGAGGGGCCCAGGGCCGCCCCAAAGCCCAAAAGGCCCAAGGAACCCACGAGGCCCCGGAGGGCAGCAAAAAACCATAAGGGAAACCACGGTCGATTTTAGGATGAAACTTTAGGGTAATATTGACCATGAAAAATGTCAAAAAAGAGGGGCACACAAAACGAGGCGGCCCCGACAGACCCGACAAGGTGAAAGAAAAGAGGGTCCCCGTTCCGAACGGGGCGTGTGTGCTGAGGGCACAACAGAACCCTCTATGAATCAATGAGTTTAGAAGTAAACATTCTTGTTATAATTGCATATGCATGTGTGCATTTTAACAAGTGCTAGGATTACTTTCATAAAGCTTTATGTGATTGGCTTATGGTTTTCAGTATACTTGTGTGATATTTGAGAGGTCGTTGGAGGTAGAATTATCTCATTTGCAAATACTTGGGAGTGATTCATGATAGTGTTGACACTACCATAATTCCAAATACAAGGATGATGCATTAGTGAAACCAAAAAAAGTATCTTGTAACTACATGAAAGACAATGGGTTATTTATATGTTAAGACTCCAATCCTTATGAATATTAGGATATGAAATGTGGAAGTGCTAAGAAGATAATTGTTATGTAGAAGTACCATGCGACCCTTTGTAGTTGTTTGCTTTATTATTTAGAAATGTATATTGAAGTTGTAAATGGTCAAGTCTGGGAGAAAGTATGGTCATTGCCAGAAAGGCAATTTGTATCATTGCCAATAAGGCATCTTGTAACCACTAAGAATTTGTAGCCAGTAAGGCTCTGCTAGGGAGGCATTTCCTTAATCCAGTGAGGCACTTTTACGAGTGGTTTTTCATCCCTAGGAGTTTTTTCCACTCATAAAAATCTCTGTGTTCTGGTTTCTTTGTGGATGCATTTATGATCTTGCTATTTCCTTAATTTGCATTACAACATTTGAATTTACATGTATTCATAAGATAATAATTCATGTGTAAGCCTACATGGCTAAATCTAATGAAGGCACGACCTTGTTTAATATACTTTGATCCATTGATGCATGTTATTCCATTTAAATATAGTGATGAAAGTAATTAAATTATTCCTCTTTTTTCACACCATTTTATAACGATTTTATTCTATTAAATTAATTTGGAAATTAAGGGTTATAATTGGTAAGTGAGATTTCCTAACGCTACATTTTGGTATCAGAGCACTTAGGTTCAACACTCAGACCTCGAGTCTTCTATGCTTAGGTTGTGTAATAGTATATGAACTTGTTGTATTGAACAAAAAACCCTAGTTATGGGTGATTCTTAGAAGGTTAGTTGGAACTAATTAGAAGTTTTACACATAATTGATCATTCAAGGAACTTTAGAGGTGTGAGGTCCATTCACCTTGGTCATGTTTTCAAAAGAATTGCTAGTAAGAGTGATGGTGACTATTTGAAATAAGCCAAGATGGATAAATTATAGTGTTATTTGAAGTGAGCTAAGATGGATAGTCTATGGTGACAAGCCATGAATGACGATGTGGCAATAAAAGTAAATTATTAAGAGAAATATATTAGAAAGAGAGATCTCTTTGATGATGCAAAGGATGAATGAGTTGATAAGATACAAAGGAAGAAGAAAAGAAGAAATTTATGATCAGAGGAAGAGGGAAAAACACCTGTGAAGTAAATTAAGTTGATAATAATGGATAAATATTGGTTGAGCCTTCTCGAAGGTAGGAAACCTAAGAAGGATGTTTTAAAGATGAGAATGTTTGTATTCGTACTAGGCTTTGGGCAAGTTGATTGTTGAGCAATGTCTTCTCATACAAGATTTGGATCTAGTTGAATCCACAAGATCATGTGAAAGTGCAAGGTTCTGATGTCTTAAGAATCTTAATTGGTAATTCATTATAGAAGTTGATTAGATAAATATCTTGATTTGTATAATAGACAAGGCATAAGTGATTGAAGTGATGAATCTTATATGCTTTATTATTTTTAGTGAAAGTACTTGTATAATAAGGCACTTCACATGCTCTATGCAAATGACACATCTGTATAGGCAATTGTTGTTGGATGTTGTGGATGTGTTGCTGATATGTGGTTTTCATTGATGTCAACACTATTAGCAATTGGTGTATTTGGAAGCTGCATATGTCAAGGATATTGAGAAAATTGTTAAAGGAAGAGTTGCATGTTGCCAGTGAAACAGTGAAGGTCATGAAGGTGTATTGCTTAGTACGTTGATGATCAGACATTGCGGTCTAAAGGGTTCAATGTGGAGTGTATCTAGTCTATCCACCAAAACTTTCAGAGGTCCACGTGAAGATTTGATCATGTTGTGAACATATGTGTTCTTACAGTTTTTTTGTGGATTCAGTTAGAGTTCCTAATAGAAGTTGAAGTGGTTTTAGTAAGCTCAATTGCTGTGGATGTTTCTCTGATGGTTCGTGATGCTTGTGGATGTTTTTAGATTGTGCTCTATCTTTTTTGTACATCCACATTGATCAGTGTGTTCGTGGTTTGTGATTTTACCATTGCATGTTTGAGTTTTCATGTTCTTGGCCAACATGGTGGTTGTAACGTGTTGTGGATCCTTGAAGATAAAAATTTAAATGTTTGGTGCACTCAAGGATATTGTTTTAGGTCTTCAAATTATGTTTTGGCTGACAGTGTGGGATTCACATTGTAAATTTATTTGTTATTTTGGGCCGATATTATAGATATGTTTTATATTTTCATATTTTGTTTGGCCGACAAAGTTATTGATGTAAATCTATGTAGCGGATATATAAGAGTGATCGGATGAGTGAAGTGAAGTACAAAAGAGTGCCTGAGAAAGTGCTAGTTTGCACATAGTGTTCTATCACTTGAGTGCAGAGCAGAGTGAGTGAAGTGTGAAGGATTTTTTTTGTGCATAACTGGAACTATAATCAGGCCTCTGTAGAAGCTAATTTCTCAGTTCATACCCTACAGATCTAATCCAAATTGCTATAAGATAGTGTGTCTTCTTTGGGCAGTGAACCCTCTTGTAATTGAGCAGTGAGCTCTAGGGATTGTGCTTGAATGCATGTGCATTCCTATTATTTCTCATTATACTTTTAATTGGGTATAATATTGTGGATTGAAATCCACCATGGTTTTTCCCCTAACAGGGTTTCCATGTAAAAATCTTGGTGTTCTCTATGTTTTTGATGTGTTGATTGTTTGTGGTTTATTGTTTATTCATCATATCTGAGATTAAGTTAAGTTAATTGTGAAATTTTTTAATATTCTATGACAACTGATTCACCCCCCCTCTCGGTTGTCTATCCTTATTTTTCCAACAATTGGTATCAGAGCAGGTTCCTCTGAAGAAGTTTAAAAGCTTGAGGTGATATGAGATGGCATCATACAAGAAGGACAACCCTAGATTCAATGTAACTAACTACTCTTTGTGGAAGAAGAGAATGGAATGTCATTTGAGATGTATTGGAGAACCCTTTTGGAAGATCACAAAAGATAGATATGTTATTCCTTAGAATGGTCCCTCCACCCTTGATGAGATCAAGGAAGTTGAATATAATATTAGGGCTATTGAAGCTTTGGTGAGTGCTCTAACAGATTTGGAAATGACAAATGTGATGGATCTGAAGATGGCTCATGAGATATGGAAGAAGCTGGAGACTTTGTATGAAGGAGATGCACTTGTGAAGGTTTCTAAGCTATAGAGTTTAAAAGGAATGTATGGAAATTTGAAGATGGGTGAAGATGAAAATATTACTTCTTTTATGCAAAGATTAAATGAACTTGTAATGGGTATTAGATGTGCCGATGGTACCCTAGATGAACATGGAATTGTAGCTAAAGTGCTCAGATCATTGCCTCCCTCTTACAAATCAAAAGCTCATGCTATTGAAGAGCTCAAAATAGTAACTAATGTGACAAGGGCTATGCTGATTGGTAAACTTGCTGCCTTTGAGTTTAGCGAATTTGGTGATTCTGCTCCTAAGATTGAATCTGCATTCAAGGTCTCTGTATCTAGAAGAAACAAGAAAATATATGATCCAAGAGAGAGTTCTAGAAATACTTTCAAGTATGAGGAAGAGATGAAGCAACTTGAAGATGAAGAAAGAGAGGTGCTCGAGCTAGAAGCATTGATTGTGAAGAAAGAAAGTAGAGGAAAAGGTAAGTATAAAGGAGTGTTTCCTCTTAAATGTTTCTCTTGTAATAATATTGGTAATTTTGCATCAAGGTGTGTTGATAGAGTTCCTAGGCCCAGACCTAATAAGCCTAAATTTCAGAAGAAATGTTATTATGCTGAAGAAGGTGTTACTAATGAAGAATCAGATAAGGAGAATGAAAATGATGATGAATGGGTGTTCATTGCTATCAAGGAAAATAGTTTGGTTGCTACTGAATCTACTAATAATCAGAATGTAGAGAAAGCTCTTGCAACCCAAATTGAAGAAATGGATGAGTGGGTTATTGACAGTGGATGCTCACATCATATGATTGGAGACAAAAGCAAGTTTCAAAGTTTGGAGAAATATGATAGTGGGGTTGTAAGGTTTGGAGATAACAATGCTGACATGATTCATGGTAGAGGATCTATTTGTCTTGGTGGAAAACATAACACTGATGATTTCCTCTATGTTGAAGGCTCGAAGCATAATCTGTTGAGTGATGGACATATGGCGGACAAGGGTTATGATTTTTAGTTTAAAGATGGTAGATGCAAAATACTTGGAAGTTCCAGAAACATTATAGCATCATCTACAAAGACTAGAGGTAATATCTTTCACTTGAGTGCTGCAAATGAATGTTGTTTAATTGCTCAAGTAGATGAAAGCTGGCTATGGCATAGGAGGCTATCATGTGAATTTTGATAACATAGTTAAGTGAGCTTCACTCAAGCAGTAAAAGATCTACCTAAGCTAGTGAAGCCTACTAACACAATATGCAAGGAATGTCAGATGGGTAAACAAATAGAGTCTCTTTTTGGAGTAAACAACATCATTCTAATGGAGTGTTGGAGTTGGTACATATTGATCTATGCAGTCCCTCCAGATTCAGAAGTCGAAATGGAGAAAGGTACTTTATGTTGCTTATTGATGATTATTCTAGGATGATATGGGTTTCTTTTCTAAGAGAAAAATGTGAAGCATTAGAGAAGTTCAGAAGTTTCAAAGCTTTGGCAGAGAATGAGACAGGTCTAAAGATAAAATTCCTGAGATTAGACAAAGGAGGTGAATTTACCTCTCGGGAGTTTGATTCTTTCTGTGAATAACATGGAATCAAAAGATAATTATTTGCTCCCTAGACTCCTCAACAAAATGGAGTTATAGAGAGAGAAAAAAACAATTATGGATACTGCTAGAACAATGATGTTGGAAGGAAATGTGCCACACATCTACTGGAGAGAAGCTGTAAGCATTGCTGTGTACACTCTAAACTAGGTAAATATCAATAGTAATTCTGGTAAGACTCCTTTTGAGCTGTGGTTTGGTTATAAGCCTACTGTTAAGTACTTCAAAATCTTTGGAAGCAAGTGTTATATTAAGAGAGATGAGGACATAGGAAAATTTGATGCAAGAAGCGATGAAGGAATCTTTCTAGGTTACTCTACGAAGAGCAAGGCCTACCGGTGCTATAATAGAAGATTGCAAAAGATGGTTGAGAGTGCAAATGCTAGAGTTGATGAGGAATTTTCTAGATCATTTAGATACTGTGGATATCACTCAGATGATGAGAAATATAGTATAGACAAAGGAAAGAGTTCTTAGACAGAATCAAATACAAATTGTTTTAGTAAATCAAAAAAGTCAGGAAGGAGAGACAAGTGGAAGTGCATAAGAAAGATCAAAAAAACCAAAAGTGCGAGAGAATCCTAAAGTTCCAAGGTATGTAAGGTTAAATCATTTTGAAAATAAAATTATAGGAGATAAGAATAAAGGTGTGAAGACAAGAAGAAGGATTGCATGAGAATATTGTCTGATTTCCAAGATTGAGCCTAGTAATGTAAGTGAAGCTTGTAATGATGAACATTCGATGGAAGCTATGAAGGAAGAGCTGATGCAGATAGAAAAGAATGATACATGGATTCTTGTTTCCAGACTTAAAGACAAGAATGTGATTGGTACCAAATGGGTCTTTCAAAATAAGTTGAATGAACAAGGTGAAGTCGTCTAGAATAAAGCAAGACTGGTATGTAAAGGGTATTCACAAATGGAAGGTAATGATTTTGAAGAAAATTTTTCCCCTGTTGCTAGAATAGAAGCTGTTAGATTAGTTCTTGCTTATGTTGCATAGAAGAACTATGAAGTTTATCCGATGGATGTAAAGTTATCCTTTCTAAATGGTGAATTAGAGGAAGAGGTATATGTTGAACAACTAGATGGATTTCAACTAACAGGTAAGGAAGACATGGTTTGTAGATTGAAGAAAGCTCTGTATGGACTCAAGCGAGTGCCTAGAGCTTGGTATGCTAGACTAGATAAATACCCGTTGAAGCTTGGATTCAATAAAGGTACTATTGAAAACAACTTGTATTTCAATTTAGATCATGATAAAGAGTTGATAATTGAAGCCTTTGTTGATGACATTATTTTTGGAGGAGATAATGATCTATGTATGAAGTTTGCTGATGAAATGAAAAGTGAATTTGAGATGAGTATGATTGGTGAGATGAAGTTATTTTTAGGATTGCAAGTCACTCAGTTTGATAATGGGATTTTCATATCTTAGTGCAAATATGTGAGAGAGTTGCTGAAGAATTTTGGCATGGAAGACTCAAAGCTTGTTGGTACTCCCATGGTAACCAGATGCAAATTGACACAGAATGATGATTCTATGAATGCAAATCAAACAAGATACAAGTCAATGATAGGTAGATTACTATACTTAAATTAGTCTAGACCAGACGTCATGAATGTTGTGTGTATGGTTACTAGATATCAAGCTGATCCAAAATAATCTCATGTGGCTATTGTTAAGAGTATCTTTAGGTATCTGAAAGGAACGGTTGATTTTGGGCTTTGGTATCCTAAGGATGATGATCTTACCCTATGTGCCTATACTGATGTGGATTGGGTAGGTGATGTAGATGACAAGAAAAGCACTAGTGGTGGTGCCTTCTTCCTAGAGAAGAAGTTGGTGTCTTGGATGAGTAAAAAGTAGAATTCTATTTCCCTATCTACTGCTGAGGTAGAGTATATTGCTGCTGCAAATAATTGTACCCAAGTGATATGGATGAAGCAGATGCTTAAAGATATTAGAGTAGTATATGATGAGCCTATTACCATATACTATGATAACTCAAGTGCAATAAGCATATCAAAGAATCTGGTGCTACTCTAAGACCAAGCAAATATCAATCAAGTTTCACTTCTTAAGGGAGAAAGTGAGTGAGAAAGAAGTTAGACTGGAGTATGTGCCTACCAAAGAGCAGATTGCAAACATTTTCACCAAGCCATTGCCAAGGGATACTTTTGAGTATCTCAGAGGGATGCTAGGGGTAATTATCCCTCCTAATAAGAACTAAAAGATTCATTTGCATGCATCAATCCATGCGTATCATAGCTATATCTTGATCTAGATTGATGTTTTTGTGGTTGCTACTTAGGGGGAGTAGTCAGCTATGCAGATATGTGGTTCAAAGCGTGTAGGTGGAAAGATAATGCTTATCTTTTCCATTGATTTCAAAGGGGGAGAAGAGCAATGTGAGAAACAAAAAATTAGGAGGAGAAGAGTCCTGTGGAAGAGAAGAGTCAAAATCTTAGGGGGAGTAAGTGCTGATTGAGAGTTGGGTTGATGGTGTTTTTCACATCAAGTGTTGCCATCAATGCCAAAGGGGGAGATTGTTGGATGTTGTGGATGTGCTGTTGATATGTGGTTGTCATTGATGTCAACACTATTAGCAATTGGTGTATTTGGAAGCTGCATATGTCGAGGATATTGAGAAAATTGTTAAAGAAAGAGTTGTAGGTTGCTAATGGAACAGTGAAGGTCATGAAGGTGTATTGCTTAGTACATTGATGATCAGATATTGTGATCAAAATGGTTTAATGATGAGTGTATCTAGTCTATCCACCAAAAGTTTAAGAGGCCCGCGTGAAGATTTGATCATGTTATAAACAGATGTGTTCTTACAATTTTTTTGTGGATTCAGTTAGTGTTCCTAATTGAAGTTGAAGTGATTTCAGTAAGCTCAGTTGCTACAGATGTTTCTCTGATGGTTCGTGATGCTTGTGGATGTTTCTAGATCATTCTCTATCTTTGTTGCACATCCACATTGATCAGTGTGTTCATGGTCTGTGATTTTACCGTTGCATGTTTGAGTTTTCATGTTCTTGGCTGACATGGTGTTTGTAACATGTTGTGGATCCTTGAAGATAAAAATTTGAATGTTTGGCATGCTTGAGGATATTGTTTTAGGTATTCATTATGCTTTGGCTGATGGTGTGGGATTCACATTGTAAATTTATTTGTTATTTTTTATCGACATCATATATATGTTTTATATTTTCATATTTTGTTTGGCTGAAAAAGTTATTGATGTAAATCCATGTAGTGGATATATAAGAGTGATTGGTTGAGTGAAGTGAAGTGTGAAAGAGTACTAGAGAAAGTACTAGTGTGCACATAGTGTTCTATCATTTGAGTGCAGAGCAGAGTGAGTGAAGTCTGAAGGAGTTTTTTTGTGCATAACTGGAACTATAATTAGGCTTTTGTAGAAGCTAATTTCTCAGTTCATACCTTGCAGATCTATTCCAAATTGCTAGAGGACAATGTCTTCTCTGGACAATGAGCCTTCTTGTAATTGAGTAGTGAGCTCTAGGTAGTGTGCCTGAATACATTGCATTCCCATTATTTCTCATTATATTTTTAACGGGGTATAATATTGTGGACTGACATCCACCATGGTTTTTCCCCTAACAGGGTTTCCATGTAAAAATATTGGTGTTCTCTGTGTTTTTGATGTGTTGATTGTTTGTGGTTTACTGTTTATTCATCATATTTGAGATTAAGTTAAGTTACTAATGAAAGTTTGAATATCCTGTGAGAACTGATTCACCCCCTCTCTTAGTTTTCTGTCCTTATTTTTCCAACAATTTTATTTATATCATAGAAAAATTGTTTCTTTAATTATACTTATATTTAGTTGATAGGCTATTTTTTTTGAAGTTTCCATTGGGAATTTTGTCAGCCCATCTGTGAATCAGATTTTCCAGCACCGGGGGTCTCCCAGGCAGTGGGGAGGTTACTGGAGTTTTTGCTGGTCACGTGGACCTTGGAAATTATGTGGGTTGGTGGTGGTGGAGATGGTGTACTCAATATAGGGAAGGGGAATGGAAAGTGTTTGTTGGTGCGAGTGTTAATGCATCTTGTCATTGCATGATGGCGGTAGACAAAGTAAATGCAATATTGAATGTTGGCGTGTGGGAAAGTATACTTTCACAAAGTTGTATTTCCAAAAGATCCATTGTGATGTTGGTTTGGTAGCAAACTATTGTTAAATTCATCTCATTCAACTCCATTTTTTAGCAGGTTAGATCGTTTTAAAACTATTGTGTTGTGAAATCTATAAGTTTTTTTGCATGGGTATTTTGGATAAATGATTAATTTATTGTTTATGTGTTTCGTTCTTTACTTATTGTTCATTTTGATAGTAGGTTTAAGGGTTTCAACACTGATGAGCTACATAATGTGTGAGCAAGTATATTGATTTAGTTGCATTGTCGAAAGATCCATTGTGGTGTTGCTTTGATAGTGGACTATTCTAAAAATCATCAGCTGCGGTTCCTTGGTTTGTTTGATAAGAGACTATTGTAAAAATCATCAGGTTCAATTGCTTTTTGTGGTAGATTGGAGGGTTTTAAAATTGTCGTTCTACATGGGTGTTTTGTATAAATTGTTTCTTTATTGGTTATGTTAGAACTGTTGTTGTTCAAAATCTATAAGTTGTTTTACATGGATGTGTGGCCTTATGGTTTTCTATGGATGGAGAAATTGCTGTTAAATCTTTTTTGTTTCACAAAAAATAATGGTTAGGGTTTGTAATTTTTTCATTCCTGGTTTATTCTTTGTAGTTATCTCTGTGCATCTTTGGCCTTATACCCATTACTATAGGAGCAATTGTAGTTAAATCTTGTTTGTTCCATCAAAAAATATGGTTAGGGTTGGTAATTTTATTTCCTAATTATAGATTAAGATACAAGTGATTGTATATATCTGGAGATGCAGAGGGTTGGTTATTTTTTTGAAGTTTTCGACTAGATTTTCGTCATCCGAGCCATGAATAGGATTTGTTGTCTAATGGGTATGTGCAGGATCATGATGGGCCAAAAAGTGGCAATATGATGGGTTTGTGGCTGATGACTTTTTTTAACCCAAAATCAATGAAACGAAAAGGGTTTTTAGAGGAGATTCTCAAATTTCCACCAATATAAATTATGCTTTAATTTTAATTTAATAAGTAATTATTATTCATTTTCTATTCAAATTGTGACTAAAGTCTTGATTAATAGACTGATTGAAAAACATCTATATCTTTCAAACGGTATCACATTTTTTGAATCCAAAACATGCATCACATTCTATGTTTCACATACTATAGGATTAAAAAAACAAAAATTGAATTTCATGCAGTTTTGATCAAGTTAAGGTGGTTAGACACGAAGTTTTATATTTTTTAAAATTTATAATAAAAAAATCATAATTAATTATTTACTTAGAAAAAATTACAAAAAAATATGCATCACATCCGACATGAGTCCTCTACTTATATCTAAAATATTATAAAAAATATTATCATTTTATTGTAGTTAGGGTGGTCGACAAACACCTACTTATTTTTCCCTTGAAATTTAAGCACTACTACATTGAAATTTCAAATTTTCACCAAATAGATTTTTTTTTTAAACAAACCTAGTAGTTTAGAAACTACATTCAATTTCCTACAAATTCTATTCTTACATATTTTTGAAATAATATAGATAACTTATTCAAATGTTTACGTCAAGTTGTCTAACTCTGATTTTTCTAATTTTTTTGCCACTTAAGGACCTGTTTTTTCCAGGATGATCTTGCACATACCCTAATAGTTGTTTTATAATTTCTTTGTTTCTCTATAATATTTAATTCCAGCCAATGTAGCTTGGATTTTTTGTGTAATGTGTGAGGAACTATATTGGTTAAGTTGTATTGTTGAAAAAGCCATTGTGGTGTTGGTTTCATAGTGGACTATTCTAAAAATCATCCTCTACGGTTCCTTGGTTTATTTGATAGCAGACTATTGTAAAAATCCCCAGCTTTAGCTTCGTTTTATGGCAAATTGGAGGGTTTTAAAATTGTTGTTCTGGGCAATTTGTAGGTCATTTTCTTTGAGTTTTTTGTATTAATGGGTTATTTATTGTTTATGTTAAAACTGTTTTTGTCCAGAATTTGTAAGTCATTTTTCATGGATGTCTCACATTCTGGTTTTGTATGGATTGAGAAATTGCAGTTAAATCTTCTTTTCTTCATCAAAACATATGGTCAAGGTTTGTAGTTTTTCCATGTCTGGTTTATTGTTTGTAGTTATCTCTGTACATCTTTGGCCTTATACCCATTACCATAGGAGCAACTGTAGTGAAATCTTGTTTCTTTCATAAAAAAATATGGTTATGGTTAGTAATTTTATTGCACTCCATTTATTGTTTTAGTTTTGTGTGTGTATCTTTGTTGTTAGATGCATTGACATAGGAGCAATTGGAGATTAATATAGGAGTGATTTCATATATATAGATATGAAGAGTGTTTCTTATTCTTTTGAAGTTTCTGACTGGATTGTTGTTAGTGGAGCCATGACTAGGAATTGTCATGTAATAGCTCTTTTGTAATTTGTCATAGAAGAAATAAGATTTAACTACAATTCCTGCACCGACAAATAATGATAATCTCTTTGAAGTCTCCAAAATGGGTATAACATCAAAGATAGAAACACATAATAAGAATAAATTAACAATAAATTAATCATCTATGCAAAACACCCATGTAAAAAAGAGTATAACCCTAGAAACTTCATTGAAAATTTGAGTTGCATCACGTTGCACTAAATATTATAGAGAAATAGAGATATTGTAAAAGAGGTAGTAGAATAATAGTAATGTAGCTTGCATTCTCGATTAAGTCTGTATATATATATACATGTATGTATGTATGTATGTACATATATATACATGTGTATATATATATAACATGTATGTATGTATGTACATATATATACATGTGTATATATATATATATATATATATATATATATATATACAAAGATCGTGGGCACCATAGTGAAATCAAAATTGTATATATGCAAACTTAGGAATAAATTATGTAGCCGCTCACTATCTATACCATCGTTTTTGTAAGGATTTGAAGTTAGATTAATTAGAAAGATACCAAGGGACTAATTGTACAAAATGTGTATAACACCAAAGATAGACAAAGTATATATATGTGTCTACAGATGTATATATATGTATGTATGTATTTATATACATATTATATATATTATATTATATATATACATGCATATATTGTAAATTCGAGCTCCATTATTTGGCATTAAATATTATAGACAAATAGGAAAATTGTAAAAGAACTATAAGGAAAACAAAGGAGAATGACATACATTTGATTCTTAAGTATCATCCTAATAGCTCTTACAACTGTTATATAGACTGCTTGTCTTGCACCAATATGTTGCATGATATTGTTATTCCTGTTGTCTACCTTTCACATAATGTGCATATTTTTTGACAGTTTCTTTCCTCAAAAAATATGGTTAGGGTTAGTATTTTTATTGGCCTCCATTTATTTCTTTGTTATTTGTGTGCATCTTTTCCATTAGACACATTAGCATAGGACCAATTGCAGATTAACATAGGAGTGATTCCATAAAAATGTATATGTAGAGGGTTGGTATGAGAGGATGAACATGTTGGAGATAAAGTTAGCTTCGTGTTTGTTATGTGTTATTGTTTCTAATATCTCTTTTAATTGTTCACTTTATGTGTTTGAAGTTTCCAGTGTGTTTTGCATCAGCTTAATTGTGAAGAGGATTTGTTGTGTAATAACTCTTTTACAAATTCTCTATTTGTCTACAAATTTGGTGCCAGCGAATGTAGCTCAAATTTTTGATAAAGCCTGTGACATTATGGGAAATTTATGTAGATTATTGCTACTCATTGGCTTTATGAGTCCTATTTAATATGGGTTCGGTACTAAATAATGTGGCTTGAATTTTGAATTGACAAACCAAGTCTTACATAGCTTGCTTGTCTTGTACAAACATGTTTAGTGTGGGTTTCTGATCATCTGTGATTTACCTATGATTCTTAAGTGTTTTTTAAATAGTTTTTTTAAAATTTCCCTATTTTCTCTATAATAATTAGTGGCAAATAATGTAGCTTGAATTTTCAAATGAGAAAGCAATTATTACATAGAAATTGTTGTTACTGCTTGTCTAGATAGTGATATAATTGTAGGTAGAGATTCCTATAGATAATTTTCATCATAAGGTCTAATACCTTTTATACAATTCTCTATTTGTCATCAAAATTTACAAGCAAAGGATGTAGATTTAATCTTGTATCAATACATTTCAAATTTTGTCATTTGTGTATAAGTTTAAAGAAATGGGAAAGGTCTTTTTTACATAAAAAGATTTAGGATCACATCATATAATTATTGTCATAAGGGTGCTGCCACAATAGTGGTTTACACATATTTTTAGAAAATATAATGATTTAAGCCTTGAAAAGTTCCATTTAAAGGATTCCAATTGAAGAGGGTTTGATCAAGTCACCTTAGACCAAGCCCCCTAGGATAGAATCCCGCTAGTTTTAAACCATACCTATAATAGAGTCTCCTTTACACCTATCAAAATGTTGATAAAAAATCACTTTTGATTTACCTTTTGGGGGATCAAATGAATTCATTTAAAATTTATTTTTTGTAAGTATGTAGTCCTTATTATAAACTTCCAAAAAATTATAATTATAATTCAATTTAATTTGATTATTAAATATTTATTTTTTAATTTTATTAAACATAGGTTTTTCACTGAAAATCAAGCTCTCTGTTCTACACATGTGGAAAAGTAGAAGATTATCAAAAAAACTTTGAACAATATGAGTGTACCAAATATTGAAGTCCTTGATCCAACAAAAAAAAGAATTTTGATACATAAAAAAAAGTTACGTATTATACGGTCGCGTTATGTCTAAATTGTAATTGGTTTTACTTCAAAACTTGACTAAAGAAAAAATATTCAATAAAAAAATATCTAACTAAGTGGAAGCACTAGATATTAGAGTTAAAAATCTAAATTCAAAAGAATTATAATTTTATCCTTCATGGAAAAAAAGTTATACATTATACTGTGATCATCACTTTTTAAAAATGTTGTTTTATGAAAAAAACTAGTTTTCAAGGGAGATGGAAAAAGAAGTCCAATCTAATTCCAAAAATTCTGAAAAAAATATATTTATAATCTACAGACAAAATTTCATGAAACTCTAGTTTGCATCATCTTCAAATTACTCACGATTTAGCCACTATAGGTGCTCGAAAGTGAAGATTTAGTTAAAAAATTATTTTAGTGTCCAGTTTGGCCAAAAATTGTAAAGCACTATTATGGGATCACCCATAACCAAAATAAAGTAGGTATTATCATAAAGAACCAACTTCATATAATTGATTTAGCAAGCTAAAAAGATATCTCTATGGGTATGGAGAAATGTAGTAGGAAAAATAGAATATGTTGTGTATTTGTAGTAGCCAATGTATGACAGTCAAATTGAAACAGATCAAGAAGAAAGAATATAATGAAACATGTTGATATGTCACACTCAATAAAGATGTATGGTTTACAAACAAGGCCTTTAATAGTAGCAACATGATCTATTGTAGACTCAGAGCTGCCTTGCAACATGTACAGGTATTTTACTAGAATTTGCAACAAACTAGTGGCAGCTACATCAAAAGCAATACACCAAAGGTTAGCTAGATGGATACATATAAGTTCCAAAAACTATGTATGGAAACAAGATTTGTGGATGGGTTTGCACAACCTCCCAATATTTATTTGTTGGTAGCACCCACTGGTGCCACTGCAGAGTCCAACTCTAAGAACATGGCCGACTAGTCTTTAGATCCTGATTTCGTAAGTATAATTTTCCTTTTTGTCATACCTATTGCTAATTTGATGTTATTGTTTCCAATTTTCTTGGATTTAAGGTGTATATATACATGGGTCATCTTGACAAAGCATATAGATATGGAAGTAGATCTATACATTCCTATTTTCCAACATATAAAAGCATCCCTTTCATGTATATGTATATTTGTATGTATATGTATGTATATATATGTATATGTATGTGAACCAACAATTTGGGGTGTGATGGGAGAGGAAGGTTCTATGCCCTTCTCTTACACTTTTAGGATCTTTCACCTAAAAGGAGAGAGATAGAATCCTTTAGGCCACACTACACCAATGCCAAAATTGAAGGGCTCACTCAAATAGAGATGTATAAAGCTAAATGAAATGTTGTGAATGAAACTAAGTGATGCAACAGACTATGTTTGAATGAAATATGCTATATTTGAAAACATAATGAGGTATGCAAGAATGAACTAAATATGATTAAAATGTAGAATAGAAAATTAAAAGGCTTCAACAGAGTGCACTTGGATGCCTGAAGGAGATTATGGAATATTCTGGAAGGTGATAAAAATAATTGAAAATCAACAATGGGACTGATTCGCCACTGATGGTGAATCAATCCTACTACTAGTGAAAATAGCTAGAAACTAGTTTCTAAGTGTTAGGAACTAGAATCTAGAAAAGTTAACTTTTCTTCCTTAAGGTGGTACTTATTCACCAAAAATGGTGAATCAGTCCTCTCTCAGAATCCTGTAGATTCAGGCATCAGGACTATGGGCTCGGATCTACAATTTTGTTCCTGTCAGGGTGCCGAAGTCAAATCTGTAGAAAACAACCTGTAGGTCTTCTCCAAGCTTGAAATAGGATGATGTTGACTTGAAATTCTTTTTTGACTTATTGACCACCTTTATATCACCTTTTTGCTTGATAAATCTGCATCCACAAGTCTGCAAACACACATGCAAGAGGGGAAAAATGGTTAAGGGTTAGGTTATAGGGATTTTCCTTGGTAAAATCCCACTTTGGTAATAAAACCCTTGATAAAATAATGGAATGAAAGAGAATGATAAACAAATAACATGCAAATGCTATTACTTGCCAAACCCTTGTTGGAGAAATCTAAAGATAAAGCAATGGCAGCTCCAAAGTACTTGATAAATGCTTGATGAAAGGACGTAAAATCCTTGAATGCAATGATGAATAAATGATTGAATGATTTGAGATGAGTTGGGGGTGAATAATGAGAGAAAATCACTTATTTATACATTCTTGTGCCTTAGTAGCCCATTAAAACAACATCACATGCTAACATAAGGTAATTTTTAATAAAAACCCAAAAGAAAATTTGAAATATTTTGAATTTGGAGCCAAGGGGGACTCATTTTCCACCCATGGTGAATGGGTCCCACCCTAGGCTTGTGAAAGGGTGTCGGGATTTAATTTGCATTTAATATTGTTTGTCCGGTTTACATTAAAAAATACACTTAAATGTGTCCTATAAGTGTATAAAGGGGTCATAAAAGACATAAGAAAGGTGTAAATAAAGGAAATAATCCTATAAAAGCATGAATCTTTGTTACAATACTTTACAACAATTCAAAATAGGACTTGATGATGAATAAAAAGATGATTTTTAGATGAATTATGATAAATAGAGTCTAGAAAAGTGTAGAAATGTTTTACAACACTTCATAACACTATCACAAGACATCAATAAATTGAATATTTATAGTTTAATGTGAATATTTAAGCCATATTACATCATTAAATCAAGAAAAATAGATCAAATGCTAAGAAAGAAGGACCTAAATGATCATGAAAATGTCAATGAGCCATTTTTCTATGGAACATTTAGCTCCCACTTTAGTGAGAGGAAGAACTTGCTTCAAACTCACACTAAAGTAACCATGAATGTCGAGAAACATTCCAAATGTGCTTATGATTAGTAAGATGGAATAACAATTATCAAGAAGGATGATCAAGCCCCTAGGATGAAGATCCCATGGCTAAATAAACATAAGAACAAAGGAAATGAAGATGAAGAAGAGAAAAAGGAAAGAGGAGGAAAAAGGTCAAATCAAGCTTCAATCATTTGTCTAGCTAGTTGTAGATCAGATCTAGGCTGTTTGTTTGAAAAAGAGAAAAATGCATACTCACTCTGGGGCAAAAAAAATCATGGCTATCCACTGGTTGAGAAGGCCCAAAAGAGAGAAACATACGTTAGTTGGTATGCACTCACAAACACAAAGGTGGCTATGGGGAAAGTCTTGCTGCTGAGTGGGCTTCCCACTCAACCATACCAAAGTTATGCCTCCTGATAAATTTAATAAGGTGCCACAAAGAAAAAGGATTGGATAAAATAGTACCACAGGCATGCAAGCTGCATTATGCAAGGTGGTAGAAACATAAAAGGTAAACATGTAAAAAGTGCAAAAAGGAAAAAGACAAAGTGTTCAAAGGAGTCTTGTTAAGATCATGCAAGGTCTATCACTTAGGGAACATTGTATCTAATGTATCCAAGAGAGGACCAATCAAAGAATAATAGATTCACATCTTATGGGATGCAGTGCATCGTATCAGGCCACTAAGAGGAATGTAGGATGCTAAGATAGATCACACTTATGAAGGACATCACACTCAATGTCATCCATAAAGTGGAAAACACATCAAATGAAATAACAAGGCTACTCTAAGAAACAAGAATTTAAAGAAAAATGAATAATACCAATGTATACCCCCACTTTAAAGGAATTGATACACACTATTCTGTGAGCAATTTCTTTAAAGTAGCAAAGGGAGAAATGCAAACAAAAAGAAGACATGAGGGCCAAGTCGAAAAGCCCCTATGCCAAGGCATATGTTTTTGAATAGGCTATGTCATGTAAAAGAAAGAGAAAGAGAAAAAGGAAGAGGGTTTTTCCCTAAAGAAGATACACAAAACACAAGAGGGATCTATGAATTTTGGGTTAGTATGCTCATTGCTGTAATGTTTTTATGAAAGAGCTTGGAATTGTCATCATTCCCCAAAGCACATAGAACGAGAAGAATGACACATTGAGAGTGAAAAGAAAAGAAAAGAAAAGTTCATTTTGGGTTAACTTGGAAAAGACATTGTGGTCTCAATTCTTTGCATCATTCCCAAAAGGAAGAACACAAAAAAAGACAAGAAAAACCGAAATGCAAAAGGAAAAAAGAAAAAGGAGCAATGAAAAAGAAAAACTTTTGGGTCAACATGAAGGAGACATTTCAGCCTCAATGCCTTGCATCATCCCCAAAAGGAAAACATAAGAAAAGAAAATAAAAAGGTAAAGGGACCTTTTGGATCAACATGGAAGAGACATAGGGGATCTCAATGCTTTGCATCATCCCCAAAAAGGAAGAACACAAAATAAAAGAGAAAAAGCGAACAAGGAAAAAAGTGATGTACGACATATAGAAGAATAGATGTACGAATAGAAGAAGTTTATAAAGAAAGAGAGAAAATCAAATGAACATAATTAGGGAAAATGGTACACACATAAATGAAATAAAGGAATTTGGAAATATATAATAGGCCAGCAAGGCATAGGAAAATCAAATCTAATAGGTCATCCACCTCCCAATCATGGCCATCGTATTGCGAGGGTAGTTGACTATCTAATGGAGGAATTGCAAGTGCCAGACTGGGAGAATCACCAAGTTGTGCGCTTGGTATGAGAGATTTATCATATAAGCTCATAGAAGAGGAGAATAAAGAATTCAAATTATTATGCACCTCTTGATCAATTTTAGCAATCTCCTCATCATCATCAGCATGCAAATTAATCACAACAGGAGAGCGAAGAGTAATCTGCAAGGAAGGATGTATCAACATTGGAGGTTGTTGTATGTGTTTAGTTTATGATGAGGGTGGTGATGGACTATCTTGTGCTGGGCTAGGAGGATTATCAAGAATTATTTCTGTCAAAGGTGGAGGTTGGTTTTCTTTATTGTTCTCATTTTGCATTTGTCGAGTTAGAAAACAACGATGATGGTGCTTCTCTCTAGCACCATGATTTCTTTTAATCCTCTTTTGAAATTTTTTTGATGTAAGAGTGGATTGGTCAACTTTAGGCTCCTTTGTTTTAGAAGGAGATGGATCAATCACTTTCTCCTTAGCTTTATATACTATTTTAATGCATGGCGATAGGATGAGATTACTTTTAGCATCTTTTTCTCTCTTAGGCAAAGAAGGTGAAGTGTCTTGTTGTGGTGGAGTTAGTAAGGGTTGGTCAGGGTCATAATCAGGTTGAAGCATGGTCTCATCTAAAATAGGAATATTGGGGTTGGAAAGGGATGTACCATGAAGAGATAATTCGACTATCTTCTTGGCTTTAAAATTTTGATATGCTATGAAAAATAAATCCTTATGAGGAGTAATAGGTGTTGGCCTTGTACAATGATTCAATAACTAAGCCTTTATAGCTATTATTCAAAGAACATCTAAACTAAATCGCTATCTCAATCATCATGAAGGTACATTTAACTTGTCAACCCAGGGATTCAAATTTGAAATGGGTCAGCACTGTATGTGCACTAGTAGCTCAAAGCAGTCATTCTACTCTATAGCTAAGAAAATCACAATACTAGAAAGAAAATTGCATGGACACAAATGAAGAAAGACTGAGTATCAATTAACAACTCTACTAAACTGAAATTCATAACAAGGATAAAGATCTAAGAAAAAAAATAGTAAACTATTATGTCTACTTTGGCTACTGGAAGAATTCCAATGGCTGTAAGAACAGTCAGAGATGGATTTCCAAGTAAGTGTAGAACATAAAATGAAAACTAAACTAAGTACTCTAAAGGATGGATTACTCACCAACTGGGCCCCCTTGGATGAGAATCCTCTAAGACTAATGGAAACTCAAATGCTCAAACTTAGAATAACATCTTATTCATCGAGAAATATTGAAACAAAATAGTATCATAACTGTATTGAAAAATGAAGAATGCTCAGTACATCATCGATATTAATGCCAACAAAAATAAAGAACTATGGAAAACCTCTAAGAATAAGATTCAAATCATTATTTATACTATTAACTAAATAGGGTAGTCAAATCCCACTAATTGAGAGGACACCATTCAGGGAAAGTAGGACAAGAAATGGCAGAGCAGTTACGTCTGTAGGGAATCTAGTTAGACATGCATGTCCAACATGGACTCGATGTTGCAGTAATGCCCAAAATTTCTCAATGCCATTAATACAAGGTGGTTACAATGACTGTCATGGAGAATCCACTATCATTGTCCTCGGTTAACTCCTTTGAATGATTCCATTGCATGATCTTCTGACAGTTTTCCTTCCTCAACTTAGCATCTTCGAATTATGGCTGCACGACACTGTCAGTACACATAATTGCACATCTATAATTAAACTTAAAAGAAAATTCATCAACCATATGTAAAATCAATACAGATGATCCACATAACATGCTAATGTCATTAAAGTTTGCAAAGGTGGGAATTAAACCCAATATTAAAGGTTTGAGGGAAACATTATAAAAGATCAACACTTAAACACTAAAGTTTATGGAACTACCATCAAATAAACTTATGAAATCTACCCAAAACTTGACCAAAAACTAAGCTTATCATTCCCCCTCCAACCTAATGTCTTGTTGGTCCTCCAGTGGAAGAAGGGGTGTTCTTTTATTTTGTCAGAGCTCTAAAATTTTCAACTGTAAGCTAGCCGATATTTGTTTCTATTGATCGTGAGTTTGGATCACAGTAGAATACTCCCAACCTATCAAAATTATTCCATCTTTGCCTCTTAGTAGCAATATCATGTTGGAAGAATCTAAAATTTGGCACTGGACACAAGAGAATTTGTGGCTGGAAGATCAGGGGGAGCCAAAATCTCCCTTTTTTTTCCCAATTGAATGTACCTATCAATGTTTTTTAGTGCTACACCATAATTGTGAATGGAGTGGGGCTTTGCTTGCTTCAACTCATTTGATAAGCTATTCCATCATTGGGCCAGATATCCCCTTACAAGTTCTTCTTTTGCAGCTACTTTAACCTCATATTCAGTATACACAACCTCTATCCAAGGCATAATTCTATTAGCATAACTTGGCCTGAGGAGTATCCTAAGCCATTCTCTACAGATATCTCTAAGGCTGCTTGATTTAGCTCAAATGGATAAAGGAATGTTAGACTCCATTTCCGTGTAGGCACTATTTTTCTCACCCCAACTAATTTCATTTTGGACCAAAGACATAAATGCTCTCAGCTGTATATCCCCAACATATAATAATGAGTTCCAATATTGATCTTGTGTAATAGCATAATTATGCAGATAGAACTCACATAACATATTTTTCATTTTAGAAGAAGCAATCTTGAAGGCATTAAAGAATTTTGTAGGATTTCCAATGGAGGGATTTAAATCTGAAATGATTCATGATAGCTTGAAAGAGAGATATTTATCTCTCAAATGGAGGGCATAAACCCTTAGAGGAGCTCTACATTCCACAATTTGTGGCACCATGGTCACAATATTATCTACCTTCTTTTTCAAAGTGGAAATCTCCTCATTCTTCTCCTCAATGATTTCATCCCTGATTTGAATTTATTTCTTGAGTCTCTTTCTCTCTTCTTTCTATTTCTTTCCAAAAATTTAAAAATGCAACATAGATTGAAAAATTAGGAGGGTTGTGGACTCCTACGAATATTTTTGATGATGACTGCTCTCTGTATGGCACTATTTGCATCAACTCGGGCTGTCTAATTAACTATGGGGGTGCTATTTCTTCACCCGCTTCTTGATACAAGACTCCCTATTCCCATTCTTGGTTATGTTCTTGTTCTAATTGTGGCTGCAGGAACTCCTACTCCTATTCTTGGTTCTGCTACAGGAGTCCCTACTCATCCTCAAACTCTTCTACAATATTGGCAAGGTCTGCCAGTGTTATTTTTACTGCCCTCTAAAATATGTCTTCCTTTTTTTTGTCAAAATTCTCCTACTACATTGGAGCTTCAGTGTCCCAATGTGATGGCTCTCCATGCCTAGGGATTTCCTACAGAGGTGTGCAAAAAGTTGGCCTAGTTGGTTTTGACTTCCTAGGGGTGACATTTCCCTTTGGCTGTAGGATGAATAGTTTCAGCCTTCCTCTTCCTAGCACTTGGCACCTCTTCCTCTATAGGATGAGTTTGGGCTTGTTCTTTTTCTCTACTTGTTTCAACCTCCTCGTTTTGTGCCCTGGTTCTTATTAGGGTTTCTAGGAGGACATTATCATTAGAATCAGATGAGGAGCTAACTTCTTGTGAATTCTCTATTTCTGAGAAGCTAATGTTTATGGCTTATTCTGCTACTGGAGGAGGGTTTATGCTAGAGATGGCACCAAAATTCAAAGCACTAGGAGTTGCTCCACTAAGCTTAATCTTTTGCTAACCCTAAGGGGTTGGGGTAAAACCCTAGGTTGTAGTTCCTCAAGTCTAAATTGATCAATATTCAAAAATTCCTCCTAGGACATCTCATATACATTATGCAAAGATTTCTTCACCAACAATTTTATTAAACAATGGTGTGAGACAGAGTTGTCCCTACCTTTTTGTGTTCTAGCTGCCATGATGGAGAGAAGGTTATAGAGAAAATTGGGCACATTTATCCTCCTTCCATGCCTCATGTGGCTTAAAAGATTGAAATGGACTAAATGTAGGTTTGAAAAATGTCCCTTACAGGTAATGTACCTTATTATGTAGACAACTGCTTGCTTCCAAGGTTCATGCAAAGATGTACTCTTTGTACCCTATTTGTCAATGCTAATTGGTGGGTCGCCATGTACCGTGATTTTTTCTCTAGCCTACCTGACATCCCTAGAAGCAAGGTAATTCTCGCCATTAGCTGGTAACCTTGAAACTTTGAAAATTATCTCTTTAGTTGCCACAACTTCCAATCCTTTCACCGTGGCTCTTCCTTTAGAGAATGTTTGAGAACACTCAAGAGCAATACCTTCATCAAAGCCCTCTAGCTTCATAAAGTAATCAAACCATCTACAGTGCTAAAATTCTGCTAGGAATTGTGCATCTTGCATCAAAATGTCATGAAATGAGGGTTTATGCCAAATTAAACCACCTCCCATTGTCTAGAATCACCATCACACTACAAAAATTCCCTTTTTTTGTAATTTCTGTTTGAAAGCCACCACCTTTCTGCTAAATTTTTATTGCAAGTATCGACTGAACGCTCATTATCCTTGTCTCTATTTTTTACCATTAACTGCTTCAACTCAAGGCTAGAACAAGGTAATTAAGGCAAGAAAACAAATGATAAATGAGGGTGATGATAGAAGGAATTGATGGCTCAACAAACATCACTTCACACATGTGAGCCATATTTTCAAATTGGCTAATTTAAATGTTCCGACGTAGCCAACTTATGACTTGACAACTAAGCATTATATTTGCATTTTTTATTCCTCCCCCAACCTAAATATTAACATGTGTCTACACATATGGGAAAGGAAGGATGAAATGACTGGGAGTAATGACATGTTATGCCAATATCCATACTAATGTACAATGATTAATTGAATGAGCTTAAAAGGTAATTAATAAATTCTAATTAAGGCACACATATCTAAATGTGTGAAAGATGCATTGCAAAGATTGTGGAGTAAAGGAAGTACCGTTCACCTATTTTAGAAATAATTGAGCAATTAATGAATTTAAGTCAAGTGGAGTGAGGCAGAGTGAAATGATGGAAGAGAGAGAAGGGTGACACAAATAGACAGATGGGTGGATGGGTGGAGAAATGGATTTCCACTAAGGTGGAAATATTTATTATGGTGAATACGTACCTTAATTTAGCCGAAAGGTGGGATGCTAGGTCCACCGCTTTTGGCACAGGAAACTCACTTGTTGATCACTCAGAAAATTGTTGTAGGAAATCTTCTTTAGAGGCTGTCTTATGATATAACCTAAGATAATGACCATTGACAAGTAGCTTGAAACTTATAGGGTCAATGGTAGTTAAGTGAACAACTCCATTAGGAAATACTTCAACAAATTCATACGGTCCTAGCCATCTTATCTATAACTTCCTTGCAGTGTCCTAATACTTGGAGTCATATAATAATGCCCAGTCACTTGGTTGAAATTTCTTCTCCTTGATAAATTTATCATGCCATCTCATCCTCTGATTCTGCACTACCTCGGTGTGGTGCAGGTTCATTCTTCTCATCTCATCCAAAGCATTCAACTACATGATTCTCTCTTTTTGTGCTACAAAGATATCCATTCCCAGGTCTACTATAATCCTAAGGGTCTTGTATTTAAACTCAATAGGCATCATGGTTGTCTTCCCATATAATAGCTGAAATGGGATGAAACCTATAGTATTTTTCCAAGTAGTTCTATAGGCCCATATAGCTTTTGGCAATCTGCTCACCCAATCCTTTTTATGAATGGCTACTGTCTTGTTCAAAATGGCTTCAATTTCTCTATTGGTAACCTCAAATTGTCTATTTTCTTGAGGGTGGTAAGGGGTAGACTTTCTATGCCTAATGCTGTACTCATTAACCAAGGTTGTAACAAGATTTGAAGTAAACTAATCTCCTTGGTCAGTTACTATCTCTCTTGGAACCCCACACCAGGTGAAAATATCTTCATATGTAGAAATTTTGCAGCTTTATTATCTCTTGCATGCTTCATGACCTTAACCTCTACCCACTTAGTTACATAATCAATGCATACTAAGATGTAAGACTTACCATGCGATGGTGGGTCAATGGGTCCCACAAAATCCAATCCCCACTTGTCAAAAGGAGTGATCACTACTTGGGGATGAAGTGGTATTTAATTTGATTTGGTTAGTTGGCCCATCCTTTGGCACCTATCACATTTCCTTGTGTATTTTTCTGCATCCTTGTGGAGTGTAGGCCAATAGTATCCTATATTCAAAATATTCATGGATGTCTGTTTTGCTGCAAAATGTCCTCCATAGGGTTCATCATGAAATGCATGCAAGATGTCATATGTCTCATATTCTCTCACACATCTTCTCATTACATGATCTGGTCGAGTATAAAACAAGCATCCAACAATCCAGGAGAAAGGAAAATATTTTTCAATAAGTATTCTTCTATTCCTTGGTGAGAAATGAGGAGGTACTCTTCCTGTACAAGGTAATTGGATATATCAACATACCAAGGTGTTTGAACTTTGATGGAAAATAGATGCTCATCAGGAAAGGAGTCATCTATAACTTGATTGTCTTCTGATGTAGTCGATCTTGAAAGAAAATTTGTAACAACATTACCCTTTCCTGGTTTCTCCACAATGGTTATGTCAAACTCCTGCATCAACAATAACCATCTTGCTAGTATTCCTTAGATTAGAAGCTTGTTCATAAGATATCTAATGGTTGCATGATTAGTGTGCACAAAAATATGATAACCTATAATATAGTGTCTGATTTTTTTCAAGGCATAGATTACTGCTAGCATCTCTTTCTCTGTGACAGTGTAGTTGAGTTCAACTCCCTACAAATTTTTGCTGATAAAGTAAATGGAATTTTGAATGGCCCCATCTTTCTATCCTAATACTACCCCTATGGCATAATCTGATGTAGCAATATGAATCTAGAAGAGGATTTCCCAATTAGGTCCTTTTAATATAGGAGCATGGGTCAAAGTTGTCTTCAAATCAGAAAATACTTTATCATAGTCTTATGTCTATTGGAATTTAGCATCTTTTGTTAGGAGATTATACAATGGTGCTTCCATTTTGCTGAAGTCTTTAATAAACCTTCTATAATATCCTACATGTCCTAGGAAACTTCTAACATTCTTTTGTTTTGCAGGTGTAGGAAGATCAATAATTACCTCAATCTTTGTAGGGTCAACTTGGATTCCTTTGTGGGAAATGTAGTGACCAAGAACTACACCTTTCTGCATCATCATGAATCACTTCTCACTATTTAAGGACATGTTTTAGTCTTCACATCTATGTAGAACCTTTCTAAGATTCTCCAATGCTTCATTGAAATCGACACCATAGGTGGTAAAATCATCCACATAGATCTCCATGCAATCAAGGGAGATGTCAGAAAATATGCTAATAACTGCACTCTGGAAAGTTGCAGGTGCATTGCATAAGCCAAAAGAAAGCACTGAATAGGCATATGTTCCCCATGGGCAGGTGAAGGTTTTCTTCTCTTGATCCTTAGGTGCAATTTAAATCTAGTTGTAGCCACTAAATCCATCTAGAAAAGAGAAATACTTCTTTCCTACAAGTGAGTCCAAGACTTGATCTACAAAACGCAAGGGAAAATGATCTTTCCTTGTAGCAACATTAAGTTCTCTATAGTCAACACAAAATTGCCACTTCCCTCCCTTCTTTGGCACAATCACCAATGGAGACACCCACTGGCTATCCAAAATGGGGTAGATAAATCCAAAATCTAACAATTTTTGTAGTTCTGCTTTAACAATCTCTCTCAATGTAGGGTTGATTCGGTGTTGAGGCTGCCTTAGTGGTTGACAATCATCTTTGATGTAGATCCTATGAGTGATAAGCTTAGGATCTAGTCTTTTCATATCATGATAATCCCATGCAAATGCATGCTGATGAGACCCTAGTAAGTCAACCAATTGCAACTATTGCTCTTTACTTAACTTACTATTAATATTCAAATATCTTCTTTCAGAGACTCGTACTTGAGTAGTCAATTCTACCATAGCTGTATAATTAACACATGGTACCTTGAGTTCATATGGCAGCATTGTGTGAAACATACCTATTGTTGTAGGAATTTTTTCTACTGGCATAGTGGCTGCAAGAAGAGTGGCTGCAAGAAGTTCATCTGCAGATGTAGTGGCTATAGGAAGAGTAAGCAGAACAGGCATAAGTGTTTTTATAGAATTAGTAGAACCGGATGCATTAGAGGATGATGCTTCCTCAACTTCACAATGGTTTTGAATTATCTTGGACAACACCTTGTCATCATCTTGAAGTTATAAAAAGGGGCTTCTACCTAACATCATAAGCTGCACCACTGAGTTAACTTCCTCAGTCTCTTCACCAACATGTGGCCATATAGGATTCTCCTCATCATGAGTGGGCTAAGCCGGAGGATAAAGAATGAGCTTTTTGGTGTCCTTGCCATCTGAAATGGTTATGTCACTTGACCGACACCCAATGTAAGCATTTGATGTTGCTAACCATGGTATTCCAAGGATGATAGGATATTCACCCAGCGTAGCCTTATGAGAGAGAATCATAAAGTTTGCTAGGTACTCCAAAGAGTCTAGAATCACCACAAGATCTACTATACCTTCAGGTTTCACGGTAGAACTATTAGCAAGCTACAAGACAATAGTAGTAGATCTCATGCTTATGATATTTAGTTTCTATAGGATTTCCTCAGTCATCACATTTATTGCTGCTCCCAAATCAATCAAAGCATTCTTTATTTGAATTCCATTGATGACAGCTGTTACCATAGGACTACCTGGATCATTGTACTTGGGAATGGTCACTTTTCGAAGCATAATGTTAGTGAGTTGTCTCACCACATGGACTATGGTTGGGTCTTTCTTCTTCCTTCCTAGCTTCTTGAGGCATGCTTCTTTGATTTCCTTTCCATATATAAGAACATCTTTTATGGCCTAAAAGAGAGGTATCTAGACACATATGTGTTTCAATTGCTCCAAGATGTCAAAGGTTGGATCTTCCTTTTCTTCCTTTCAATTGGAAACTTCCAATCTCAGAGGGAATGGTGGCTTTTTTCTAGTCTTCTTTTCTAGAGTTGGTTCAGGATTTTTAGGTACAACAGGCTAAATGGGATCATTCAGAGGTTCCTCCTCCTCTTCCATAGGTAGCTTAGTCATGATAAGTGTGGGAGGAGTTGGTAAAGTGGTTCATGAATGTAGATGAATGCCACTCAAACTTACAACACATGTAGGAAATTGGTTTGGATCTACAAAATACAATGGTTGTTGATGTGGTTTGTTATTTGGGTTAGGTGAGGGCTGAGTTGGTAATTGAGTAGGTGTAGGTGCATTTGAGCTTAAATTAGTAGGAAAAGGCATTAGAGTAGGTTGCTGAGGTTGAGAAGGTGGCTACATGCAATTGGTGGTCTGGTTTGGCCATCACTAACCTCTTCATTGAGATGTTTGTTTCCAGTTCCCTAGAGGTGGTTGCCAAGGTCCTTAAAACTACTGCCAACTCCCTTGAGGTTGTTGCCATTGAGGTGAGGAATTCTGATAGTTGGGCCAAGTATTTGTAGGGTTACCCCAAGACTATGGTGGATATCCTCCATAGTTTGGTGGATATGGAAGCTGCCATTGGTTACTAGATGAATAAGAATTGAAATATGGTCCAAAAAAAGATAGTGGATTTGGTGGCATACCTTGTCTTGGAGCCCATGGCTTCCTTTGTGCAATAAAGTGATCTTCCTCATTCTGAATTTTTTTGAACTCAGGTGGAACCTACTTGCTGTCAATGTTAGCTACCATCTTGCATTTGCAATCCCTCTTCTTTTGTCTGTATTGAGGACAATATTCTATCAACATTTCCTTTGCCTCCTTATGTTTCTTCTTGGCTTGAAGTGTATCCAACCGAGTAGCTAGATTGTTTATAATATCCTGTTTGAAATCTGCCAGCAAATTAGTAATCTCCATCCTTGAAACTCCATTGGTAGATGACTTACCCACAAAAGATTGGTAAGCTCTTCCTTTCTTTGAAGTTGCTCTAGAATAATTTTGACATATCTTCTTGATATCTTCCCAAGGAACATGAGTGATATCTCCTCCTACCATAAAGTCTAAAACATTAGTGCAACTCTCATTGATTCCTCTTAGGAAAAGTAGATTTTTTGATTCTTCATTGAGTGTATGGTGTGGAGATTTTTACAAGAAAAACAAAAACCTTGAAATGTAGTCTTCCAAGCTCTCATCTTCCTTCTACTACATCCTAAAGATATCACCTCCTCTCATACCATTTCCCTTGCAATATTCCTTTTATTTTTCAAGGAACTTTGTCTTCATGTCCTCCCAAGTCTCTACAGTATCTCTGCCTAGGCTCATAAACCATCTTAGTGCAACTTCTTTTAGAGTGGTAGGAAATAGCTTAAGCCTATGATTATTAGTTGTGTATTCATAACATCTGCAAAAGATGTCAAACTCAAACAAGAAGGTATCAGGGTCTTTTGTAACAAGTCCATAGAACTTAGAGAGTGCTAAAGCAAGGATATTCTTGATATTGTCAACTGCATTCTGATGAGGAATGGGAAATGGAAAAGTTGGTTGGTTAGGTCTATTCCTATTTGCATCACCCAAGTCCTCTTGGTGGATTCCAAAGGTAAAGGGGTTATCAATCTAGTTTTGATCTTCAGTGGAAGATTCAAAATTGGTCAAATCAGGATATGCATCAACAAAGGGAAATGATTCCTCTTCTTCTTCATTTCTGGGTAGATTTGGAATCTCAAATAGTTGAAATGAATGGGGATTATTAGGAAGAAATCTGCCATAAGCATCTCTTCTTCTTCTATGCATGCAGTATTACTCAACCTTAGCCAAATCACACAAAGAATGAGCAAAAGAATGGTGGATCATTACTTCCTAATGAGGGGTAATCTAAGAACAACTCAAAAACTACTACAATGGAAAAAATATCAATGGTTTCCAAGAACTTCCTAGCTTGAAACCATCCCTAGCAATGGTGCCGAAAATGTTGGCCTCCTACAATGATTCAATAACTAAGCCTTTACAACTATTATTTAGAGATTGGACATCTAAACTAAAAAACTATCTCAATCATCATGAAGGTGCATTTAACTTGTCAAATTAGGGACATAAACTTGAAATGAGTCAGCACTGTATGTGCACTAGGAACTCAAAGCAGTCATTCTACTCTATAGCCAAGAAAATCACAATACTATAAAGGAAATTGCATGGATAGAAATGAAGAAAGGCTGAGCATTAATTAACAACTCTACCAAACTAAAATGCATAATAAGGATAAAGATCTAAGAAAAAAAATAGGAAACTACTATGTTTTCTTTGGTTGTAGGAATAATTCCAGTGGCTATAGGAACAATCAAAGCTAGATTTCTAACTAAGTGCAGAACATAAAATGGTAACTAAACTAACTACTCTAAAGGAAAAATTACTCATCAAGTGAGCCCCCTTAGATGAGAATCCTCTAAGACTAATAGAAAGTCAAATGATCAAACTTAGAATAACATCTTATTCATTGAGAAACATAGAAACAAAATAGTATCATAGCTGTATTGAAAAATGAAGAATGCTCAGTACATCATCGATATCAATTCCACATCAATCAAGAACTATGCAGAACCTACAAGAAGAAGATTCAAATAATTATTTATACTATCAACTAAACATGGCATTCAAATCCCACTAATTAAGAGGATTCCATTTAGGGAAAGTAGGAAAAGAAGTGGCAGAGTAGTTACGTCTGTAGGGAATCTAGTCAGATATGCATGTCCAACATGGACTCGATGCTACAATAATGCTCATAATTGCTCAATTCCATTAATACATGATGGTTACAATGACTTTCATGGAGAATCCATTGCCATCATCCTCAGTTGAATCCTTTGAATAATTCCCCTATATGATCTTCTGATGGTTTTCCTTCAACTTAGCATCTTTGAATTATGGGTGCATGACACTGTCAGTACACATAATTGCACATCTATAATTACTTAAAAGAACATTCATCAACCATATGTAAAATCAATATAGATGATCCACATAACATGATAATGTCATTAAAGTTTGCAAATGTGGGAATTAAACCCAATATTAAAGGTTTGAGGGAAACATTATAAAAGATCAACACTTAAACACTAAAGTTTATGGAACTGCCAACAAATAAACTTATGAAATCTTCCCAAAACTTGACCAAAAACTAAGCTCATCAATAGGTTCCATAGGTTCTGGCTAAAAAGCTTCCAAGGAAAAGTTACCTTTAGTGGACAAGGGATTAAAACCACTATGGTGTACGGTATATCTCACATTATCATGTGAAAACTTCAAACACTTATGAACAACAAAGGGAACAACTTTCATTGAGCAGAGCCAAGGATGACCCAACCACAAACGAAACTAATCTAATTGTGAAATTATAGAAAATGTCACATCCAATGTTTTTGGTCCTATCTGTATGGGAAACACGATCGATCTAATTTTAGGGCATGCAAAACCATTATGTGTTTTAATCCATGCAGTTTCTTTATCATAAATATCTTGATATAGCTCATGTAATACTAAAAATTCTTCT
>VDFB02168118.1:104307089-104318174 GCA_007258455.2 Sequoia sempervirens
CCCTTTGCAATGGAAAATTCCACCCCCTATATATAATCTCAGAGCAACTCTACTGTTGCACCAACACAACAACACCTCAAAGAAATATTCAAAGATAGCTATCTTGCTATGGTGAAGTGGTTTCGACATCGTATATATGCACTTTCCAGTCTTCTTGTTTGCCAAATATGTAAAGAAAGCTACATAGGGATGCACACTCAAATGTTAGGGTTAGGAGCGACATGTGTAAGGTGTTGTTCTAAAAAAGGAACCAATTGTTTCAGCTCTACAAATGGCATGGACCTAGGCCCACAACCATTGTTACCCAAAAATTTAACACAGGTTGAAGAAATTCTTATTGCTAGGCTAGCTCTACTTTTACAAGTGTCCCACACTAGAGGAGAGAAATTTAAATATAGTGGTCACATGATAAGATTCCCTCATGATATCTTGAGCATAGCAAAACTGTTGCCATGCTGATTGCAGGACCTTGAGGTCGTGATCGTCCACAAAACCACCATTGAATGTGGGAATTACGATTGTTATGTTAATAAACATCATGTCATGGATGCATTGAAATACAAAATTAAATATGACAAATACTACAATGATGTTGGGATTGATGTTGAGGCTCTTAATATGTTACCTGATGTTGCTGTTGATGTGTCCAATTTCTTGCATATAATAGACCAAGTTTCCGATGAAGAGCTAATGCCATCAACTAGCTCAACAAATGTTGGTCAAGAAGAAAATGGCTCTTCAAACTTTTCATCATTTATTTCTTCCTTACCAAATGCTAGGCAAGAGCTGCGAGCAATAAAACATGTGTTACAAGTTGAAGAAAAAGAGCAGAATATCTTGTCTTGGCCTGAAATTAGCTCTTCTCTTGTTAATGAATACAACATTGAAGGTTTATTTTCAATGGCCTTTCCAAAATTGTTTCCCACTAGATCAACACTTCTTCAATTGAGAAATGTTAAAATTCACTTGCATGAATATGCCCTCCAGCTAATGAGGTGTTTTGACCATAGATTCAACAAACATGTTAGGTTTAGATATTTTCTCTACAACTTGATAATGAGACATCGCAACCAAATTTTTTTTTTTGTCTTTGTTTGAGTAGATCGAGGAAAAAATCCCCAAGTCATTGTATATTTTGTGGCAACAGCTTCAAGCTGCTCCCGATCACCAAATAGCTAAGCAGTTGATGCATTTTGGTTCATCATTGCATGAGATTCACTCTTTTTCGAACTCTTGCCAGGCCCAACTAATTGCTATGATTGAGTAGCTTGGCATACCTACCCTTTTCTTCACTTTGATATGTGTAGACAATAAATGGGATAACCTAAATTTTTTTTTCTCTTATGTAGCCCATTTAGCAATGGAGCCTTCAAGAAAGATGCTCATAGATAGTGTTGTTTAGAATCAACATATAACATCTTTATATTTGCATCATAAATTCTCAATTTTCCATGAGGAGGTGATCAAAAATATTTTCCATGAAAAAGATTATTGGTATAGATATGAATGGGAGCATCGTGGCTCTACACATATGCATGGTTTTTTATGGCTTCCAGAAGCTCCTAACATGGACACACTTGATTGGTCAAATGACCATGATGTTGCCATGACAAATCACTTTTTTGATAGATATGTTTTAGCTTGGAATCCATGTTGCCCTATGCAAAGATTGCTTAGAATGTATCATTGTTCTAAAGAAAAACCATGCTTGCTTACCATAAGCTAGATCCTTTCTAGTGATCCAATCATAGATTATGAAGAGTTGCTAAACACAGTTCAAAGGCACACAAAATGCCCCGAATATACTTGTTTAAGGAGAAAAGGAGAGAAATTACAATGTTGGTATAAAGCACCGTGGTAGCAAAAAATTACCTCTATATTGACATCTAATGCTGAGTCTAACAAATCCTACAAGCCAACAAGAAATGATGATCACCTAAATATTCATAGCCCATCCATGCTTGAAATTTTGCATGCCAATGTTGACTGCCAGCCAATTGTTTCTAGGCAATTTTTTTGGAGTTATATTTCTAAATATGTAGCTAAATCTGGGAAAAAATTAGAAAATTATCTTGATATGTTGAAAAGACTTACAAATACAAATATAGTAGAGGATAAAGCACTAGTTGCATATCAAAAATTCATGATGAATATTCTTGTGGAGTGTGACATCTTTGCATAGGAGACATGGCATATGTTACAAAAATTGCCTCTTCTCACTTCAAGCCGACAGTACGTTCATTTAAATGTTGGAAAAAAGACATGGTTCTGTGTACACAAAGATGATTCTGATGTAGAGCTACCAACAAATTATATTCATTTCTATATGCAAAGGCCTCCAGAGTTAGGTGGTGTATCTCTAATTGACTCAGTTCGCCTATATACATATTCATAGAAGCACAAAAACGTTAAATGGAAACCGAGGCAACAAGCTACAATTGTCCTTGTCTACCTACTATTCAAGACTATTCTCATTGAAGATATAGAGATATTTGAGACGTTTTGTTGGACTGAACTTATGTTATACAAACCTTTCTGGAACATACAAACAGATATAGGTCTCCTCAAATAAGAGATAATACAAAATTGGAAAGTTTTAAAAATAGTTGGTTATCATCCTTGGCATGTTAATAGACTTCTAGTTGCATCCATGATTGAAGAACATGATAGTGATACTAATGATTTGAACCATTGACCTTCTATGGATGAATATGAATGGGAAATTTTCTTTCGGGTTGGTGCTACTACTAACTTTAGTATAAATTAGCTTCAACTATTGGGTAGGAAAGATTTTGATATGAACCATCCATGGAATACAAACCATGTACTTGAACAACTTCATAATATTACTTTGCAGTTCAGCCCATTAGCCAAGGCATAGTGTGATCAAGATATGATGCAATTTTTTCCTGTAGATATGTTAGCCCATCAACTTTCACCAAAACAACAATTGGCTCTTCAAGCAATCCAGTCCCATTGCATGCAGTCTTCACCCAAAGCCCCTCTCTACATGATCATTCAAGGGACAGTTGGCATTGGAAAATCCTTTTTGATAAATTGTATTCGACAACAAATAAACACCTCATTTGCTGGATCCAATTGTTGCTTGCTCGCAATGGCTCCTACAGGTGTTGTTGCATACAACATATGTGCCTCCACAATCCATACAACACTTCAGATCCCCATAAAGGATATGAATCCTTTGCAAGGGAATAAATTGACAATATTCCAAGAACATTTTAAGTATATTCAATACATTTTGATAGATGAAATGAGTTTTCTAGGTCCAAAGTTGCTACTGAAAATAGATAGTCGATTGCGCCAAGCATTCCCAGATACCCAAAGGGAGCCATTTGGCGGTGTTTCTATCATCCTTGTTGGAAATATTTTGTAGTTTCCAGCTGTCATGGATACCCCTATTTATGCTTCACACTCATCGACTCTAGCCTTGTGACACACTTTCGTGGTCTCAATAACGTTGGACACTATTTTCTGCTAGACAGGAGATAGCCCTTCGCAACAAAAGTTCTAGGAAATCCTTCTCCATATAAGGAAAGGCGAGGCTCTCCACGATGACTAGGAACAACTTATGAAACAAACAAATAAAATTCTCTCAGTCATAGAGAGATAACAATTTGATGTTGCTACATATTTGTTTGCCCCAAATGACTTGGTTGTATTCCACAACAAAAACATGATTAAATAGTTAAATCTACCCATAACCATTAGCATTGCTTGAGTAGCACAACAATAGGCATCTGATCATGGAGATGATGACCATCTTCTCCCATAATTGCTACTTTGTGTTGGTGAATGGATAATGCTAACAAAAAAATTGTTGATTCAAGTTGGCCTAGTGAATGGATCCCTTGGTGTTGTTATTAATATTGTGTACAATACACATTGTAAACCGCCAAACCCGCTTGACTATGTTGTTGTTCACTTCTAAAATTACATTGGTCCACCATGGGACCCAAAAAATCCAAGAGACATCCCCATCCTAGCTATAACTTGGGGTAGTCAAACACAAATTCCACTCACTATGACATGGGGAATCACAATACATAAAACATAAGGATTAACATTGGATAGAGCAACAATAAACATAGGCAGCAAAGAGAGGAAAGGGTTGAATTTTACAACTATTTCTTGGGTTAAATAAATTGAAAGACTTTGTATTGATCCAACTTTCTCATTTGAGATATACTCCAGGCTTAGCAACAACAAATACACTGCCCAACATCGTAGCAAAGAGACATGCTTAGAACAACTATAGCCCTCACCAAATGCTTCTACTCCCAACCAGTAGCCTGACTTATAAAAAAGGCTCAAATAAAAATGTTCTCACATCTACCACAACCTATGTTCCATCGTCTTTCCAAGCATTTCTATGTTGAATTTTTAAAAAACATACCAAGTAATAATTTGTGCAAAATGGGTATAATGCCAAAGATGCACAAAGATACAACACACCAATAACTAGAGGGTACAACTTGTACAGGCTAGTCACATGTTTTGATCATTCTATTCTATTAATCTGCTAACTTCTTGTTCTAAGATTTTGTTGTGTGATGCTTTTAGTATATGGCATTCAAAACAATACACTCTTCTATATATTCCATTTTCCCATCTTTGTTTAAATGTTTTTAAATTCCATGATGCCAATTGTTTATCAACATACCTACAATTCTCTTTTAGCTAATTTTAACATACAATGGTGTAAACATATAGTTGCGGTTGTTACAAATTGATCACATATGCAGATACAAACAACTTCAACTGTAAAAAATGTACAAGGATTATGTTGAGTTTTCACAGTTGTCCTATGTGCTTTGCTCCCACAGATTATAATGTCTTCCCATTAGCTTTTCTATTAGCTTTATTTGATTCAAATAGCTACAAATGTTTGTGTACAAAATTATTTTTCATCATTTCACTGTTTCACTGTTTGTATATATTGCATTCACAAATATATAGGCTTGTCTACATTTCTTTTCTTTCCTATGATATATGATAAAATTCCATGCTATTTTTCATGGCTTTCTCGGGCATGTTCACAATGAACATGGAGTTTATTGGCTACATGGCTTGGTGATCGTACGTCATCCAATAGATGAAAAATGGTAAGTGCTCGCTCATGTGACAATTGTTACATCTTGGCATTTTTGCACAATGCCATGGAAATGAGTGGATGTAATATTCATTGTTCTAATATAAAAATGTCAATTTTTTTGCTTTCATTGTGAAATGAAATGTGATGTTTGTTTCATAGTAGACTACTCAAATAAACTACTATCCACCTACATTGGGTGCTAGTTTGGAGAGATCCACATCTATCCAGCACCATAGGCTACACTGTTTCCACTCCTATTGTTACAGTAAGTCATTCCGTAATGTGTTTTCCCCATTCCTTACTTATCTAATTTCAGAAATCTATTTTGATATAATAAAATAAAATGTTTCTTTTCAGTAATATCATGTTGGGATCAATGCAAAGATAGATTGACTAGAAGAAATGCAATCCATGTGTTGGACAATTGGTGCTAGAAAGATGACCATAGCTATAAGTGTAAACAAGGTTTGTTTTATATATTTATATTTACTTGATTTATACATTCAAACTTTTCCTCCCTCCATGGCTAGATAGCCTCTATATATTTGTTGCTATATATATACATTTATGCATAGATTCTTACTTGCACTTGACTATAATAAATATAGTCTATTGTTAACATTGGATTTTCCCATGTTCCTATACTTTCCTTTTAACTGAACCCCAGTGGACATTTCAAACAAATAGCTGATAGCTAAATGCCAAGTGTTGCATGGATTGCTTGATTTGTATTAGTATGTTTCATGATATTCTCTTTCTCTTATCTCTTTGAAGGTCCCTATATTTTGTATTAATATGTTTCATGATATTCTCTTTCTCTTATTTCTTAAAACCCACATTAAACATATTAATAGAAGATAAGCAATTTCTATAAGAGTTGAGTTGTGAATTCAAAATTTGAGTTATGCTCTTTTGCAATCAACCCAGGTGAATAGAGAAATTGTAAAGGAGCTATTAGAATAAGACTTCACAGGGAGAAAACTACTGTTATCTCCAAAATCTTTATGCTTTCATGTTAACCCTCTGTATATACATATGTATATGCTTTCACTGCTATCTTAATTTGCAATTTCTCCTATGTTAATGGCTATAATGCCAAAAGTGCACAAAGATACCTACAAACAACAGTTATATGATGAAACAATCTCTGCAAAATGTGTTTGGTGGCTTTTAAGTGTTATTGTAATAGTTCTTTGATCTGTTCAAATTTATATATTTAGCTGGTACGCTATTTGTTTGAAATTCCTATTTGTTAAGAATAGAGTATTTAATCGTGTAGTATGTGTAAGATATTCATAATGCCAAAATGACTATTCTGATAATGCAATTGAATCAATATATTTTCTTGCATATTTTGGAGCACATATTCATAATGCCAGAATGGCTATTATGAAAATGCAATTGAATCAAGATATTTTCTTGCATTTTTGTAGTATAATTTCCCACACTACAAGATTGAATACTCCATGCATGTTTGGTGTTATAGACATTTTTTATAATTAGTCCCTTGGTATCCTTCTAATTGATTTAACTTCAAATGGTTGGAAACAAGATGTTGTAGATTGTCAATGGCTACACAATTTATTTATTGTGTTTGCATATATACATTTTCACATTAATTGAGTTGCCATGATTTTGATTTTACTTTGGTGCCCACATTCTTTTTCGTCTGCTAAAAAATAGAGTAATTATATTAGAGGAGGTGCATTATGTGGTATTCAGTATTATAGAGAAATGGGGAAATTATAGCAGAACTATTAGTAAAACATACATACATATATTTATGCATATATGCATATATATACACATCATGTATATATATACATACATACATGTATATATATGTACATATGTATATATATGTACATATGTATATATATATATGTACATATGTATATATATATATATATATATATATATATATATACATATGTACATATGTATATATATATACATATGTACATATGTCACATATATACATATATGTACATATGTACATATATATATATATACATATGTACATATGTATATATATATATATATGTACATATGTACATATATATATATACATATGTACATATATACATATATATATATATATATACATATATATATATATACATATATATATATATATATATATATATATATATATATATATATATATATATATATATATATATATATATATATATATATATGTATATATATATATATATATATATATATGTGTACTGCTATGTGTGTATGTATATGTACATATGTGTGTATATATATATGTACATATATATATATATATATATATATATATATGTACATATATATATATAAAAAAATAGATTCTGAAGAACAATAGTTTTCAATCTTGCATAAAACAGTTTTTGAATAGTTTGGTATGAAACCAGTGACCTTGCATACATAGGCCTGAGTAGTTTTTTCTAGTGACCTTCAAGCAAGTCACGTAAAAAAGAATATCGTGAAACATATTGATACAAGGTTCAAGGTATGTTCTTTCTTAGTAGATATTGAATAGATGTAGAGAAACTGTATAAGAGGTGCTATGCAGAAATGCAATGCGTGGACTAGAATATCTTTTTTCAAGTAAATTCTATGATTGCTTTTCCACAAAAAAAATGGTTTGCTATTTTGGTTCTTGGTTATTATATGTCGAAATGATTCACATACATATATCTAAATATACATCCTAGTCATGCAATGGAAATATAAGAACTTCCAACACAAAAATTTATATTGGTATATATGTTTGTTAGATCTATATAATTTCTTTTATAATGTTGTACAGATGCAATAGACGTCAAACAAAATTAGTGTATTCTAAATTTCCTATTTCAAATTGTTTGACACCCCAACAACTCAATCCAATGCTCCTTGTGGTTGTCAAACATTTACAATAGTACATGTAAGTGTAAAACTTCATTTCTCCATTATGAATGTAATTGGTGTAAAAGAAATGTGAATAAACAACAACACTTCTCAATGCAACAGTATTAGAGAATTTAAATGAAAAAATTATTCTAATTTAAGCATCTTAAAATCTCTAAAAGCATTCCATTGCTCTCTAACTCCAAGGATTTGATAAATCAGAGTGGCTCTTCGATTTGTGTGAACTATGACTATCAAAGTGACAACCTAGTGAATGAGAATTGTGATTCTATATGACAATGATCTAGTGATCTAATGATTGATTGAAAACTATGATAATTGAAAGCTATATGATGTGACAACTAGAATATTGATTATGAAAGCTATATTAAAATGCAATCTATAATGAAAGACATGATTATAAGCTAAATGATTGAAATGATTCTGAATTGCAAAATGCAAAATTGTAAATGTATTTCTGCAGAGTAAGTTTGCATAAAAGTGGGATCCTTTCCCTATAGCAAAAGGCTATATTTATAGATTTCCAAAAGGCAATTATGATGTGGCAACAAGCAATAGTTGAGATTGAATTTGGATAAATCGACTAAGAAGAATGAAATTGTTGGAGAAGAAGATGGAAAGGATAAAGAATTCTTCCAAAATACTAGGAAGAAAAAGAGGAAGAAAAGAAGCCAAGTCTCCCATGAATGTTCCAAATTTGTTGAAAGGATAAAGCACAATTAAATTGAAATTGAAAGTTTTAATTTTGGTTGAGGAGTAGCTATAGACATGTGCTTAATTGATTTATTCAATTTGGAGGAAATTGGAATATTAAATAAATTAACAATGTGAAATTGTTTATTATTTAATTTTGGAGGAATAATATTAAATAAAGCAAATATTTGAGATTTGTTTATTTAATAAAAGAGGGATATGATAATTAAACAAACTATGTGATTTAGTTTATTCAATTAAGAGGAAATAAAATAGATAATTAAATAATACAAACTATTGCAGTTGATTATTTAATTAAGATGAATGATTAAATAATTAAATAAAACAACTATATAAAATTGTTTATTTAATTAAAATGAAAGAACTAGAAGAATGTGGTAGAATAATGAACTATATAAATAAATATTTTTATTTATTTAATAGTAGATGAATTAAAGGTTAATTAATCAAATAAATGTATTTAATTAATCAGATTTATCTAGACTATTTTTAGGTGTATACATTTTTCCCCTCTTTGAAGTGATGTGTTTACACATTGCTTCAAAGAATAATTTTGCTGCTAGCATCGACAAAAAATTTCTGATATGCCCTAGACAATGATTTTTGAATAATAATGAGTATATGCCCCCTCAGGAGATAAATCGATGAATTTTGAATTTTTTTGAATTTTTTTAAATTTTTATGATTTTTCGATGATTTGATGTTGATATGATATTGAATCAATTTATCTCCCAACAAAGAATGTAAAAATTTCCCCTGTGATGAAATAAAGAATTAAGCCCCTTTTGAAAATAAAAATAATAAATCCAACAAAAATCCCACCTTAATTAGCTTATAAAAGGCCTAAAAGGTGATTTTGAAACTCATTTGTGCATTTGCAAGTTTGAAGAATTCAAAGTGAGAGAAAATTAGCAATTTGGAGCAAGATGGTGATTCCTTTTCACACTCACTGATTTAAGTGCATGCGATGACACAACCATCTGGTACCATATGGACCTCTGGTATGTACCCTAGAACTTCCTCGTAGTTTGTGCATTTCAAATTTCTTGCTTGTTTTTTCGTTTTAAATTGGTTTTAGGTCTTTTAGCGCTTTGAAGCTCCAATGTAGCGCTTTGAAGCTTCGATGTAGCGCTTCAAAGCTCTATTTTAGCACTTCCAATGAATTAGCACTTAGGTTAGATTCAGTAGCACTCTGACATAGATTTTTAGTGCTTTGAAATTTATAGCACTTCAAATAGATGTTCTAGCACTTTGACATAGAGTTTTAGCACTTTGACCAGTTTAGCGCATTGGCCCCATAAATTTGTGCTTTGACCCCCCCAGAATAGCGCATCCACTGAAATAACACTTTGATGTCCTGAAATAGCACTTTGACCTTGTAAAATGGTGCTTTCATCACTTTAGCGCTTTGAAAGTCTGTTCTGGTGCTTTGATGAATTTTAATGGCACTTTGACTTTTCCTGTGCTTTGATAGTTTGTTTTAGCACATCCATGTCAAAAAGATGTAGATTGTTAGTAACTCCTTGATTTTTATGATTTTTGATCACATCAGCCTGTGATTTGATTTTCCTTGTTGATTCCAATAGAGTAGATAATGATTAACCTCATGATAGGTGAGGTAAATTGATTGATTGATAATAATTAACCTCATGATAAGCAAGAATTAATTATAGCTTGATTGATAAACCTCATGATAGGCAAGGTTGATTTGATTAATTGACCTCATGGTAGGAAAGGTGCAATTATAGATTGATTAACCCCATGATAGGCGAGGTAAATTGATTGAAAAATTCATAAATGCTCATGTGATTTGATCAAAGTCTCACCAGAGCTGATTAGATAGATAGAATGATTGATTTCAAATGATTTGAGAATATTACTAATTTGCAATTTGTTTGTGACAATAGGAGCACTTTAAGAATTTTCATATTCGTGATTGATTTTTGAGGACGTTTGATTTGATACCCCAGTTGGAACAACTTGAGACAACAGTTATTGTACGATGTGGTTTGGCTTCCCTTTTAGATATGCCCCAGTTCAGGATCAATAGGGGTCTGTTGACACCACTCATAAAGAGGTGGCATAGCGAGCATAACACCTTCCACCTTGCCACCGTGTGAGACTATAGTTTCACCGAAGGATGTATGGTGCATCTTGAGGATTCTAGTCATAAGAGAGCTTGTATTGTATGATTCAAATGAGCAGGGCATAACAAATTCCTTGAAGAGAGTATTCGAGGATGACCGGATAGCTGGTATGTGGATTCCTTGGAGAGACATGGTTGATGCATATGCCACATTGCCTTGTGTACTTGCAAGATTCATTGGTGGATTCTTGTGTCTTGACTGTAGGTC
>VDFB02168118.1:104318274-104450459 GCA_007258455.2 Sequoia sempervirens
GCAAAGAGAATATGGTTTTGTAGTATTATAGATACAACATATCCATAAATTAATGTAATTGAAATTCTAAAGTCTTCAACACATATAATATGGAATCGATCAAGCTATTAAACTACATGAGAAATAAATGAAAATAGTAAATGCATATGTATGTGTATTTGTAAATGTAGGTGTAAAATAAATAAGAATAATGAAAATTATAAAAGAATACAAGGAAAGGTCTCCTCCCTTCTTGGTAGTGATAGCCTCCTCCACACACAACCCTTAAAAATTATGAATAGAGGAATATAATCTTTGAAGAACTCAAAGTTGATTCTCTCCTACCTGATGCAATTAGTCATTTTATCCTTACAAACATTTATAGTGATTACTAGAGGCACATAGACCAATTCTTCATAATAGAAGAATTTGATCATACTTTTCCAATGATGGCATTATGAGAAAACCTTAGGTTAAATGAATAATTCCTAACTAAGTTCTTTAAATCATGTCCAACCGTATAAGAGAAGACCGCTGCTATGTGTACCTGGATACCATGGAGAAAGGCTAGTCTTTGGGCTCTTTCATCAATCATCCTACCTTAAAACATACCAAAAGTCTTCTAGCAATTAGACATAGGAAGATTTAATATGACTTAATTTTCTTTTATTGCCAAAGCGTAAACTTATGATGACTTAACCATGCCTAGTACACACTCCCTCCCTGTTAACCACTTAGACATATGGAAGTTGAATGTAAATTTTTTGCTATTTTTAGTAATGTAGGTGTCCAATAAACCACTTGGTGGTGTTTCCCTTCAAGTTTATTTACTTGAATGAAGAGAAAAAGTCCTTTGATTACAATTAGAGAATACATTTGAGGCCTTGGTTGTGTAACTGGTGGACCATAGTCACATTTAACACTTGTTACAAATTTTGGGAGTTAAAGCGTTAAGTAGATTTGATTTGTGATGGGCACATTTGGACGGTAGTAACAATAGCTTGCAATCTATCAAGACTTGATTACCTTATAACCTGTGAAATTCTAGCGATGAAATGATAGATTAATCATAATGTCACCTTGGGATCACATCACCATGAAAGAACTTTATCCAACATCCTTATGAGTGCAGGTACCACCAAATAGGTATTTGTCAGATCTGTCTTCCTCGAGCGAGGGAAATTCAGGAAGAGAAGAGGAAAGCCAGACATGTAGTATGTCTAAAAGAGGGAGGTCAACTAGAGGTCAAAGATTAGAAGAAAATTATGTAAACGCATGGAATTTTTTCTTGCTGAAGGGGGGTCATGTTTTTAGATGATGAGAGCATAGGCAATGTCGAGGTGCCCTTGAGGTACACACATCTACAGAAACAATGGGTACTCAAGGAACTTCCTTCAATAAACACTGATTTTTGTGTCCAGCGAGGAGGATATATCAGCGTAGCACCATAAATCATTACATGGTTTGGGCCTATTTTGCATAATGGACAACATAAAAGGTTTGTTATGAAAAATTCTTGAATTGATGGAGTATATCGACCCCTGTTACAATTACAAAGATTGGATGCAGCTGGTTCGATATACACGAAGTATGCATAGGTATGCACTGTCAACAAATTATATACAACTAAAACATAAGGATCAAAATAAGGGAGTGGATATGTACATTGACAGAAGGACAAAAGCATCGGGGAATATTGCAAGGTTTATAAGCGATTACATGACGGGTCAACAAATAAGCAACCCAATTGCCATATTCAAAGTATACGAGGAAGCTTGAGTGTATTTGTATATCGCGATAAAATCAATAAGCGCAAAGGGAAGAGTTGCTGTCGATTACAATTTGGAATCCTTAGTTTACAAACACTAGTTACTTTGGGGGTGAAGATGCGTTACTATGTACTATTTTACCCAACCTCCAATTAATGACTCAATATACCATTTTATTCTTATGTTTTTTTTTGAAAGTCTAATAGTTTCATTTCAGTAATGTTTTTTTATATTTAATTCTTGTCATAGCAGGACATTGATTGTGCGGGGAATTCTTTAGCCTAGAGCACAGATCACGATGCATCTTCAGGAACTTCTACCTTACAGTTTTACCTCATTGTAATTGTACAAATTAGATATGAGCCAAATGTTTTATTATTATTTTTTTTTCATAAGTTTTTGGGTTAATTTCAATAATGATTTTTTAATATTCTTGTTACTTGATGTTGATCGAGGGAAAGAGCACGATGGTAAGAGGAGAGCATCCATAGTGAGGTCGCGATCAATATTTGTGATGATGACATAGCTTATTCAACAAACCCTACTTGATATGATAAGAAGATCCAAAAATGCAATGAAATGGTTGAGTTGATGATGTTCATAGTGCCTCAAGCGGATGAGATAAGAGAGGGTTAAAATATTGGTGAGATTACAAATCTTACCAAGAAGTAAGGCATCATGAGATCTTTAATTATAACATAAGTTCATTCATGGTTTTATATTTTGTACTCTTTTATGTCATGAACTAAAATATGTGTTGTTTTTATAGGGTTATTTTCCTCCTCATGATGCTCTTGGCTATGATCAGGGTACTGCAAGTGCTTCTTGAGGAGTAGGGGTTGGTACAAGTGTCCATCATGATCTTCCTACACATACATCACATCATCTAACCACATCATCCGTGCCTATATTATTTTCTGAAGCGTTGGCAACACATACTATGTAGGCATTCGTTAATGCACCTTTGGCAGCGAACACATGCCATAACATGCATCAGGACATGTACCTGGGGATGTAGAGGCCACTAGTATTGGTGATGTTTTAGCAACATTTCCTGGATCTTCCCGTATTACTAGTAAGGGAACATTGCCGGTCACACTTGTGGTGACCGAGGATTTCATTCCCATAAAGATAGAGAAGGTCCCAGGTACTTTAAAATATTTTAATTATTATTATATATAATCCAATTGGAATTTACTTATTGATCGCTCTTTTTAGACTATTGATCCCATGATTATTTTGTAGGAAATGATGTTTTTTATAAACATCTAAGTGATATTACATTGGATCTCTTCAGGCCCACCATACGTACATGGTGGAATGCCCAAAATCAAGATTTAAAAGATGAGCTTATTAACCGTTTAGTTGTGTTGTTTGGTGGTAAAACATTCAACCGAACCAAGGTCCTTAAGAAAGCTGGTACCTATCTAAAGTATGCAAGGGACCAATATAGGCCACATTTAGAGAAGAACAAAAAGTATGAGCATCCCCCCATGATTCCAGAGAGGGAGTGGAAGGACCTGGTGTCAAATGGAAAGGAGAAGGCTGAAAAGAAAAAAGGAAAGACACCACCAGGCCAAGGAAGGTATGTGATACTATCAACAATGTAAGTATATACTGATTACTCTTTCTTTTTACATAATCTAACGAATTTCAAAGTTTTCATAGGCTGCTCGACACATCGAAGGCAACAAAGGCAAGACTAGAAAAACACGGGCAACACAAACTTGACTCTGGTGGTTATATGAAATTAGCCGCTCGAATTGTAAGTATTAATAAATGAAATATAGTATCCAAATAATAAATTGAAAACAATTTTGGTTTTATGACACCATAGAAGCAAAATTCATGATCTTATGCAAAAATGTAGGGCTTTGAATTCAACAGAGTTCCCACAGAAGATGACCTGGAGATTTCCTTCCAGCAAGGCTATGGAGCCGTGGCTGAATGCCTAAGAGTCTTGACTGGGCAAACACAACCTTCCACTACACATTGACTGACCGCGAATTAAAATAAACTCAATAAATTTTATTTAAAATTGAATGCTTGTGCAATCTATTAATATTAATTTCTACCATAAAGTAATTACATGCCTATTTGTTTTAAACATTCAAGCAATGATAATACTGCACATGAAATTGGAATGCAACCTGGTGAGGGTGGAGCACAACCTGCAGATGAAGGTCATGGTGTGCATCTCGGTACTTTAGAGCATGTAGAGCGTGATCAACATGTTGAGCATAATTAGGCTAGAGAAGATCAGGAATATGATGTGGCCCCATCAGGTAAAGAGGACCACTCTAAAGTTATTTTAAACATATTTAATTGCAATTGGTGTATAAATTAATGTAACCTTTCGTGTTTCAACTTTAGAGCATGTAGAGCGTGATCAATGTATGTTGAGCATGATCAAGCTAGAGAATATCCGGGGAACATGATGTGGCCCCATCAGGTAAAGAGGACCACCCTCATGTTCTCTTAAACATATTTAATTCGGTTGGTGTATTAATTAATGTAACCTTTCATGTTTCAACTACAGATCAGCATTTAGAGGGTGTTCAACATGTTGAGCATGAGTCTATAAAAAAAGTTTAGGAACATGATGTGGACCCATCAGGTAAAGTGAACCACTCTAATGTTCTTTTAATTAATGAAATACTTGTAACAATAATAATAAAACATATCAATTTAACATTTCTTTCTTATTGCAGCAAATCCCCCCTGCAGTGGCATCCATGTCATGAGCAAATGACTACGCGTACATTAAGATCACAAGCAAAGGGTAGAACAACTAAAGGGGGGATAGATATTGATTTAGAAAACAATACTCCACTTCAGCTTTATGTAGCTTTAAAAAAGAAACAAAAAAAAGTGATTGTAATCATATTATGACAACCATATTTTTGATAATATGTAAAAACTGAAAGAATGAATATTATATGTTAATGAATGAATGTGAATAAGTTAATTAATGAATGCTATATGTTAATGAATGAATGTTATATGTTATTAATGGATGAATGAATAAATGTTATATGTTATTAATGGATGAATGAATGATTAATGTTATATGTTATTAATGGATGAATGAATGTTATATGTTATTAATGGATTAATGAATGTCATATGTTATTAATGGATGAATGAATGAATGTTATATGTTATTAATGGATGAATGAATGATTAATTTTATATGATTGGGTATGGAGAATTGAGAGTGATGTGAAGGGGGGGAGGGGCCAAATGAGCTTCCACCGTCACGTGGTTGGCCCTGTTAAGTAGAGAATATTAAACTATTCTCGAAACAAAGAGAAGCTCAATAAGGTAATGCACTTTTCAATATAAGAAATGCATCATTTGAAGTATCAAACCAATATGTAGTCTGTATGTATGATCAGTCGTTAGTCTCCGCAATGGTACATTTCCATGAATATTTTTTTTTTTTTTTAAAATGATGCTTCGTTGCAATTTTGACGACAACCACCGACGAATCAACAGAAAGGCTCGACGAAGTTGCTATAGGTGCGACGAAGGTTTCATAGCAACTCCTTGCCCATTTCGTCACAATTTTGATGAACTTTTGGCATTGTTACCATGCTACTCCTTGCCCATTTCGTTGCAATTTTGATGAACTTTTGGTGTTCTTCCGACGCTACTCCTTGCTAATTTCATCACAAAGTTGACGAACTCTTGGTGTTGTGTCGATGCTACTACTTGCCTATTTCATCGCACGTTCGACAAACTTTTGGTGTTGTTTCGACGCTACTCCTTGCCCATTTCCTCGAAATGGCGACAAACATCTACTGTTGTTTCGACGCTACTGCTTGCCCATTTTGTCAAACAGGCGAATAACTTTTGGTTTAATTCGTTGGTGGATACACGAAGTTTTTGTCGATATTCTAACGAAAATCCAAGCCATTTCACGATGCCATCGACCGATGATTCTTCATCGTTATTTTGATGTTTAATTCGTCATCAGCCTTTCGACAAAAAAATAGTGACGCAAAGATTTTTTCCATTTCGTCACTCTTCCGACGAAGATTTGTCGAACGACCGACGAACGGCCATCAAAAAATGGTGTCAAATTCAGTAGTGAGGTATGCCAGTGGATGGTAAAACAAGATCAAGAAGGAAGCATCAGAAATTAGTAAGTATATAGCTAAAATCAATATAGACAATTAGAAACTTGAAATAATGAATAATATTTACAAGTGGTTCACCAAATCTCTTAATTCATTGTATACAATAAAAATGGTTTGGATAAATCTGATTAATTAAATACATTTATTTGATTAATTAACCTTTAATTCATTCACTATTAAATAAATAAAAATATGTATTTATATAGTTCATTATTCTATCACATTCTTCTAATTATTTCATTTTAATTAAATAAACAATTTTATATAGTTGTTTTATTTAATTATTTAATCTTTCATCTTAATTAAATAATCAACCACAATAGTTTGTATTATTTAATTATCTATTTTATTTTCTCTTAATTGAATAAACTAAATCACATAGTTTGTTTAATTATCATATCCCTCTTTTATTAAATAAACAAATCTCAAATATTTACTCTATTTAATATTATTCCTCCAAAATTAAATAATAAACAATTTCACATTCTTAATTTATTTAAAACTCTAATTTCCTCGAAATTGAATAAATCAATTAAGCACATGTCTATAGTTATTTCTCAACCAAAATTGAAACTTTCAATTTTGATTTAATTGTGCTTTATCCTTTCAACAAATATGGAACATTCATGGGAGACTTGGTTTCTTTTCTTCCTCTTTTTCTTCCTAGTCTTTTGAAGAATTATTTATCCTTTCCATCTTCTTCTCCAACAATTTCATTCTTCTCCATCGATTTATCCAGATTCAATCTCAACTGTTGCTTGCTACAACATCACAATTTCCTTTTGGAAATCTATAAATACAACCTTTTGTTACAAGAAAAGGATCCCACTTTTATGCAAACTTACTCTACAGAAATACATTTACAATTTGGCATTTAGCAATTTAGAATCATTTCAATCATTTAGCTTATAATCGTGTCGTTCATTATAGATTGCATTTTAATATAGCTTTCATAATCAATATTCTAGTTGTCACATCATATAGCTTTCAATTATCTTAGTTTTCAATCAATCATTAGATCACTAGATCATTATCATATAGAATCACAATTCTCATTCACCAGGTTGTCACTTTGATAGTCATAGTGCAAACAAATATGAGAGCCACTCTGATTGATCAAATCCTTGGAATGCTTTTAGAGATTTTAAGATGCTTAAATTAGATTAAATCTATCATTTGAATTCTCTAATATTGTTGCACTGAGAAGTGTTTTTTTTTATTCACTTTACTTTTACACCACTTACATTTTGGTGCCCACCGTGGGGAAAAAACCCAAAATTTTAATGTTTTATAGAAAATGTACTCGTAGGATTTTGGCATGTTTTGTTTTAGCATGATCGCTAAAAGTTTCAGCGCATCCAAAAGGTACTATAGCACATGCAAACTCTATTATAGCGCTTTGATCAAACAACACAACACTTTGAAAAAAATTTATAGCGCTTTGGTGGAACAACATAGCGCTTTTAGTTTCTGTTATAGCACACTAAAAAAATTTGTTAGCGCTTTGGCATTCTGTTTTAGCACATTGATTAGTTCTTTTAGTGCATTTGAGTTTTAGCACATATGATTCACAGTTTAGAGCATTTGATTGGTTTTACAAGAAATTAAAATTTTTGATATTAAGCTTTGCCTTCTATGTTGCACGTATGAAGAACGCTTGTCAAAGATAGATTGTTGAAAATATTCACATCGGTCAAAGATAAAATCTTATCAAATTACTAATGGGTTTTGCAAGATTTTGAATTTAATAGCTTTCCTTTATTTAAGACAAGAATCTAGCTTAAGTAAAAGAGTAATTGAACCCCTATTTTTTGTGTTTGGAGTGATAGGCCTATGCTCTCCCCTTTACTAGGTGATTAGAATGTCAAACTACTTTTTCATGCTTTATTAAATACTTTAGAGGGGTTTGTCATACTGGGAAAAAGTACTCACCCTATAGGAACGACGTAAGTGGGAACAACCAAAGCTAGGTTTTCCAACCCACTGTAATCAAAGCAAATTCAGTTAAAGTTTGAATTCAACAGAAGTGTGCAAGATAACCATCCCCAAAATATTTTTTCTAAAGATTGGGAGGTCTCCTAAGGGATTTTATCTATTTTTCACTCTAAATGGATACCCTATCTATGAACTTTAAGTTAGTATCCTTTCGTGTTAGTTTCCAAACACTTTTTATACCACGATGCAAGGGGAGAGAAGAATATTCCCCCAATACACTCACCCTATAACTATCAGAGACCCTGGCCAAAAGTGGAGGATTTGACTTTGGCTAAGACTCAAGAAAGGAAAAAAAATGGGCACCCTCTAGGGGTTGACATGGTTGTGTGAGTTGATATAGTTCCAAGATGCGCGTTGTGGTATTCTAAGTTACCTACTTGAGATAGAAAAGTGCTTGAACTACCTTTATTTGTGTCAAACCAATGGAAATTGAAAGAATCAAACCTAATTCTAGAACACTCACTTCATGTTTAAAGCGTAGATTTGAACAAACTTTTTAACAATCTAGCTTTTGTGTGTGAAGTTATTATTCAAAAAAAATCATCCAAATCAAAAGTGATTAATTCCTACAATTTTCAAACAATCAGATTAGTTACCAATGTCAGTAATCACAACTTTAATATCCTAGAGATCATCAATTTACTAATTTGAAACTAGAGGAGATCAAAACGGATTGTCAAGATACAAAATATTTCCAAAATACTGTAAATATATCTTCAAGAAAAATATCCAATAAAAATCCATAATCTATAGTAAAAAAAAATAGTTATGAGATCCTTAATCAGTAATTTATATCCTAGAAATAGTGAATTCATTGATAAAATCTAGAAAAATAAGCCAGGCGGTTGGAATCAGAAAACATTTTCCAGAATAGCACTTTCACAACCTGTTTTAGTGCATACAATATATTTTACATCACTTTGAACTCAAACTTTTGTGCTTTGGAGGAAAAGCCTAGCACTTTGAAGCAATAGCTTAGCACTTTCAAACAATTTTTTGGTGCACTAGAAAAAATGCATAGCCCATTCACCTAATTTCATAGCACATCCACATAGACTTTTAGCACAGCAGTGGAACAACATAGCACATCGAAAGACTGTAATAATGCTTCCACAAAACCAAAATCCAGAGAGCTTTATGTACTGTCTATTAGACTTTAAACATTAGAATTCACACTTTTAGCAGAAAAAAATATTTCCAACATCATAATAGAGTCTTAAACCTACATTAAACTGGACATTGCAATTGAATTTGTTTAAAATAAAACTAAGATCTATTATCCAAAAGTTTCTACATCAAAAACACTCTATTATAAAGTTAAGTTTCAGGATCAATCATCCAAAATCAAAGAAACGAAGCTTTATAATCAAACTAATCTACTTATTTTGATCAACAAAATCTATCATTTTCTTTGACTTAAGTTAATACCTTGACACTATACAAATTAAGATTAAATTTTATTCAAAACAAAGATGTTCATATGCCCATTCAAAGGAGTTCGTGGAGACTACAATTTGAAGAAAAGGAAGCAGAAATTTGAAGAGTCATGGAGGATCATGAGGAAAATCCATTTAGTAGATTTAATCAAAATGATGGAGATGATTCGACTGAAGAAGAATTGCAAGCTATACAACAAGATCCTAAGTTTCATAAACTTATAGAGAAAATCTTGGAAAGAGATGGGGAAAAGTATCTTCTCTTGCTAGCTGACTTAGGTATTAAAGCTCCAAAGGATCTTTATCTTGACAGATTGGGGGAAACAACCACAAATGTTGAAACTAAAACACAAGAAACATATGAAATGGTTGCAATGAGACAACAAATGCAAACTTTACAATAGCAATTTCAAGACACGCAAATAGGAACTGTTAAGAGATATCTATTGTAGGATATTTTTCCATATCCTTTTACTCAAAATGTGAACACAATTCCATTCCCAAAACATTGTGAGTTCCCTAAGTATGAAAAATACAATGGAAAATAAGATCATCTTGACCATGTGAGAGAATTCAGAGCTATGAGTTTAGAATTTTCTCATAAGGAGACATACTTGATGAGATTATTTCCAATGAGCTTAGGTGGACAATGCATGGAGTGGTTTTCTAAATTAACTCCACCCATTAGATCCTTTGAGGATCTTATTAACAAGTTCATCAATCAATATTCATATAATGTACTATTGCCCAATTTTCACCTATGGCTAAATCAGTTGGGCAATCTATGCTTCAAGTGTTCATAAAGGCCAAATGGGGACATTGTTGTGTAGGATTAAATGGTACATCTGTGCCAAATCACAAGGAACTCAGTTGAAAAGCATGCCTCAATCATTCTTGGCATAAAAATCCTCAGAGAAGAAAGTCGGCAAGACCCTCTCGTTGTCTTGTCGACTAGCAATGCGTTCCATTTGGCTGAGTGCGCCAGTCACCAGGGGCATTCGGGTCGCCATGACTCTTTATGTATCTCTTCGCTAGAAAGAAGTCACACCAACAGTTATTCATCGGGCTAGCGTCGGGGAGAAGGGGCCTCGTTGTGTAAGGTCTCGGCGAAAAGAGATGCCATGGGGAGACAAGAAGAACCTCGTTGTAACATCCTGGCGACCAAGCAAAGTCTCCCCGAAAGTATGAGTTCAACATAGGAAAGATGACCTTGACATGAAGTCAGGACGAACGGACAAAGTCCCGCTGAAAGAATGGAGCCCTCAGCAAGATGTTGAACTCAACGTGAGGTCTAGCCAACAAACATAGGTCTCAGCGACAAGATGAGAGTTCGGCGGAAGGTCTCGTTGACCAGGCTATGTCTTCTGGACTATTAAAGCACAGGAGGATGGGCTCTCACCAAAGCAAGATGGCTTCACCAAGATGTCTCACCAGCCTAAGGGGAGTCTTGTCGAAATGAAAAGATGCGAGCTCAGGGTAAGGGAAAGTGAAGTTGCCATGATGTCTTGGCAAAAGCAGAAGGTCCTACCAATAATGCAGGGGTCCCGATATGTCTTTTTCCTTCGGCAAGAGGTCTCACTAATAACGAAGGGTCTCCCCGACATAGATGACATCGCTGTAACGTCTGGTTGTCAGAGTGATGTCTTGCCGACCCAATGAACATCCCAAAGTAAAATGAGCTCTCAGAAAAAAGAAGAGACTTTGGAAAAAATGTCTCGGCGAAGGAAAGATGTCTCACCGACATGAGGTAATATCAGCATAAGGTCTTGCCAATCCATCAAAGTCTCAGTGAAATGGAGGCATCATCGGAAGGATCTCATTGAGAGAAGGATGGCTTCGGCAAAAGTCTCACCGACAAGGTAAACTCTTGCCGAAATAAGCGGCATTAGCAAAGCAAGATTTCATCACCATGAGGTCTCGGCGATTAGGAGATGTCTCACCAATAGGATGTGCCTTCGGGGAGAATGAATACATTCGGCACAATTTCTGGATGACTCTGAAATGTCCCGGTGAAAGAGGGAGTCTTTGATGAAAGGTCTCGCTGACCCAACGATGTCTCGGTGATAGGGGGTTAGTTCAGGTTAAGGTCTCCCTGAAATGAAGAGGTCTCACCGAAAGGAAATAAGCCTGGGGAGAATAGAGTGATATCGCCACAAGGTCTTCTCAACTAATGGAGGTCTCCCTGACATAAAGAATGAGCTCGCCAAAGGATTCTAAGCCTCGCCATGACATCCTGTGAACCTGATAGGGTCTTGCTGATACAAAATGAACTCAAGGTGGCTCACTGTGATGTCTCCCCGACTGATATTGTTCCTGTTGATAGTGATGGACCCACCAATGGAAAAAGGATATCCATATGACTTTTGAAGCTCGATATGAGCTATTTCCAACCATCGTGTGTCTTGCTAAAGGAAGGATGCTTGAGCTCGGGGAAAGTGTTTTGTGTTCGCTATGATGTTTTCCCTATAGCGATGGTCTCGACGACATCCTGTGCAGCAGTATAACTCATGAAGATTGATATAACCTCCTACCGACTAAGGGAACTCTTGTCGAATGCAGATGACTAGGAAATGAGATGGCGACATCGGTATGACTCTCGAGGGCTCGCCATGTTGTCTGGCCAAAAGCGATTATTTCATCGATGCTATTTTGTGATATCGATATGTTTTTTTGTAAATTGCTATGTGTTCTTGCCAATCATCATGGGTTATGTCGATAGCCTCTGAGGAGTCTAATCGCATCGGGGAAACACTTCCAGTGTCTCACCGACATGCGATTCTAATGAAGCAACCTTTGACTGCCCGAGAATCTTACGTGGAGTATGCTCGACCAATCTAAAGGAGCCAAGGATGAACCATTGAAAACTTGACTATTTGACTCCCCCTGCAAAGAAGGTCAACAGAGTGAAAACAACATGGATCTATTCTAAGCTCAGGAGCATTCAAAGCAGCTCGACAGGGAGGTTCAAAGGTGGAAATGAGGACTAGAATTGAATGTGGTAGCTGCAAAAGATTTGAAGGCTTCTCCTAGGAATGACTCTTCACTGACATGGACAACAGGGACGCACTTGAATGCGGCATTAATTTCATGCAAAAAATCTAAGGGATTTTTTTCTGAAGATAGATATTTTGTAAGCCCTAGGGGCCAACACACTTTGGTATATTAGGCATTTTTGCCTATTTGGAGAGGAGTTCTCTATATGATTTTCAGAGGTCTGTGACTTCTACAGTCCTCTCTCAGATTAGCAAAATTTTGTAACTCATTATGGAGCATGATATATAAAATTTACCTTGGTTACCATTGATGGTCCAATTCTCCTTCTGGTTCTTGTGAAGTTTTGTGCATTTTTAAATGATTCATCAAGCTACTTAGTGAAATCTTTCTTTTCCTTATAGCTTTGTTTCATGTTAGCATGCCTTTCTTTGCAAAAGTAGTATCATGTAGGTTATAAACTATGTTTACTCAATTGCACACATGTGAGGCTTTAATTTGTGAAAGTCTACTTTTCCTTCTTGAAAGTGTGTGCATGTCAAACCTGTTTGTAAGCATAATCTATAGAACCTTGTTGTGCAGTCCCATTTCCATCATTAGTATTCAAGTGTAACCTAAGTATTCCATTGCTCTTATCAGTTCGGTGTATCACCTTAGGATTTAATTTTCATTTTAATGCATTCTCCTTCTCCCTTTCCCTTTACAAAATCAGTAGTTAGGTGACACCAAAGGAATTCGGCCTTCTCCGAAGGTTGACCTCTGCCTATAAAGTGACCCATAGCTTTGGAGGTCTTCCCATGTTACACTAAGGTGTTGAACATCAAGTTCAATAGGGTGTGATCTCATATTGATAACATGTACAACATGTAATCACAATGAAAGATCTTTACAATACTAAACAAAAGAAAGGTGAGACATTTATCTCATTTTTACAAATATGGAGAAGGTTGCTTGCAAGATATCCACGTTCATTAAATCCAAACAAGAAAATATAGAACTTTTTATTCACAACTTAAATGATGAGATGAGTTATAGGTTGGAACTGTATTGTCCACCTACATTTGAAAAGATGATAGAAAACAATCTCAAGATAGAGGAAACTTTAATCAAGAGAGGAATCATAAAACTTTATAATGAACAATCCAACAATGCAAATTCCTCTAATAAAAAAAACAACAATGATAAGCCCAAGTTTTGGAAAAAAATATAGGAATGCTAGAAACAATGATGTTGTAGTTGAAACACAAAACACAAAACCAATCTTCAATTTAACAATAGCTGCAACTAAAACAAATCAAAATAAAATTCAAGGCAGCAATTCAAGTAAAAACCAAAACAACAATACAAAAAATGTTGGAACTAAATTAGCACCATTCCAAAATCCCTCAAATCAAAGGAAATTCACACCATTGGGGAAATCTTTCGAATCAGTGTTAAAAGAGCTTATCAAGGCTAAACTTATCACAGCACAAGAGCCATAAAATTGGGATCCTCAATTCAAACCATTTTGGTGGAATGATTCACATTATTGTGACTATCATAATAACAAGGGTCATATGACAAAATATTGTTTGCAATTGAAACATGCAATACAATATTTAATTGACAACAAGAAAATATTCATTGAGAGACCACAAACAAACAATGATCATGGTGCTTTCAAGAAACCATTCTCTAATTATGAAAAAGGGGAATCATTTAATGCAAATGGTAAGGGAAAAAATGTCAACTATGTTTATGAAACAATGATTCATCATATTTTAGTGGTTGAAGATCAATCCAATAACACTTAAATCAATGAAGAACATGATCTTATTGTTGTTGGGATTCAAACAAATGATCTTGTTGTTGTTGAGTATCATATGATTGTAGTTAATTATCCAACTCAAAATGCATAAATTAACCATGATCATGACATCATTATAGTTGATCCTTCAATCACAAACATGTCTACATCTGAAAATAAATTTAGTGACTCCTATCTCAGCAATGAAACAATCCAAATCACAACATTAAATATAATTTTGAACACTGTTGTACATGAAAATTAGATAAATGTTATCAAGATCAATGAGAGACATGAATATCAACTAGTCAACATCACAATAAGGGGACAAACAAAAGTTATACTAAAAGGGGCTGCATCTAAAGAATCTAAAAACTCTACTACCGCTCCATTGACTCAAAACAACTACTTCTCCATTGACTCAACATAACATAATTGATCACTTGAAAAAGATACCAGCCCAAATATTGATCTTGGAACTCTTGAAGATATCACCCACACATAAAGAGATCCTTGAACAAGCTCTTATTGCTACAATGGTACCCAATAACTTGGAAGTTGACCAATTCTAGGCTATGGTGGGACACTTAACCATGCCTCACTGCTTATCATTCTTTGAGCAAGATGACTTTTCACTAAATCACACAAACAATGTTTCCCTCCACATTGAGGTTCTCATCCATAAACACCAAGTCAAGTGCATGTTATTATAGATGGTGGAGGTGGCTTGAATATTTGTACTTTGAAACTAGTCCATGCACTAGGGTATTTTGAAAATGCTATTGATCCTAGAAGGAAAATCACAATAAAATCATTCGATGATGAAGAGAGATCCTCCAAGTTATTGATTGTACTACCTACCCAAGTGGGGCCGATCGTGAGGGACATAGTTTGTCAAGTACTAGATAAAGAGTTGACTTATAACATACTTTTGGGGCATCCATGGATTCATGACATGCAAGCAGTGCCTTCCACCTATCATCAATGTTTAAATTTTTTAGTCAATGGAAGAGAAATAACTATCCCCACTAATTGAAGTAATCCCCAATAGTGTAACATGCTTAAGGCAACCCAAGATTCCTTTGTACCTCACAATAGAGAAGCTAATGCTCCAACTCCATCAAATAGTGAAAAGCAGTTGAATGTTGTATCCAGATGGGTTCAGAAGAAGGATCAATCAAAGGACAATGGTATTGTTGATTCTACATTATTAAATAAGGAAAACCAATTAAATGCTCTATAAAAAAACTTGAAAATTTTCAATTAACTTGTAGGGGTATGGGAGAATATTCCATTCAACAATCTTTGAATCTCTCATAATTGTTTCCTTCTCCAAAGACTTATGGGCAGCCATCAATATCAACACTACAATCATTGCAATCCACTACACCTTTTGAAGGTACATTTTTAAGAGCAAGAACTTTAGAGAGTGAATTTGAAGACAAGGTTGTCCTAAATTGGCTATACAAAGATGACAAGGAATCTAGACATCAGCAACCCCTAACATTTAGATAGATCAGTATGGAAAAGGAAAGATAATCCTAGAGAAAATGGGATATGAAGGACAAGGTTCCATAGGTAAGAGGAAAGAAGGAATCATAGAACCAATTTAACCTCTCACACTAACTCCAAATGAAAAAATAGGCTTGGGATATAAAGTGGAGACAAAAGAGGAAGCAAGTCAGAGGGTTGTTCAATGGATATTATAGATAAGAGATAGTAATGACTATGAGACAAATTCTAATGAATATGAGTGGGATTCGCTATCTCAGGTATCCTTTGAAGACAAATAGATTGATAGCATACAAAGGTATACACCTACATGTGAGGAGGGACAAAGCTCAGGGACTAGACCTCTTGTGTTTGGATAACAGAACATTTATGACTCAAGTGAGGATGGACAGACTTCAAGTGAACTAGACGATCTAGAAGAGAGTAATATCATAAACCTCGACCCCACTATTGAACACCATGATGGAATTGCTATCCTAACCCTCACCATTGCTAACCTCAACCAACCCAAAGATTCTTTACCACTACTACACCTCGAGCTTATTGATTGGGACCAAACTGAATCATCTAGTGTCCCTATATTTGTGAATGATAATGCTATTGTAAATTATCTTTTCTCCAACATACCTAACACAAGTTCTATTTGTAAATCTCATAATGGGGTTTCATGTTAGGAGGGTGTCAAATCTTCTAGCTGCAAAATTAAAAATGATAAAAATAGATCTAATGGTGAAAACCATCTAATGGCAGTATTAGATCTTGGAAAAGTGAAAAAAAAAAGTGCATCCAATGGTGAAAACCTCTTCAAGGCATCAAAGGATGGAGGATTTGACATTATTTTGGAACATTATAGTGAGATATCATCAGTTTTGGTAGAACCTACACAATCTATCAATATTGGCACAACAGGAAAGGCTAAGATTCTACACTTGGCAACATCTATGATTGAGCAAGAAAGGCCCACATTCACTAAATTCTTTGAGGACCACAAAATAAAATTTTATTTGTCTTATTCTGATATGCCAGGCCTAGACCCAGAGCTTTTGATGCATTATCTATCTTTACCAGTTGGAGTAAAACTTGTCAAGAAAAAAATTAAGAAAGATGCATCCACATATTGCATTATTGGTTAAAGCGAAGCTCAAGAATTGTGGATGCAAGATTTATCAGGTCTATTGACTATGTTAATTGGATCTCCAATATTGTATCTGTATCAAAGCATGACAACAGTATTTACATATGCACCAACTTCATTGATTTAAATAAGGCAGGTCCAAAAGATGATTTTCCATTGCCTAACATCAACATAATTGTAGATCTCACAGCAGGACATTCCATATTATCATTAATGGATGGTTTCTTAGGGTATAATCAAATTAAGATAGTACCAAAAGATAAAGAAAAGATGAAGTTCACATGTCCATGGGGAATGTTTTGCTGGAATGTCATCCCTTTCGACTTGAAAAATGCAAGTCCTACATATCAGAGGGAAATGACCACTATCGTCCATGACATGATGCATACTTTTATGGAAGATTATGTGGATGATCTATTGGCCAAATCCTATACTAGAGAAGGACACCTTGAGATTCTAGAAAAAATATTCACTCGTCTAGAGAAATTCAATGTCAGATTAAATCCTAAGAAGTGTGTCTTCAGTGTCACATTAGCAAATCTTTTAGGCTACATAGTCTCAACAAAAGGTATTGAAGTGGATCCTACTAAGGTCAAGGCTATAATGGAGATGCCACCATTAAAGAACATCAATCAACTACTATATCTATAGGGAAGGCTATTATCAATCAGAAATTTAATCCCTCAGCTAGCAGACAAGTGTCATCCATTCAATCACTTGTTACATAAGAATGTCTCTTTCAAATGGGATGAGACATGTGAAGCTTCTTTTAATCAATTAAAGAAATATCTCATGTCCCTGCCAATTCTAGTACCACTGGTAGAAGGAAGGCCACTATTACTTTATGTTGCACCAACTAAGATCTCTTTAGGCACTTTGCTAGCATAGGAAGATTCTGAAGGAAAAGAGTGAGCTATTTACTATACTAGCAGAACTCTAAATGGTTATGATATCAATTACATTTTTATTGAGAAAGCTCGTGTAGTAGTAGTCTTTGCAACTCAATAGCTACGTCACTACAATTTGACTCACATTGTCAAATTAATAGCAAAAATTGATCCACTAAAGTACTTACTTAGCAAAGTTACCTTAACAGGGAGATTAGCTAAATGGGTCATGCTCTTGAGTGAATTTGATATATAGTATGTAGATCGAAGAGCTATTAAAGGTCAAGTGATTGTTGATCAATTGGTAGAAGCTCCACTACCAAATAATCATCTGATGCACATGGAGTTTCCTGATATCGATGTTCTTGCTATAACAACTCAACAATGGACGTTATACTTTGATAGGTCACATACACATGGGGTAGGTGCATGAATTCTATTCATAACACCTCAAGGCCATACAATTCCAAAATCATACATGCTTATGTTTCCATGCATCAACAATGTAGTGGAATACGAGGTGTTAATCATTGGTATCAAGGTTGCAGTTGAGTGGAAGATAACAGAGATACAAGTCTACAGAGACTCACAACTGGTGATAAATCAATTCAATGATGACTATTAGATGAAGGATGATAAGTTGTTGCAATACAAGAGAATGGTGGACGATTTCAAATAGTATTTTATTGAAATCAGATTTGAACAAATACCTAGGGCTGAAAACAAAGTTGTTGATGCAATGACTACGATCGTATCTCTCTTAAAAATACCGTAAAAGAGAAGGTGTTATGAGTTTATGGTAGAAAAAGTGTCCAATCCCGCTTATGACGATCCCGAATCTCAAACAAAATTCCAATCATTGATTCTAAAACTTCCATTTATGGAAAGATTTATGCTTACCTAAAAGACAATTCCCTCCCTCCTGATCTTTCCCGCAATCAAAAGCAAAACTTTATATGCCAAGCCACAAAACATGCCTTAATTATTGACATATTATACCATCCAGGTCTTGATGGAACTCTCTTATGATGTCTAGAACACAATGAGTCTAAGACAACCTTACGTGAGAGACATGCGGGTATTTTTGGAACTCACTCAAGCAATCTAACTCTAGTGAAGAAACTCCTCCATTTAGGGTAACTTGCCAAGTATGGAGGAGTCTTTCTAGTTTGTTAAGAAATTTCAAAAGTGGCAGGTCCATGGAAATCTTATCCATGCACCAGCACAAGAATTACAACCCTTCGCATCAACATGGCCCTTTTGTCAGTGGGGACTCAACTTGGTGGGTAAGATTCACCTGTCTTCATCAAATGGTCACAATTTTATCATTACAACCACAAAATACTTTATGAAATGGATTGAATTTGTTCCCTTAACAACCATTATAGGAAAATAGATATCATCCTTTATCCTGAATTACCTTATTTGTCGATATGGCATACCTCAGTCCATTATCACTAATAATGGTAGACCATTTAAGAATCAAGATGTCTAGGAACTCTATGAGAAGTTTCACATCCAACATCATTTCTCAACATTGTATTATCCACAAGGAAAAGGCCAAGTAGAGGCATCAAACAAAACTATATTGAAAATTTTAAAGAAAACAGTCAATGACGCTAGATGTGATTGGAACATTCAGTTGAATCCTTCTCTGTGGGCCTCCAAAAGTAATATTAGAACACCTACAGGAGCTACACCATTCTGTTTAGTATATGGATCAAAGGTTATCCTACCCATTGAGGTTGAAATACCATCACTTCAAGTGTCACTAAAGGGGTTGATTTCATATGAGGATTACCATGTGTCTAGATTTCAGGAGCTGGAACTATTGGATGAGCGTCAAAAATAGCCTATGGATCACCTGAAAGTGTATCAACAAAGGATTTCAAGAAGCTAAAATCATAGGTTGAAACCAAGGGTATTTCAGGTTGGTGACTTGGTATTAGAGGAAAACCCCTAAAGTTAGTAGGATCAAGAGAAAAAGGGGAAATTTGAACCCAATTGGTTAGGTCCTTTTATCATCATATCAATTTATGGATCAAGAGCATATCAATTGTCTACACCTGAAGGGGATTTACTAGATGAACCTATCAATAGTATTCATCTTAGAAAGTTTTATACTTAAATCACCCAATCCATGGAAAATTTTGCAAAAGCACAAAAAAAAAAACAAAAAAATCAAAAAATATAAAAAAATATAGAAAAGAGAAAAATACAAAAAAAAAGTGAAAAATGAAAGAAAAAAAAATGTCAAAAAAATTATAAAATTGGAAAAGTGCAATAAAAGAAAGTGGTGAAAACTTGGCAAACAGGCACTATTTGTGACAAGTCTAGTTGTTCCATCTATTTGAGCATGCCTTGGTTATTCATATTCGCCATCATTTTGCTTATTATCAAAGATCTCATATCCATATCATGGAAATGCAGTCGTGTCTCACCCTAGCTTGGGGGAAAAATCTTGAACTCACTAGGGGCAATAAACTTTGAGCTTAAACAAAATAGACAAAATATACTTAGTATGGCAAACATAGAAAATACAACGATCAAAGCAAATCTCAACATCGAACAATCAATCAACCAATCAATGGAGAATCAAAACATCCAAATCAAATGGTTTAAATCAATCAATTAGATCAAACCTAAATGGATGATATTCTTTTGAATCATGATTTTATTGCTTTAGCTTGAATCTTCAAATGTTGGATTTTTTATTTTTGTTATCATATCTTTGGAGCAACTCGATGATGTATTGAACTACAGAAGCATGGAAGGAGTATGATTTTTATTTGTCTGTTGTCTATGAATTAATCATTGTTACTATGTGAATTGTCATGGGATGTGCTCTACCAAGTATCACTAATGACATTTCGGATTCACATGGGAAAATGATTGATTCTTGTCTATTTACGCAAGAAATACTCAGGTCATCTCAGTTCAATTATACCTAGATGCTTTTGTTTTTCTGTAATATCAAACATCATGAAAGAAGTACTCAATTCATCATGGCTTAACTTATACCATCGGTGCTTGTACTCACTTTGAACATTTTAAAGGCTCAATGATGATAAAAAGAACGCTATATGGATTATCAAAGTGATAACTTTTTTTTAGCATGGTTAAAATCAGATTTCATTCATGTTAGTTTTTGCATCTGTAGAGTAAAATGCTTCAAATTTGGTAAAGGTTTTCAAAAGAAATGTTATCTCTATTATTTAAATGGACTGAGTATACTCAAGACATTAACAAAAATATCATCATTCTCATATAGTTGCATATTCATTTACATAACACATATTTTTGCATTATTATTGTCATTTCCTTCATCCATACATTTGATCATATGTGCACTAGTATATTATTCATTCATTTATTCAAGCATCACATCATATTCTTGCATTGGAAAACAACAAAAACAAATCATCATATTACTACATAATCATTACTACCCTCATATCATACAGGAATTAGATCATACATATATTTTCATTGGAAAATAACAAAAAGGAAATATGCATTGCATCTTATTTGCATTATCATTTCACATATCATATGAAAGGAAATTACATTTACATATCATTTTCCTCATCATGAATCATATCATTCATAAAACTATAATCTGCATATTACCATTTTATCATTACATTCATACATTTTCATCTCATATCATGCATACATCATTCATACATTAAATTGAATCATTCCATATTTATATGATATACCATCATTGCATAGTCATCACATCATATGAATATAAGCATTGCATAGCATATAGAATAGAAACTAAAATGCATAAATCATAGGCATCCATCATCAAACCATACAAAGCACATATGAATCACAAATCTATCGCATATCATATATAACACTCAAAATCATAATGTCAATGTATACAATGATGTCTGAATAAAGTCAAGAGGGTAGTAAGTCAAAATCGGGTGTACATCATCAAAATGTCTCAAGATGCATCAAATGTCAAAGCTATGGCATGCTCCCCCCAGATGGTGCTAGCATTTGTATACCATGTCCTCCACCAGATGGACCTGCACTAAGATATCTAAGGTCACACAGAAGTGGTTGTGTCACACCTCTACTAGTAGTCTTGGTACAAGAGCAACTGCCAGACTATATGTAAACTCTCAATCTTTTGGTGGAATGGCCTTGTGATACTTTATCCGATACCACTCTACCTCATGTTTTGAGCATCGTACCTCTTTGAACTACTCTATAGTCAATGTCCCCTATGTGGCTCTCTACAATCTCTCAACAATTCCCTCTGCATGCTCAACCCATAGTCTAAGGCTATCTCTCTCTGTTGTAAGTGTAGTATTCTATGCCTACATTTGCACTTAGGTTTGTGCCTAAGCCTACGTCTGAGTCTACACCTACCCCTGTGTCTGGGCTAGTAAACCATGTATTTGAGTGAGCTAACCCTACAACATTTGTACCTGCACCTGTAAAGCTGCTATTTGTTATTGTGATGGTACCCCAATATGCACACTCTATTGTGTTGCTACTACCAATGACTGCCTCTTACAAAGCACTAGAAAATCCAATCTGGGATGTCTTCCACCCCTACCACCTCCACCATCTCCACCCTCATCTCCCCCATCATCTCCATCTCCATCATCCTCATCATTGTCATCATCATCATTCTCGCTGCTCCCAACCTCCAGGGCCTCTACCTCTAGCTCTGCCTCTGGGTCTTCCTCTTCCTCTGCATCTTGCTAAGCTATTGCAGCTCTCCTCCATTTTTTTCCACATCCATGCATGACTACTCTCTCCTCCTCATCCAAAATGGGCACTGCCTCATCTGAGCTCAAGATCCGAGGAAATGGATGATGGATCAAATGTTGTGCATACTCCTTTGTCATGGGTGCCTCAATTATCTCTAGATGATAGTCCCAAACCATTGGCTACATAGCCTGATACTCTTGTACTATTGCATCGTAGGAAAGGGTGGCCCCCACTCATGTGTATCCATCTATCTATGGGCACAATGTGCAACACCTTGTGACATACCCTACACCTGACCATATTGTCTCATAACTCTCTGTACCAATAATCTCTCAATGATAATCAGGTCCTCCCGATCAAGTACATGGACTAGCACAAATAAGGCATCTATGTATCATCATCTATCCAATCCTCACACTCATGGTAGGGTTGCCATAGAACTGACTCCAAATCATCAAGCATGCGCTTCCAAAACTCTAGTTTTCCTAGCCTATGTTGGACAACTATGCCACTATATCCATTCACATATGGTCTCCCAGCTGGCCATGGTACATCGATCTTAGGACGTGTAATGGCGATGTGCTCCCATTCCCACACCTATAGTAATTTCGCTCTTGCTGATAAGTTGCACCCTCTGAGGTACACAACCTAATGTAAATCATGATATAGATGTGCAATCATACACATCGCCAAGCATATTTGGTTTGATCCATGATCATCTTCTCTAAGATGCAACCCCAATCGACTAATAGTCCCTTTGACCTACAGTCAAGACACAAGAATCCACCAATGAATCTTGCAAGTACACAAGGCAATGTGGCATATGCATCAACCATGTCTCTCCAAGGAATCCACATACCAGCTATCCGGTCATCCTCGAATACTCTCTTCAAGGAATTTGTTATGCCCTGCTCATTTGAATCATACAATACAAGCTCTCTTATGACTAGAATCCTCAAGATGCACCATACATCCTTCGGTGAAACTATAGTCTCACACGGTGGCAAGGTGGAAGGTGTTATGCTCGCTATGCCACCTCTTTATGAGTGGTGTCAACAGACCCCTATTGATCCTGAACTGGGGCATATCTAAAAGGGAAGCCAAACCACATCGTACAATAACTGTTGTCTCAAGTTGTTCCAACTGGGGTATCAAATCAAACGTCCTCAAAAATCAATCACGAATATGAAAATTCTTAAAGTGCTCCTATTGTCACAAACAAATTGCAAATTAGTAATATTCTCAAATCATTTGAAATCAATCATTCTATCTATCTAATCAGCTCTGGTGAGACTTTGATCAAATCACATGAGCATTTATGAATTTTTCAATCAATTTACCTCGCCTATCATGGGGTTAATCAATCTATAATTGCACCTTTCCTACCATGAGGTCAATTAATCAAATCAACCTTGCCTATCATGAGGTTTATCAATCAAGCTATAATTAATTCTTGCTTATCATGAGGTTAATTATTATCAATCAATCAATTTACCTCACCTATCATGAGGTTAATCATTATCTACTCTATTGGAATCAACAAGGAAAATCAAATCACAGGCTGATGTGATCAAAAATCATAAAAATCAAGGAGTTACTAACAATCTACATCTTTTTGACATGGATGTGCTAAAACAAACTATCAAAGCACAGGAAAAGTCAAAGTGCCATTAAAATTCATCAAAGCACCAGAACAGACTTTCAAAGCGCTAAAGTGATGAAAGCACCATTTTACAAGGTCAAAGTGCTATTTCAGGACATCAAAGTGTTATTTCAGTGGATGCGCTATTCTGGGGGGGTCAAAGCACAAATTTATGGGGCCAATGCGCTAAACTGGTCAAAGTGCTAAAACTCTATGTCAAAGTGCTAGAACATCTATTTGAAGTGCTATAAATTTCAAAGCACTAAAAATCTATGTCAGAGTGCTACTGAATCTAACCTAAGTGCTAATTCATTGGAAGTGCTAAAATAGAGCTTTGAAGCGCTACATCGAAGCTTCAAAGCGCTACATTGGAGCTTCAAAGCGCTAAAAGACCTAAAACCAATTTAAAACGAAAAAACAAGCAAGAAATTTGAAATGCACAAACTACGAGGAAGTTCTAGGGTACATACCAGAGGTCCATATGGTACCAGATGGTTGTGTCATCGCATGCACTTAAATCAGTGAGTGTGAAAAGGAATCACCATCTTGCTCCAAATTGCTAATTTTCTCTCACTTTGAATTCTTCAAACTTGCAAATGCACAAATGAGTTTCAAAATCACCTTTTAGGCCTTTTATAAGCTAATTAAGGTGGGATTTTTGTTGGATTTATTATTTTTATTTTCAAAAGGGGCTTAATTCTTTATTTCATCACAGGGGAAATTTTTACATTCTTTGTTGGGAGATAAATTGATTCAATATCATATCAACATCAAATCATCGAAAAATCATAAAAATTTAAAAAAATTCAAAAAAATTCAAAATTCATCGATTTATCTCCTGAGGGGGCATATACTCATTATTATTCAAAAATCATTGTCTAGGGCATATCAGAAATTTTTTGTCGATGCTAGCAGCAAAATTATTCTTTGAAGCAATGTGTAAACACATCACTTCAAAGAGGGGAAAAATGTATACACCTAAAAATAGTCTAGATAAATCTGATTAATTAAATACATTTATTTGATTAATTAACCTTTAATTCATCTACTATTAAATAAATAAAAATATTTATTTATATAGTTCATTATTCTACCACATTCTTCTAGTTCTTTCATTTTAATTAAATAAACAATTTTATATAGTTGTTTTATTTAATTATTTAATCATTCATCTTAATTAAATAATCAACTGCAATAGTTTGTATTATTTAATTATCTATTTTATTTCCTCTTAATTGAATAAACTAAATCACATAGTTTGTTTAATTATCATATCCCTCTTTTATTAAATAAACAAATCTCAAATATTTGCTTTATTTAATATTATTCCTCCAAAATTAAATAATAAACAATTTCACATTGTTAATTTATTTAATATTCCAATTTCCTCCAAATTGAATAAATCAATTAAGCACATGTCTATAGCTACTCCTCAACCAAAATTAAAACTTTCAATTTCAATTTAATTGTGCTTTATCCTTTCAACAAATTTGGAACATTCATGGGAGACTTGGCTTCTTTTCTTCCTCTTTTTCTTCCTAGTATTTTGGAAGAATTCTTTATCCTTTCCATCTTCTTCTCCAACAATTTCATTCTTCTTAGTCGATTTATCCAAATTCAATCCCAACTGTTGCTTGTTGCCACATCATAATTGCCTTTTGGAAATCTATAAATACAGCCTTTTGCTATAGGGAAAGGATCCCACTTTTATGCAAACTTACTCTGCAGAAATACATTTACAATTTTGCATTTTGCAATTCAGAATCATTTCAATCATTTAGCTTATAATCATGTCTTTCATTATAGATTGCATTTTAATATAGCTTTCATAATCAATATTCTAGTTGTCACATCATATAGCTTTCAATTATCATAGTTTTCAATCAATCATTAGATCACAAGATCATTATCATATAGAATCACAATTCTCATTCACTAGGTTGTCACTTTGATATTCATAGTGCAAACAAATCTAAGAGCCACTCTGATTTATCAAATCCTTGGAGTTAGAGAGCAATGGAATGCTTTTAGAGATTTTAAGATGCTTAAATTAGAATAAATTTGTCATTTGAATTCTCTAATACTGTTGCATTGAGAAGTGTTGTTGTTTATTCACATTACTTTTACACCAATTACATTCATAATGGAGAAATGAAGTTTTACACTTACATGTAATATTGTAAATGTTTGACAACCACAAGGAGCATTGGATTGAGTTGTTGGGGTGTCAAACAATTTGAAATAGAAAATTTAGAATACACTAATTTTGTTTGACGTCTATTGCATCTATACAACATTATAAAAGAAATTATATAGATCTAACAAACATATATACCAATATAAATTTTTGTGTTGGAAGTTCTTATATTTCCATTGCATGACTAGGATGTATATTTAGATATATGTATGTGAATCATTTTGACATATAATAACCAAGAACCAGAATAGAAAACCATTTTTTTGTGGAAAAGCAATCATAGAATTTACTTGAAAAAAGATATTCTAGTCCACGCATTGCATTTATGCATAGCACCTCTTATACAGTTTCTCTACATCTATTCAATATCTACTAAGAAAGAACATACCTTCAACCTTGTATCAATATGTTTCATCATATTCTTTTTTACATGACCTGATTGAAGGTCACTAGAACAAACTACTCAGGCCTATGTATGCAAGGTCACTGGTTTCATACCAAACTATTCAAAAACTGTTTTATGCAAGATTGAAGACTATTGTTCTTCAGAATCTATATATATATATATGTGTGTACATATATATATATACACATATGTACATATATATATACACACATATGTATATATATATACACACATATGTACATATATATATATATATATATATATATATATATATATATACATATATATATATATATATATATATATATATATATATATATATATATATATATATATATATATATATATATGTATATATATATATATGTATATATATATATATGTATATATGTACATATGTATATATATATATATATGTACATGTACATATATATATATATATACATATACATATGTGCATATATATATATATGTACATATGCACATATGTATATATGTACATATGTACATATATATATATACATATGTACATATATATATACACACATATGTACATATATATATATACATATATATATATATACATATGTACATATATACATATGTACATATATATACATGTATGTATGTATATATATACATGATGTGTATATATATGCATATATGCATAAATATATGTATGTATGTTTTACTAATAGTTTTGCTATAATTTCCCCATTTCTCTATAATACTGAATACCACATAATGCACCTCCTCTAATATAATTACTCTATTTGTTAGCAGACGAAAAAGAATGTGGGCACCAAAGTAAAATCAAAATCATGGCAGCTCAATGAATGTGAAAATGTATATATGCAAACACAATAAATAAATTGTGTAGCCATTGACAATCTACAACATCTTGTTTCCAACCATTTGAAGTTAAATCAATTAAAAGGATACCAAGGGACTAATTATAAAAAATGTCTATAACGCCAAACATGCATAGAGTATTCAATCTTGTAGTGTGGGAAATTATATTGCAAAATATGCAAGAAAATATCTTGATTCAGTTGCATTTTCATAATAGCCATTCTGGCATTATGAATATGTGCTCCAAAATATGCAAGAAAATATATTGATTCAATTGCATTATCAGAATAGTCATTTTGGCATTATGAATATCTTACACATACTACACGATTAAATACTCTATTCTTAACAAATAGGAATTTCAAACAAATAGCGTACCAACTAAATATATAAATTTGAACATATCAAAGAACTGTTACAATAACACTTAAAAGCCACCAAACACATTTTGCAAAGATTGTTCCATCATATAATTGTTGTTTGTAGGTATCTTTGTGCACTTTTGGCATTATATCCATTAACATAGGAGCAATTGCAAATTAAGATAGCAGTGAAAGCATATACATATGTATATACAGAGGGTTAACATGAAAGCATAAAGATTTTGGAGATAACAGTAGTTTTCTCCCTGTGAAGTCTTATCCTAATAGCTCCTTTACAATTTCTCTATTCACCTGGGTTGATTGCAAAAGAGCATAACTCAAATTTTGAATTCACAACTCAACTCTTATAGAAATTGCTTATCTTCTATTAATATGTTTAATGTGGGTTTTAAGAAATAAGAGAAAGAGAATATCATGAAACATATTAATACAAAATATAGGGACCTTCAAAGAGATAAGAGAAAGAGAATATCATGAAACATACTAAATACAAATCAAGCAATCCATGCAACACTTGGCATTTAGCTATCAACTATTTGTTTGAAATTTCCACTAGGGTTCCCTTAAAAGCAAAGTATAGGAACATGGGAAAATCCAATGTTAACAACAGACTATATTTATTATAGTCAAGTGCATGTAAGAATCTATGCATAAATGTATATATATAGCAACAAATATATAGAGGCTATCTAGCCATGGAGGGAGGAAAAGTTTGAATGTATAAATCAAGTAAATATAAATATATAAAACAAACCTTGTTTACACTTATAGCTATGGTCATCTTTCCAGCACCAATTGTCCAACACATGGACTGCATTTCTTCTAGTCAATCTATCTTTGCATTGAGCCCAACATGATATTACTACAAAGCAACATTTTATTTTATTATATCAAAATAGATTTCTGAAATTAGATAAGTATGGAATGGGGAAAACACATTACGGAATGACTTACTGTAACAATAGGAGTGGAAACAGTGTAGCCTATGGTGCTGGACAGATGTGGATCTCTCCAAACTAGCACCCAATGTAGGTGGATAGTAGTTTATTTGAGTAGTCTACTATGAAACAAACATCACATTTCATTTCACAATGAAAGAAAAAAAATTGACATATTTATATTAGAACAATGAATATTACATCCACTCATTTCCATGGCATTGTGCAACAATGCCAAGATGTAACAACTGTCACAAGTTTATTGTGAACATGCCCGAGAAAGCCATGAAAAATAGCATGGAATTTTATCATATATCATAGGAAAGAAAAGAAATGTAGACAAGCCTATATATTTTTGAATGCAATATATACAAACAATGAAACAGTGAAATGATGAAAAAGAATTTTGTACACAAACATTTGTAGCTATTTGAATCAAATAAAGCTAATAGAAAAGATAACAGGAAGACATTATAATCTATGGGAGCAAAGCACATAGGACAAATGTGAAAACTCAACATAATCCTTGTACATTTTTTATAGTTGAAGTTGTTTGTATCTACATATGTGATCAATTTGTAACAACCGCAACTATATGTTTACACAACTGTATGTTAAAATTAGCTAAAAGAGAATTGTAGGTATGTTGATAAACAATTGACATCATGGAATTTAAAAACATTTAAACAAAGATGGGAAAATGGAATATATAGAAGAGTGTATTGTTTTGAATGCCATATACTAAAAGCATCACACAACAAAATCTTAGAACAAGAAGTTAGTAGATTAATAGAATAGAATGATCAAAACATGTGACTAGCCTATACAAGTTGTACCCTCTAGTTATTGGTGTGTTGTATCTTTGTGCATCTTTGGCATTATACCCATTTTTCACAAATTATTACTTGTTATGTTTTTTAAAAATTCAACATAGAAATGCTTGGAAAGACGATGGAACATAGGTTGTGGTAGATGTGAGAACATTTTTATTTGAGCCTTTTTTATAAGTCAGGCTACTGGTTGGGAGTAGAAGCATTTGGCGAGGGCTATAGTTGTTCTAAGCATGTCTCTTTGTTGTGATGTTGAGCAGTGTATTTGTTGTTGCTAAGCCTGGAGTATATCTCAAATGAGAAAGTTGGATCAATACAAAGTCTTTCAATTGATTTAACCCAAGAAATAGTTGTAAAATTCAACCCTTTCCTCTCTTTGCTGCCTATGTTTATTGTTGCTCTATCCAATGTTAAGCCTTATGTTTTATGTATTGTGATTCCCCATGTCATAGTGAGTGGAATTTGTGTTTGACTACCCCAAGTTATAGCTAGGATGGGGATGTCTCTTGGATTTTTTTGGGTCCCATGGTGGACCAATGTAATTTTAGAAGTGAACAACAACATAGTCAAGCGGGTTTGGCGGTTTACAATGTGTATTGTACACAATAGTAGTAACAACACCAAGGGATCCATTCACTAGGCCAACTTGAATCCACAATTTTTTTGTTAGCATTATCTATTCACCAACACAAAGTAGCAATTATGGGAGAAGCTGGTCATCATCTCCATGATCAGATGCCTATTGTTGTGCTACTCAAGCAATGCTAATGGTTATGGGTAGATTTAACTATTTGATCATTTTTTTGTTGTGGAATATGACCAAGTCATTTGGGGCAAACAAATATGTAGCAACATCAAATTGTTCTCTCTCTATGACTGAGAGAATTTTATTTGTTTGTTTCATAAGTTGTTCCTAGTCATCGTGGAGAGCCTTGCCTTTCCTTATATGGAGAAGGATTTCCTGGAACTTTTGCTGTGAAGGGCTATCTCCTATCTACCAGAAAATAGTGTCCAACGTTATTGAGACCATGAAAGTGTGCCACAAGGCTAGAGTCGATGAGTGTGAAGCATAAATAGGGGTATCCATGACAAGTGGAAACTGCGAAATATTTCCAACAAGGATGATAGAAACACCACCAAATGGCTCCCTTTGGGTATCTAGGAATGCTTGGCGCAATCGACTATCTATTTTCAGTAGCAACTTTGGACCTAGAAAACTCATTTCATCTATCAAAATGCATTGAATATACTTAAAATGTTCTTGGAATATTGTCATTTTATTCCCTTGCAAAGGATTCATATCCTTTATGAGGATCTGAAGTGTTGTATGGATTGTGGAGGAACATATGTTGTATGCAACAACACCTGTAGGAGCCATTACGAGCAAGCAACAATTGGATCCAGCAAAAGAGGTGTTTATTTGTTGTCGAATACAATTTATCAAAAAGGATTTTCCAATGCCAACTGTCCCTTGAATGATCATGCAGAGAGGGGCTTTGGGTGAAGACTGCATGCAATGGGACTGGATTGCTTGAAGAGCCAATTGTTGTTTTGGTGAAAGTTGATGGGCTAACATATCTACAGGAAAAAATTGTATCATATCTTGATCACACTATGCCTTGGCTAATGGGCTGAACTGCAAAGTAATATTATGAAGTTGTTAAAGTACATGGTTTGTATTCCATGGATGGTTCATATCAAAATATTTCCTACCCAATAGTTGAAGCTAATTTATACTAAAGTTAGTAGTAGCACCAACCCGAGAGAAAATTTCCCATTCATATTCATCCATAGAAGGTCAATGGTTCAAATCATTAGTATCACTATCATGTTCTTCAATCATGGATGCAACTAGAAGTCTATTAACATGCCAAGGATGATAACCAGCTATTTTTAAAACTTTCCAATTTTGTATTATCTCTTATTTGAGGAGACCTATATCTGTTTGTATGTTCTGGAAAGGTTTGTATAACATAAGTTCAGTCCAACAAAACGTCTCAAATATCTTTATATCTTCAATGAGAATAGTCTTGAATAGTGGGTAGACAAGGACAATTGTAGCTTGTTGCCTCGGTTTCCATTTAACCTTTTTGTGCTTCTATGAATATGTATATAGGTGAACTGAGTCAATTAGAGATACACCACCTAACTCTGGAGGCCTTTGCATATAGCAATGAATATAATTTGTTGGTAGCTCTACATCAGAATCATCTTTATGTACACGAAACCATGACTTTTTTTCCAACATTTAAATGAACGTACTATCGGCTTGAAGTGAGAAGAGGCAATTTTTGTAACATACGGCATGTCTCCTATGCAAAGATGTCACACTCCACAAGAATATTCATCATGAATTTTTGATATGCAACTAGTGCTTTATCCTCTACTATATTTGTATTTGTAAGTCTTTTCAACATATCAAGATAATTTTCTAATTTTTTCCCAGATTTAGCTACATATTTAGAAATATAACTCAAAAAAATTGCCTAGAAACAATTGGCTGGCAGTCAACATTGGCACGCAAAATTTCAAGCATGGATGGGCTATGAATATTTAGGTGATCATCATTTCTTGTTGGCTTGTAGGATTTGTTAGACTCAGCATTAGATGTCAATATAGAGGTAAGTTGTTGCTACCACTATGCTTTATACCAACATACCAACATTGTAATTGCTCTCCTTTTCTCCTTAAACAAGTATATTCGGGGAATTTTGTGTGCCTTTGAACTGTGTTTAGCAACTCTTCATAATCTATGATTGGATCACTAGAAAGGATCTAGCTTATGGTAAGCAAGCATGGTTTTTCTTTAGAACAATGATACATTCTAAGCAATTTTTGCACAAGGCAACATGGATTCCAAGCTAAAATGTATCTATCAAAAAAGTGATTTGTCATGGCAACATCGTGGTCATTAGACCAATCAAGTGTGTCCATGTTAGGAGCTTCTGGAAGCCATAAAAAACCATGCATATGTGTAGAGCCACGATGCTCCCATTCATATCTATACCAATAATCTTTTTCATGTAAAAGCTTTTTGATCACCTCCTCATGGAAAATTGAGAATTTATGATGCAAATATAAAGATGTTATATGTTGATTCTAAACAACACTATCTATGAGCATCTTTCTTGAAGGCTCCATTGCTAAATGAGCTACATAAGAGAAAACATTTTTTAGGTTATCCCATTTGTTGTCTACACATATCAAAGTGAAGAAAAGGGTAGGTATGCCAAGCTACTCAATCATAGCAGTTAGTTGGGCCTGGCAAGAGTTCGAAAAAGAGTGAATCTCATGCAATGATGAACCAAAACACATCAACTGCTTAGCTATTTGGTGATCGGGAGCAGCTTGAAGCTGTTGCCACAAAATAGACAATTACTTGGGGATTTTTTCCTCTAGATCTACTCAAACAAAGACAGAAACAATTTTTTGGTTGCAATGTCTCATTATCAAGTTGTAGAGAAAATATCTAAACCTAACATGTTTGTTGAATCTATGGTCAAAACACCTCATTAGCTGGAGGGCATATTCATGCAAGTGAATTTTAACATTTCTCAATTGAAGAAGTGTTGATCTAGTGGGAAACAATTTTGGAAAGGCCATTGAAAATAAACCTTCAATGTTGTATTCATTAACAAGAGAAGAGCTAATTTCAGGCCAAGACAAGATATTCTGCTCTTTTTCTTCAACTTGTAACACATGTTTTATTGCTCGCAGCTCTTGCCTAGCATTTGGTAAGGAAGAAATAAATGATGAAAAGTTTGAAGAGCCATTTTCTTCTTGACCAACATTTGTTGAGCTAGTTGATGGCATTAGCTCTTCATCGGAAACTTGGTCTATTATATGCAAGAAATTGGACACATCAACAGCAACATCAGGTAACATATTAAGAGCCTCAACATCAATCCCAACATCATTGTAGTATTTGTCATATTTAATTTTGTATTTCAATGCATCCATGACATGATGTTTATTAACATAACAATCGTAATTCCCACATTCAATGGTGGTTTTGTGGACGATCACGACCTCAAGGTCCTGCAATCAGCATGGCAACAGTTTTGCTATGCTCAAGATATCATGAGGGAATCTTATCATGTGACCACTATATTTAAATTTCTCTCCTCTAGTGTGGGACACTTGTAAAAGTAGAGCTAGCCTAGCAATAAGAATTTCTTCAACCTGTGTTAAATTTTTGGGTAACAATGGTTGTGGGCCTAGGTCCATGCCATTTGTAGAGCTGAAACAATTGGTTCCTTTTTTAGAACAACACCTTACACATGTCGCTCCTAACCCTAACATTTGAGTGTGCATCCCTATGTAGCTTTCTTTACATATTTGGCAAACAAGAAGACTGGAAAGTGCATATATACGATGTCGAAACCACTTCACCATAGCAAGATAGCTATCTTTGAATATTTCTTTGAGGTGTTGTTGTGTTGGTGCAACAGTAGAGTTGCTCTGAGATTATATATAGGGGGTGGAATTTTCCATTGCAAAGGGGTGCTGCAAGGGAGGATTGTTAATAGTATGATGCGTAGATGTGGTTGTTGCAGTTATCCTTTGCTGCAAGTATTTTTTGTAGTCCTTCATGGATATTTCCTCTTTATGCTGCCTATAGTACAAATAGTTTCGTTTCTCTTTTTTACCCCTTTTAAATTCAACAATTGATTGGATTGTGCAACTTGAATGTACTCATACAGCATACAAGTATACATACAAGCTCAAGCACATTAGGATATGTGAATATAGATGTATAACCATAGATATATTTAAAGTATAAATTACACATAAACATATAACAAAATATATGTGTATCCATGTGTATATAAATCTATATCAGTGAATGATAAGAAAAGGAATACCATGGTTTCAACTTTACATATGCATACACATACATATACATTTATATATACACATACATATACATATACATATACATATACACATACATATACATATACATACACATGCATATACATATGCATATACACAGACATATATATACATACATATACATATACATACATATACATACAAATAAATATAGAAGTTGGCAGCCTCAGTACACGAGAGCTGGATGGTAAGTGTTTTCTTGCACAAGGCTTAATGCATTTTTCTGTTGCTACACAATGGGAGCAGGTAAAGGAAATTCAAGTGGAAAAAGTAAATGCAATATTGAATGTTGTGATGCAAGACACTATACTTTGATTAATTTTCCTTGTCGAAAGAGTCATTGTGTTGTTGATTTCATAGCAAACGGGAAAAATCTACTACCTTCATATCTAATCTATCATATTGTACCTTTCTTATGTCTTTTATGACCACTTTATACACTTATAGGACACATTTAAGTGTATTTTTGAATGTAAACCCAACAAACAATATTAAATGCAAATTAAATCCCGAGACCCTTTCACAAGCCTAGGGTGGAACCCATTTACCATGGGTGGTGAATGAGTCCCCCTTGGCTCCAAATTCAAAATATTTTAAATTTTCTTTCAGATTTTTATTCAAAATTACCTTATGTTAGCCTGTTATGTTGTATTATCGGGTTACTAAGCCACAAGAATGTATAAATAAGTGATTTTCTCTCATTATTCACCCCCAACTCATCTCAAATCATTCAAGAATTTATTGATCATTTCATTCAAGCATTTTACATCCTTTCATCAAGCATTTATCAAGTAATTTAGAGTTGTCATTGCTTTATCTTCAGATTTCTCCAACAAGGGTTTGGTAAGTAATAGCATTTAAGTGTTATTTGTTTATCATTCTCTTTCATTCCATTTTTTTACCAAGGGTTTGATTACCAAAGTGGGATTTGACCAAGGCAAATCCCTATAACCTAACCCTTAACCATTTTTCCCCTATTGCATGTGTGTTTGTAGACTTGTGTATGTAGATTTATTAAGAAAAAAGGTGATAGAAAGAAAATCAATAAGTCAACAAAGCATTTCAAGTCAACATCATCCTATTTCAAGCTTGGAGAAGACCTACAAGTTGTTTTCTATAGATTTGACTTTAGCATCTCAACAAGATTAAAATTGTAGATCTAGACCCATAGTCCTGATTCCTAAATCTACAAGATTTTGGGAGAGGACTGATTCACCGTCTATGGTGAATGAGTCCCACCTAAGGGTAGAAAAGTTGATTTTTCCAAATTCCAATTCTCGACACTCAGAAACCTATTTCCAGATGTTTTCACTAGGAGCAGGACTGATTCACCATCAATGGTAAATGAGTCCCACTATTGATTTTCAATTACTTTTATCAGCTTCTACAATATTCCATAATCTCCTTCAGGCATCCAGGTGCACTCTGTTTCAGTCTTTACTTTTTTGTTCTAAATTTTATTCATATTTAGTTCATTCATGCATACCTCATTATGTTTTCAAACATAGCATATTTCATTCATAGTTAGTCTCTTGCATCACTTAGTTTCATTCACAACATTCCATTTAGCTTTATACATCTCTATTTGAATGATCCCCTCAATTTTGGCCTTGGTGTAGTGTTTCCTAGAGGATTTTATCTCTCTCCTTTTAGGTGAAAGATCCTAAAAGTGTAAGAGAAGGACATAGAACCTTCCTCTCCCATCACACCCCAAAATTATTTGTTCATTTTGGTGAACCTGCATATTGAAAAACATCTTTCTGATTTACACTTTCATTTACATCCTAGGTCTAATTTGCATCAACATTGCATTAGGAAATGTTTGTTTTTGCATCCTAGGGTTTCTTTAATTTGCATTAGTGAAAGATTCATTTATATTTCATTTTTGCATCATATATCATTGAGAAAACTAAAAATTTGCATCTGCATCTTGCATTAGCATCTGAAAAGCATTAATTTCATTTTACATTTTCTGAAAATACAAAAAAATCTCCTAGTTGGACTCATTCACTGCCTAGGGTGAATCAATCACCATGCACATTTTAGATTGCATTTTCAAGCATTTTCTAGGCATTTCTTGAATTTTTGTTTCTTGCTGTTACTTCTCTATTTTAGTTTGTAATTTTTTTGTTATTTTCATTTTGCACCCCTAGATTGCATTTCATTTACATCCACCCCATTCTTTGTGGTACTTGTATGAATTTTTGGTGTCCCAATGATAATACTTTAGTGAGACGAAGTTCTAGACTCATGGCTTCCCACAATAGTACTTTTGTTGTGGACCTTGGGATCTCAAGAGCTCCTACTCCTAGTATGAACAATGGTACATTAGGCATGGACAATACCACATCTATGCCTTCACCCTTCCATCCAATGAATGTTGACATGCAAAAAAATTCCATCCTGCAAGAAAAAGTCATTAATATTCATGAATATTTTGCACATTTACAACAAGACTTGTCACTTGAAAACATTTCCACCACAGTTATACCTACCATAGAAAACCTCCATCGTTTGATTGAAAGTGATGAAGGATTACAAGTCATGAAAAGAATTGCAGAAATATATAATAAACATGTCCCTTCAATATCCCAACAAGAAAACATAGTTGTAAGCCAAGGAGGACCTACAATTCCTCCTCCTTCAACCATAACATCCATACCTACTTAAAATATTCCTCAAGTTACAAAAACTATACCATAGGCTAGTTAGGTAAATCCTCCCTTTTTTCTTCCAACTAGCATTCCTAGTTCCTTTTTGGCATCTAATATTCCATCTTCCACCACTTTCACTCCACTTAGTGTGCCTTTCACTTGTCCCACTACTACATTCACTCCATCTCCATTTTCCCTTCCACCTCATACCACTTACACTGATCCACTTATCACACAAATTTTTCACACTGTGTTGTCCATGCAACAAAAAATTTCAATCATAAATCAAAACCAAAATGCACCTCCTACTTACTATGTCTATGGTAGTCCATTATCCTTAGAAATCCTGAGAACCCCAATGCCACAAGGAATTGAGTTACCTAGGTTTGAGAAGTATGGTCAAGGATATCCTACAAACCATGTCAATGCCTATATAGCCCTATGCAGTGATTTCATTCTAGATGATAAACTTTTAGCAAAATTGTTTCCTAGGACCTTAAAGGATACTACTTTAGAGTGGTTTTCCTCTTTACCCAATCATTCCATCTGTTCATTCAATGAACTTGTGGATGCTTCTATCAGTCACTTTCAAGTCCATATGACACCTAAAAATACTATGGTTGACCTAATGCGGTGTAAACAAGATACAAATGAAAAGATCATTGATTTCATCTCACGTTATTACTCATTGTATGCTCAAGTTGATGTTCAAGTTCATGATTCCCATCTGCAAAATATGTTTATTGACAACTTTTAGTCCAATATCCAAGACAAATTAACTATGATGAAATTCCCTTCCTTCATGCATTTATGCACTTCCTTTTGTGAATATCATAACTTGATTACTAGTCATGATTCCAAGTCCACTTCTAATCAAGCTGAGAAATTTGACCAAAACAACTAAAACAATTCCCAACACTTTCACAAACAAAATAGAGGCTTTTAACAATTCAACACTCCACCTCCACAACCAACCCCACCTATTAATAATTAGTTGGCAACCACTAAAGTAGCCATACCTTATACCTATGGGGACCCAAAGAGACAATTCACCCCTTTGTGTGATACCTTGCACAATACAATGAACCAATTGCTCCAACAATAGATGATTACATTGCCTATCGTTAAACCACTTAATTTAAGCAAACCTTTGCCTCCTTCCTTTAAATATAACACTTATTTTCATTTTCATCGTCAAAATGGACATGATACTGAACATTATAAGCATCTAAAGCATGTAGTTCAAGACCTCATTGATTCAGGTTGCTTGTCCATTGTGAATGTTAATGATCAAGGTAATAAGTATGTGGCTCCTCCTAATCAGAATTTGTAAATCTTTGCCAATCCTATGCATAAACCTGATATATCCTTTGTCAAATCCAAAGAACCTTATCACATTGATGTGATGAACATTGATACCAACAATGAACAACATGATAGTATTCCCGATGTCACCCATGTTCCTCCTATGACTATAATGGTGGGAACATTAGATGTTGTCCCTCATAAGGGCCCAACCACTAAAACTCTTGATATTACTTTTTATTCTAAAGATATACTAAAGAAGCTTCTTGATGGTCCTCTCTACATAGCCAGCATAATCTATGATAAACCTACCAATGGGATATTGATAGATCTTGCTTGTGGTGAGAATGTGATTACAGAAGAATTTTTAGTATTACATGAGCTATATCAAGATATTTATGATAAAGAAACTGCATGGATTAAAACACATAATGGTTTTGCATGCCCTAAAATTAGATCGATCGTGTTTCCCATACAGATAGGACCAAAAACATTGGATGTGACATTTTCTATAATTTCACAATTAGATTAGTTTCGTTTGTGGTTGGGTCATCCTTGGCTCTGCTCAATGAAAGTTGTTCCCTTTGTTGTTCATAAGTGTTTGAAGTTTTCACATGATAATGTGAGATATACCGTACACCATAGTGGTTTTAATCCCTTGTCCACTAAAGGTAACTTTTCCTTGGAAGCTTTTTAGCCAGAACCTATGGAACCTATTGATGAGCTTAGTTTTTGGTCAAGTTTTGGGAAGATTTCATAAGTTTATTTGTTGGCAGTTCCATAAACTTTAGTGTTTAAGTGTTGATCTTTTATAATGTTTCCCTCAAACCTTTAATATTGGGTTTAATTCCCACATTTGCAAACTTTAATGACATTATCATGTTATGTGGATCATCTATATTGATTTTACATATGGTTGATGAATGTTCTTTTAAGTAATTATAGATGTGCAATTATGTGTACTGACAGTGTCATGCACCCATAATTCAAAGATGCTAAGTTGAAGGAAAACCATCAGAAGATCATATAGGGGAATTATTCAAAGGATTCAACTGAGGATGATGGCAATGGATTCTCCATGAAAGTCATTGTAACCATCATGTATTAATGGAATTGAGCAATTATGAGCATTATTGTAGCATCGAGTCCATGTTGGACATGCATATCTGACTAGATTCCCTACAGACGTAACTACTCTGCCACTTCTTTTCCTACTTTCCCTAAATGGAATCCTCTTAATTAGTGGGATTTGAATGCCATGTTTAGTTGATAGTATAAATAATTATTTGAATCTTCTTCTTGTAGGTTCTGCATAGTTCTTGATTGATGTGGAATTGATATCGATGATGTACTGAGCATTCTTCATTTTTCAATACAGCTATGATACTATTTTGTTTCTATGTTTCTCAATGAATAAGATGTTATTCTAAGTTTGATCATTTGACTTTCTATTAGTCTTAGAGGATTCTCATCTAAGGGGGCTCACTTGATGAGTAATTTTTCCTTTAGAGTAGTTAGTTTAGTTACCATTTTATGTTCTGCACTTAGTTAGAAATCTAGCTTTGATTGTTCCTATAGCCACTGGAATTATTCCTACAACCAAAGAAAACATAGTAGTTTCCTATTTTTTTTCTTAGATCTTTATCCTTATTATGCATTTTAGTTTGGTAGAGTTGTTAATTAATGCTCAGCCTTTCTTCATTTCTATCCATGCAATTTCCTTTATAGTATTGTGATTTTCTTGGCTATAGAGTAGAATGACTGCTTTGAGTTCCTAGTGCACATACAGTGCTGACTCATTTCAAGTTTATGTCCCTAATTTGACAAGTTAAATGCACCTTCATGATGATTGAGATAGTTTTTTAGTTTAGATGTCCAATCTCTAAATAATAGTTGTAAAGGCTTAGTTATTGAATCATTGTAGGAGGCCAACATTTTCGGCACCATTGCTAGGGATGGTTTCAAGCTAGGAAGTTCTTGGAAACCATTGATATTTTTTCCATTGTAGTAGTTTTTGAGTTGTTCTTAGATTACCCCTCATTAGGAAGTAATGATCCACCATTCTTTTGCTCATTCTTTGTGTGATTTGGCTAAGGTTGAGTAATACTGCATGCATAGAAGAAGAAGAGATGCTTATGGCAGATTTCTTCCTAATAATCCCCATTCATTTCAACTATTTGAGATTCCAAATCTACCCAGAAATGAAGAAGAAGAGGAATCATTTCCCTTTGTTGATGCATATCCTGATTTGACCAATTTTGAATCTTCCACTGAAGATCAAAACTAGATTGATAACCCCTTTACCTTTGGAATCCACCAAGAGGACTTGGGTGATGCAAATAGGAATAGACCTAACCAACCAACTTTTCCATTTCCCATTCCTCATCAGAATGCAGTTGACAATATCAAGAATATCCTTGCTTTAGCACTCTCTAAGTTCTATGGACTTGTTACAAAAGACCCTGATACCTTCTTGTTTGAGTTTGACATCTTTTGCAGATGTTATGAATACACAACTAATAATCATAGGCTTAAGCTATTTCCTACCACTCTAAAAGAAGTTGCACTAAGATGGTTTATGAGCCTAGGCAGAGATACTGTAGAGACTTGGGAGGACATGAAGACAAAGTTCCTTGAAAAATAAAAGGAATATTGCAAGGGAAATGGTATGAGAGGAGGTGATATCTTTAGGATGTAGTAGAAGGAAGATGAGAGCTTGGAAGACTACATTTCAAGGTTTTTGTTTTTCTTGTAAAAATCTCCACACCATACACTCAATGAAGAATCAAAAAATCTACTTTTCCTAAGAGGAATCAATGAGAGTTGCACTAATGTTTTAGACTTTATGGTAGGAGGAGATATCACTCATGTTCCTTGGGAAGATATCAAGAAGATATGTCAAAATTATTCTAGAGCAACTTCAAAGAAAGGAAGAGCTTACCAATCTTTTGTGGGTAATTCATCTACCAGTGGAGTTTCAAGGATGGAGATTACTAATTTGTTGGCAGATTTCAAGCAAGATATTATAAACAATCTAGCTACTCGGTTGGATACACTTCAAGCCAAGAAGAAACATAAGGAGGCAAAGGAAATGTTGATAGAATATTCTCCTCATTAGAAACAAAAGAAGAGGGATTGCAAATGCAAGATGGTAGCTAACATTTACAACAAGTAGGTTCCACCTAAGTTCAAAAAAATTCAGAATGAGGAAGATCACTTTATTGCACAAAGGAAGCCATGGGCTCCAAGACAAGGTATGCCACCAAATCTACTATCTTTTTTTGGACCATATTTCAATTCTTATTCATCTAGTAACCAATGGCAGCCTCCATATCCACCAAAATATGGAGGATATCCACCATAGTCTTGGCATAACCCTCCAAATACTTGGCTCAACTATCAAAATTCCTCACCTCAATGGCAACAACCTCAAGGGAGTTGGCAGTAGTTTTAAGGACCTTGGCAACCACCTCTAGGGAACTGGCAACAAACATCTCAATGAAGAGGGTAGTGATGGCCAAACCAAACCACCAATTGCATGTAGCCACCTTCTAAACCTCAGCAACCTACTCTAATGCCTTTACCTACTAATTTAATCTCAAATGCACCTATACCTACTCAATTACCAGCTCAGCCCTCACCTAACCCAAATAACAAACCACATCAACAACCATTGTATTTTGTAGATCCAAACCAATTTCCTACATGTGTTGTAAGTTTGAGTGGCATTCATCTACATTCATGAACCACTTTACCAACTCCTCCCACACTTATCATGACTAAGCTACCTATGGAAGAGGAGGAGGAACCTTTGAATGATCCCATTTAGCCTGTTGTACCTAAAAATCCTGAACCAACTCTAGAAAAGAAGACTAGACAAAACCCACCATTCCCTCTGAGATTGGAAGTTTCCAAGTGAAAGGAAGAAAAGGAAGATCCAACCTTTGACATCTTGGAGCAATTGAAACACATATGTGTCTAGATACCTCTCTTTTAGGCCATAAAAGATGTTCTTATATATGGAAAGGAAATCAAAGAAGCATGCCTCAAGAAGCTAGGAAGGAAGGAGAAAGACCCAACCACAGTCCATGTGGTGAGACAACTCACTAACATTATGCTTGGAAAAGTGACCATTCCCAAGTACAATGATCTAGGTAGTCCTATGGTAACAGTTGTCATCAATGGAATTCAAATAAAGAATGCTTTGATTGATTTGGGAGCAGCAATAAATGTGATGACTAAGGACATCCTAAAGAAACTAAATATCATAAGCATGAGATCTACTCCTATTGTCTTGTAGCTTGCTAATAGTTCTACCGTGAAACCTGAAGGTATAGTAGATCTTGTGGTGATTCTAGACTCTTTGGAGTACCTAGCAGACTTTATGATTATCTCTCATAAGGCTACGCTAGGTGAATATCCTATCATCCTTAGAATACCATGGTTAGCAACATCAAATGCTTACATTGGGTGTCGGTCAAGTGACATAACCATTTCAGATGGCAAGGACACCAAAAAGCTCATTCTTTATCCTCCGGCTTAGCCCACTCATGATGAGGAGAATCCTATATGGCCACATGTTGGTGAAGAGACTGAGGAAGTTAACTCAGTGGTGCAGCTTATGATGTTAGGTAGAAGCCCCTTTTTATAACTTCAAGATGATGACAAGGTGTTGTCCAAGATAATTCAAAACCATTGTGAAGTTGAGGAAGCATCATCCTCTAATGCATTCGGTTCTACTAATTCTATAAAAACACTTATGCCTGTTTTGCCTACTCTTCCTATAGCCACTACATCTACAGATGAACTTCCTGCAGCCACTCTTCTTGTAGCCACTATGCTAGTAGAAAAACTTCCTACAACAATAGGTATGTTTCACACAATGCTGCCATATGAACTCAAGGTACCATGTGTTAATTATACAGCTATGGTAGAATTGACTACTCAAGTACAAGTCTCTGAAAGAAGATATTTGAATATCAATAGTAAGTTAAGTAAAGAGCAATAGTTGTAATTGGTTGACTTACTAGGGTCTCATCAGCATGCATTTGCATGGGATTATCATGATCTGAAAAGACTAGATCCTAAGCTTGTCACTCATAGGATCTACATCAAAGATGATTGTCAACCACTAAGGCAGCCTCAACACCGAATCAACCCTGCATTGAGAGAGATTGTTAAAGCAGAACTATAAAAATTGTTAGATGTTGGATTTATCTACCCCATTTCAAATAGCCAGTGGGTGTCTCCATTGGTGATTATGCCAAAGAAGGGAGGGAAGTGGCAATTTTGTGTTGACTATAGAGAACTTAATGTTGCTACAAGGAAAGACCATTTTCCCTTGCCTTTTGTAGATCAAGTCTTGGACTCACTTGTAGGAAAGAAGTATTTCTCTTTTCTAGATGGATTTAGTGGCTACAACTAGATTTAAATTGCACCTAAGGATCAGGAGAAGAAAACCTTCACCTGCCCATGGGGAACATATGCCTATTCAGTGCTTTCTTTTGGCTTATGCAATGCACCTGCAACTTTCCAGAGTGCAGTTATTAGCATATTTTCTGACATCTCCCTTGATTGCATGGAGATCTATGTGGATGATTTTACCACCTATGGTGTCGATTTCAATGAAGCATTGGAGAATTTTAGAAAGGTTCTACAGAGATGTGAAGACTAAAACATGTCCTTAAATAGTGAGAAGTGATTCATGATGATGCAGAAAGGTGTAGTTCTTGGTCACGACATTTCCCACAAAGGAATCCAAGTTGACCCTGCAAAGATTGAGGTAATTATTGATCTACCTACACCTGCAAAACAAAAGAATGTTAAAAGTTTCCTATGACATGTAGGATATTATAGAAGTTTTATTAAAGACTTCAGCAAAATGGAAGCACCATTGTATAATCTCCTAACAAAAGATGCTAAATTCCAATAGACAGAAGACTGTGATAAAGCATTTTCTGATTTGAAGATAGCTTTGACCCATGCTCCTATATTAAAAGGACCTAATTGGGAAATCCTCTTCCAGATTCATATTGCTACATCAGATTATGCCATAGGGGTAGTATTAGGATAGAAAGATGGGGCCATTCAAAATTCCATTTACTTTATCAGCAAAAATTTGTAGGGAATTGAACTCAACTACACTATCACAGAGAAAGAGATGCTACCAGTAATCTATGCCTTAAAAAAAATCACACTATATTATAGGTTATCAGATTTTTGTGCACACTAATCATGCAACCATTAGATATCTTATGAACAAGCCTCTGATCTGAGGAATACTAGCAAGATGGTTATTGTTGATGTAGGAGTTTGACATAACCATTGTGGAGAAACCAGGAAAGGGTAATGTTGTTACAAATTTTCTTTCAAGATTGACTACATCAAAAGACAATCAAGTTATAGATGACTCCTTTCCTGATGAGCATCTATTTTCCATCAAAGTTCAAACACCTTGGTATGTTGATATAGCCAATTACCTTGTAACAGGAAGAGTACCTCCTCATTTCTCACCAAGGAATAGAAGAGTACTTATTGAAAAATATTTTCCTTTCTCCTGGATTGTTGGATGCTTGTTTTATACTCGACCAGATCATTAATGAGAAGATGTGTGAGAGAAGATGAGACATATGACATCTTGCATGCATTTCATGATGAACCCTATGGAGGACATTTTGCAGAAAAACAGACATCCATGAAGATTTTGAATATAGGATACTATTGGCCTACAGTCCACAAGGATGTAGAAAAATACACAAGGAAACGTGATAGGTGCCAAAGGATGGGCCAACTAACCAAATCAAATGAAATACCACTTCATCGCCAAGTAGTGATCACTCCTTTTGACAAGTGGGGATTAGATTTTGTGGGACCCATTGACCCACCATCGCATGGTAAGTCTTACATCTTAGTATGCATTGATTATGTAACTAAGTGGGTAGAGGTTAAGGTCATGAAGCATGCAAGAGATAATAAAGTTGCAAAATTTCTACATATGAAGATATTTTCACCTAGTGCGGGGTTCCAAGAGAGATAGTAACTGACCAAGGAGCTTAGTTTACTTCAAGTCTTGTTACAACCTTGGTTAATGAGTACAACATTAGGCATAGAAAGTCTACCCCTTACCACCCTCAAGCCAATGGACAATTTGAGGTTACCAATAGAGAAATTGAAGCCATTTTGAACAAGACAGTAGCCATCCATAAAAAGGATTGGGTGAGTAGATTGCCAAAAGCTATATGGGCCTATAGAACTACTTGGAAAATTACTACAAGTTTCACCCCATTTGAGCTATTATATGGGAAGACAACCATGATGCCTATTGAGTTTAAATACAAGACCCTTAGGACTATAGTAGACATGGGAATGGATATCTTTGTAGCACAAAAAGAGAGAATCATGTAGTTGAATGCTTTGGATGAGATGAGAAGAACGAACCTACACCACACCGAGGTAGTGTAGAATCAGGGGATGAGATGGCATGATAAATTTATCAAGGAGAAGAAATTTCAACCAGGTGACTGGGCATTATTATATGACTCCAAGTATTAGGACACTGCAGGGAAGTTATAGATAAGATGGCTAGGACAGTATGAAGTTGTTGAAGTATTTCCTAATGGAGTTGTTCACTTAACTACCATTGACCCTATCAGATTCTAGCTACTTGTCAATGGTCATTATCTTAGGTTATATCATAAGCCAGCCTCTAAAGAAGATTTCCTGCAATAATTTTCCCAGTGATCAACAAGTGAGTTTCCTGTGCCAAAAGCAATGGACCTAGCATCCCACCTTTCGGCTAAATTAAGGTACATATTCACCATAATAAATATTTCCACCTTAGTGGAAATCCATTTCTCCACCCATCCACCCATCTATCTATTTGTATCACCCTTCTCTCTCTTCCATCATTTCACTCTGCCTCACTCCACTCGACTTAAATTCATTAATTGCTCAATTATTTCTAAAACAGGTGAACGGTACTTCCTTTACTTCACAATCTTTGCAATGCATCTTTCGCACGTTTAGATATGTGTGCCTTCATTAGAATTTATTAATTACCTTTTAAGCTCATTCAATTAATCATTGTACATTAGTATGGATATTGGCATAACATGTCATTACTCCCAGTCATTTCATCCTTCCTTTCCCATATGTGTAGACACATGTTAATATTTAGGTTGGGGGAGGAATAAAAAATGCAAATATAATGCTTAGTTGTCAAGTCATAAGTTGGCTACGTCGGAACATTTAAATTAGCCAATTTGAAAATATGGCTCACATGTGTGAAGTGATGTTTGTTGAGCCATCAATTCCTTCTATCATCACCCTCATTTATCATTTGTTTTCTTGCCTTAATTACCTTGTTCTAGCCTTGAGTTGAAGCAGTTAATGGTAAAAAATAGAGACAAGGATAATGAGCGTTCAGTCGATACTTGCAATAAAAATTTAGCAGAAAGGTGGTGGCTTTCAAACAGAAATTACAAAAAAAGGGAATTTTTGTAGTGTGATGGTGATTCTAGACAATGGGAGGTGGTTTAATTTGGCATAAACCCTCATTTCATGACATTTTGATGCAAGATGCACAATTCCTAGCAGAATTTTAGCACTGTAGATGGTTTGATTACTTTATGAAGCTAGAGGGCTTTGATGAAGGTATTGCTCTTGAGTGTTCTCAAACATTCTCTAAAGGAAGAGCCACGGTGAAAGGATTGGAAGTTGTGGCAACTAAAGAGATAATTTTCAAAGTTTCAAGGTTACCAGCTAATGGCGAGAATTACCTTGCTTCTAGGGATGTCAGGTAGGCTAGAGAAAAAATCACGGTACATGGCGACCCACCAATTAGCATTGACAAATAGGGTACAAAGAGTACATCTTTGCATGAACCTTCGAAGCAGGCAGATGTCTACATAATAAGGTACATTACCTGTAAGGGACATTTTTCAAACCTACATTTAGTCCATTTCAATCTTTTAAGCCACATGAGGCATGGAAGGAGGATAAATGTGCCCAATTTTCTCTATAACCTTCTCTCCATCATGGAAGCTAGAACACAAAAAGGTAGGGACAACTCTGTATCACACCATTGTTTAATAAAATTGTTGGTGAAGAAATCTTTTCATAATGTATATGAGATGTCCTAGGAGGAATTTTTTAATATTGATCAATTTAGACTTGAGGAACTACAACCTAGGGTTTTACCCCAACCCCTTAGGGTTAGCAAAATATTAAGCTTAGTGGAGCAACTCCTAGTGCTTCAAATTTTGGTGCCATCTCTAGCATAAACCCTCCTGCATCAGCAGAATAAGCCATAAACATTAGCTTCTCAGAAATAGAGAATTCACAAGAAGTTAGCTCCTCATCTGATTCTAATGATAATGTCCCCCTAGAAACCCTAATAAGAACTAGGGCATAGAAGAAGGAGGTTGAAACAAGTAGAGAAAAAGAACAAGCCCAAACTCATCCTATAGAGGAAGAGGTGCCAAGTGCTAGGAAGAGGAAGGTTGAAACTATCCATCCTACAACCAAAGGGAAATGTCACCCCTAGGAAGTCAAAATCAACTAGGCCAACTTTTTGCACACCTCTGTAGGAAATCCATAGGCATGGAGAGCCATCACATTGGGACACTGAAGCTCCAATGGAGTAGGAGAATTTTGACAAAAAAAAGGAAGACATATTTTAGAGGGCAGTAAAAATAACACTGGCAGACCTTGCCAATATTGTAGAAGAGTTTGAGGATGAGCAGGGACTCTTGTAGCAGAACCAAGAATAGGAGTAGGAGTTCCTGGAGCCACAGACAGAACAAGAACATAACCAAGAATGGGAATAGGGAGTCTTGTAGCAAGAAGCGGGTGAAGAAATAACACCCCCATAGTTAATTGGACAGCCCGAGTTGATGCAAATAGTGCCATACAGAGAGCAGTCGTCATCAAAAATATTCGTAGGAGTCCACAACCCTCCTAATTTTTCAATCTATGTTGCATTTTTAAATTTTTGGAAAGAAATAGAAAGAAGAGAGAAAGAGACTCAAGAAATAAATTCAAATCAGGGATGAAATCATTGAGGAGAAGAATGAGGAGATTTCCACTTTGAAAAAGAAGGTAGATAATATTGTGACCATGGTGCCACAAATTGTGGAATGTAGAGCTCCTCTAAGGGTTTATGCCCTCCATTTGAGAGATAAATATCTCTCTTTCAAGCTATCATGAATCATTTCATATTTAAATCCCTCCATTGAAAATCCTACAAAATTCTTTAATGCCTTCAGGATTGCTTCTTCTAAAATGAAAAATATGTTATGTGAGTTCTATCTGCATAATTATGCTATTACACAAGATCAATATTGGAACTCATTATTATATGTTGGGGATATACAGTTAAGAGCATTTATGTCCTAGGTCCAAAATGAAATTAGTTGGGGTGAAAAAATAGTGCCTACACGGAAATGGAGTCTAACATTCCTTTATCCATTTGAGCTAAATCAAGCAGCCTTAGAGATATCTGTAGAGAATGGCTTAGGATACTCCTCGGGCCAAGTTATGGTAATAGAATTATGCCTTGGATAGAGGTTGTGTATACTGAATATGAGGTTAAAGTAGCTACAAAAGAAGAACTTGTAAGGGGATACCTGGCCCAATGATGGAATAGCTTATCAAATGAGCTGAAGCAAGCAAAGCCCCACTCCATTCACAATTATGGTGTAGCACTAAAATACATTGATAGGTACATTCAATTGGGAAAAAAAAAGGGAGATTTTGGCTCCCCCTGATCTTCCAGCCACAAATTCTCTTGTGTCCAGTGCCAAATTTTAGATTCTTCCAACATGATATTGCTACTAAGAGGCAAAGATGGAATAATTTTGATAGGTTGGGAGTATTCTACTGTGATCCAAACTCACAATCAATAGAAACAAATATCAGCTAGCTTACAGTTGCAAATTTTAGAGCTCTGACAAAATAAAAGAACACCCCTTCTTCTACTGGAGGACCAACAAGACATTAGGTTGGAGGGGGAATGATAAGCTTAGTTTTTGGTCAAGTTTTGGGTAGATTTCATAAGTTTATTTGCTGGTAGTTCCATAAACTTTAGTGTTTAAGTGTTGATCTTTTATAATTTTTCCCTCAAACCTTTAATATTGGGTTTAATTCCCACCTTTGCAAACTTTAATGACATTAGCATGTTATGTGGATCATCTGTATTGATTTTACTTATGGTTGATGAATTTTCTTTTAAGTTTAATTATAGATGTGCAATTATGTGTACTAACAGTGTCGTGCAGCCATAATTCGAAGATGCTAAGAGTAGGAAGGAAAACTATCAGAAGATCATGCAAGGGTATCATTCAAAGGAGTTAACCGAGGACAATGACAATGGATTCTCCATGACAGTCATTGTAACCACCTTGTATTAATGGCATTGAGCAATTTTGGGCATTACTCCAACGTCGAGTCCATCTTGGACATGCATGTCTAACTAGATTCCCTGACAACGTAACTGCTCTGCCACTTCTTTTCCTACTTTCCCTAAATGGCATCCTCTCAATTAGTGGGATTTGACTACCCTGTTTAGTTAATAGTATAAATAATGATTTGAATCTTATTCTTAGAGGTTTTGCATAGTTCTTTATTTTTGTTGGCATTAATATCGATGATGTACTGAGCATTCTTCATTTTTCAATACAGCTATGATACTATTTTGTTTCAATATTTCTCAATGAATAAGATGTTATTCTGAGTTTGAGCATTTGAGTTTCCATTAGTCTTAGAGGATTCTCATCCAAGGAGGCACAATTGGTGAGTAATCCATCCTTTAGAGTACTTAGTTTAGTTATCATTTTATGTTCTACACTTACTTGGAAATCCAACTCTGACTGTTCTTACAGCCATTGGAATTCTTCCAGCAGCCAAAGTAGACATAATAGTTTACTATTTTTTTTCTTAGATCTTTATCCTTGTTATGAATTTCAGTTTAGTAGAGTTGTTAATTGATACTCAGTCTTTCTTCATTTGTGTCCATGCAATTTTCTTTCTAGTATTGTGATTTTCTTAGCTATAGAGTAGAATGACTGCTTTGAGTTACTAGTGCACATACAGTGTTGACCCATTTCAAATTTGAATCCCTGGGTTGACAAGTTAAATGTACCTTCATGATGATTGAGATAGCGATTTATTTTAGATGTTCTTTGAATAATAGCTATAAAGGCTTAGTTATTGAATCATTGTACAATGCCAACACCTATTACTCCTCATAAGGATTTATTTTTCATAGCATATCAAAATTTTAAAGCCAAGAAGATAGTCGAATTATCTCTTCATGGTACATCCCTTTCCAACCCCAATATTCCTATTTTAGATGAGACCATGCTCCAACCTGATTATGACCCTGACCAACCCTTACTGACTCCACCACAACAAGACACTTCACCTTCTTTGTCTAAGAGAGAAAAAGATGCTAAAATTAATCTCATCCTATTGTCGTGGATTAAAATAGTATATAAAGCTAAGGAGAAAGTGATTGATCCATCTCCTTCTAAAACAAAGGAGCCTAAAGTTGACCAATCCACTCTTACATCAAAAAAAATTCAAAAGAGGATTAAAGAAATCACAGTGCTAGAGAGCAGCACCATTATCGTTGTTTTCTCACTCGACAAATGCAAAATGAGAACAATAAAGAAAACCAACCTCCACCTTTGACAGAAATAATTCTTGATAATCCTCCTAACCCACCACAGGATAGTCCATCACCACCCTCATCATAAACTAAACACATACAACAACCTCCAATGTTGATACATCCTTCCTTGCAGATTACTCTTCGCTCTCCTGTCGTGATTAATTTGCATGGTGATGATAATGAGGAGATTGCTAAAATTGATCAAGAGGTGCATAATAATTTGAATTCTATATTCTCCTCTTCTATGAGCTTAGACAATAAATCTCTCATACCAAGCGCACAACTTGGTGATTCTCCCAATCTGGCACTTGCAATTCCTCCATTGGATAGTCAACTGCCCTCGCAATACAATGGCCATGATTGGGAGGTGGATGACCTATTAGATTATATTTTCCTATGCCTTGCTAGCCTATTATATATTTCCAAATTCCTTTATTTCCTTTATGTGTGTACCATTTTCCCTAATTATGTTCATTTGATGTTCTCTCTTTCTTTATAAACTTCTTCTATTTGTACCTCTATTCTTCTATATGTTGTACATCACTTTTCACCTTGTTCACTTTTTCTCTTTTATTTTGTGTTCTTCCTTTTGGGGATGATGTAAAGCATTGAGACGCCCTATGTCTCTTCCATGTTGATCCAAAAGGTCCCTTTACCTTTTTCTTTTCTTTTCTTATGTTTTCCTTTTGGGGATGATGCAAGGCATTGAGACTGAAATGTCTCCTTCATGTTGACCCAAAAAAAATTCTTTTTCATTGCTCCTTTTTCTTTTTTCCTTTTGCATTTCGGTTTTTCTTCTCTCTTTTTTGTGTTCTTCCTTTTGGGGATGATGCAAAGAATTGAGACCACAATGTCTTTTCCAAGTTAACCCAAAATGAACTTTTCTTTTCTTTTGTTTTCACTCTCAATGTGTCATTCTTCTCGTTCTATGTGCTTTGGGGAATGATGACAATTCCAAGCTCTTTCATAAAAACATTGCAGCAATGAGCATACTAACCCAAAATTCATAGATCCCTCTTGTGTTTTGTGTTTCTTCTTTAGGGAAAAACCCTCTTCCTTTTTCTCTTTCTCTTTCTTTTACATGACATAGCCTATTCAAAAAAATATGCCTTGGCATAGGGGCTTTTCGACTTGGCTCTCATGTCTTCTTTTTGTTTGCATTTCTCCCTTTGCTACTTTAAATAAATTGCTCACAGAATAGTGTGTATCAATTCCTTTAAAGTGGGGGTATACATTGGTATTATTCATTTTTCTTTAAATTCTTGTTTCTTAGAGTAGCCTTGTTATTTCATTCGATGTGTTTGCCACTTTGTGGATGACATTGAGTGTGATGTCCTTCATAAGTGTGATCTATCTTAGCATACTACATTCCTCTTAGTGGCCTAATACGATGCACTGCATCCTATAAGATGTGAATCTATTATTCTTTGATTGGTCCTCTCTTGGATACATTAGATACAATGTTCCCTAAGTGATAGACCTTGCATGATCTTAACAAGACTCCTTTGAACACTTTGTCTTTTTCCTTTTTGCACTTTTTACATGTTTACCTTTTATCTTTCTACCACCTTGCATAATGCAGCTTGCATGCCTATGGTACTATTTTATCCAATCCTTTTTCTTTGTGGCACCTTATTAAATTTATTAGGAGGCATAACTTTGGTATGGTTGAGTGGGAAGCCCACTCAGCAACAAGACTTTCCCCATAGCCACCTTTGTGTTTGTGAGTGCATACCAACTAGCGTATGTTTCTCTCTTTTGGGCCTTCTCAACCAGTGGATAGCCATGATTTTTTTCGCCCCAGAGTGAGTATGCATTTTTCTCTTTTTCAGACAAACAGCCTAGATCTAATCTACAACTAGCTAGACAAATGATCGAAGCTTGATTTGACCTTTTTCCTCCTCTTTCCTTTTTCTCTTCTTCATCTGCATTTCCTTTGTTCTTATGTTTATTTAGCTATGGGATCTTCATCCTAGGGGCTTGATCATCCTTCTTGATCATTGTTATTCCATCTTACTAATCATAAGCACATTTGGAATGTTTCTCGACATTCATGGTTACTTTAGAGTGAGTCTGAAGCAAGTTCTTCCTCTAACTAAAGTGGGAGCTAAATGTTCCATAGAAAAATGGCTCATTGACATTTTCATGATCATTTAGGTCCTTCTTTCTTAGCATTTGATCTATTTTTCTTGATTTAATGATGTAATATGGCTTAAATATTCACATTAAACTATAAATATTCAATTTATTGATGTCTTGTGATAGTGTTATGAAGTGTTGTAAAACATTTCTACACTTTTCTAGACTTTATTTATCATAATTCATCTAAAAATCATCTTTTTATTCATCATCAAGTCCTATTTTGAATTGTTGTAAAGTATTGTAACAAAGATTCATGCTTTTATAGGATTATTTCCTTTATTTACACCTTTCTTATGTCTTTTATGACCCCTTTATACACTTATAGGACACATTTAAGTTTATTTTTTAATGTAAACCGGACAAACAATATTAAATGCAAATTAAATCCCGACACCCTTTCACAAGCCTAGGGTGGGACCCATTCACCATTGGTGGAAAATGAGTCCCCCTTGGCTCCAAATTCAAAATATTTCAAATTTTCTTTCGGGTTTTTATTAAAAATTACCTTATGTTAGCATGTGATGTTGTTTTAATGGGTTACTAAAGCACAAGAATGTATAAATAAGTGATTTTCTCTCATTATTCACCCCCAACTCATCTCAAATCATTCAATCATTTATTCATCATTGCATTCAAGGATTTTACATCCTTTCATCAAGCATTTATCAAGTACTTTGGAGCTTCCATTGCTTTATCTTTATATTTCTCCAACAAGGGTTTGGAAAGTAATAGCATTTGCATGTTATTTGTTTATCATTCTCTTTCATTCCATTATTTTATCAAGGGTTTTATTACCAAAGTGGGATTTGACCAAGGAAAATCCCTATAACCTAACCCTTAACCATTTTTCCCCTCTTGCATGTGTGTTTGCAGACTTGTGTATGCAGATTTATCAAGCAAAAAGGTGATATAAAGGTGGTCAATAAGTCAAAAAAGTATTTCAAGTCAACATAATCCTATTTCAAGCTTCGAGAAGACCTACAGGTTGTTTTCTACATATTTGACTTCGGCACCCTGACAGGAACAAAATTGTAGATCCGAGCCCATAGTCCTGATGCCTGAATCTACAGGATTCTGAGAGAGGACTGATTCGCCATTTGTGGTGAATAAGTACCACCTTAGGGAAGAAAAGTTAACTTTTCTAGATTCTAGTTCCTAACACTTAGAAACTAGTTTCTAGTTATTTTCACTAGTAGTAGGATTGATTCACCATCAGTGGCGAATCAGTCCCACTGTTGATTTTCAATTATTTTTATCACCTTCCAGAATATTCCATAATCTCCTTCAGGCATCCAAGTGCACTCTGTTGAAGCCTTTTCCTTTTCTATTCTACATTTTAATCATATTTAGTTCATTCTTGCATACCTCATTATGTTTTCAAATATAGCATATTTCATTCAGACATAGTCTGTTGCATCACTTAGTTTCATTCACAACATTTCATTTAGCTTTATACATCTCTATTTGAGTGAGCCCTTCAATTTTGGCATTGGTGTAGTGTGGCCTAAAGGATTCTATCTCTCTCCTTTTAGGTGAAAGATCCTAAAAGTGTAAGAGAAGGACATAGAACCTTCCTCTCCCATCACACCCCAAATTGTTGGTTCACATACATATACATACAAATATACATATACATGAAAGGGATGCTTTTATATATTGGAAAATAGGAATGTATAGATCTACTTCCACATCTATATGCTTTGTCAAGATGACCCATGTATATACACCTTAAAGCCAAGAAAATTGGAAACAATAACATCAAATTAGCAACAGGTATAACAAAAAGGAAAATTATACTTACGAAATCAGGATCTAAAGACTAGTCGGCCATGTTCTTAGAGTTGGACTCTGTAGTGGCACCAGTGGGTACTACCAAAAAATAAATATTGGGAGGTTGTGCAAACCCATCCACAAATCCTGTTTCCATGGACATAGTTTTGGGAACTTATATGTATCCATCTAGCTAACCTTTGGTGTATTGCTTTTGATGTAGCTGCCACTAGTTTGTTGCAAATTCTAGTAAAATGCCTGTACATGTTGCAAGGCAGCTCTGAGTCTACAACAGATCATGTTGCTACTATTAAAGGCCTTGTTTGTAAACCATACATCTTTATTGAGTGTGACATATCAATATGTTTCATTATATTCTTTCTTCTTGATCTGTTTCAATTTGACTGTCATACATTGGCTACTACAAATACACAACATATTCTATTTTGCCTACTACATTTCTCCATACCCATAGAGATATCTTTTTAGCTTGCTAAATCAATTATATGATGTTGGTTCTTTATGATAATACCTACTTTCTTTTGGTTATGGGTGATCCCATAATAGTGCTTTACAATTTTTGGCCAAACTGGACACTAAAATAATTTTTTTAAACTAAATCTTCACTTTCGAGCACCTATATGGCTAAATCGTGAGTAATTTGAAGATGATGCAAACTAGAGTTTCATGAAATTTTGTCTGTAGATTCTAAATATATATTTTTCAGAATTTTTGGAATCAGATTGGACTTCTTTTTCCATCTCCCTTGAAAACTAGTTTTTCTCATAAAACAACATTTTAAAAAAGTGACGATCACCGTATAATGTATAACTTTTTTTCAATGAAGGATAAAATTCTAATTCTTTTGAATTTAGATTTTTAACTCTAATATCTAGTGCATCCACTTAGTTAGATAGTTTTTTATTGAATATTTTTTCTTTAGTCAAGTTTTGAAGTAAAACCAATTACAATTTAGACATAACGCGACCGTATAATACGTAACTTTTTTTTATGTATCAAAATTATTTTTTTTGTTGGATCAAGGACTTCAATATTTGGTGCACTCATATTTTTCAAAGTTTATTGATAATCTTCTATTTTTCCACATGTGCAGAACAGAGAGCTTGATTTTCAGTGAAAAACCTATGTTTAATAAAACTAAAAAATAAATATTTAATAACCAAATTAAATTGAATTAAAATTATAATTTTTTGGAAGTTTATAATAAGGACTACATACTTACAAAAAATAAATTTTAAATGAATTCATTTGATCCCCCAAAATGTAAATCAAAAGTGATTTTTTATCAACATTTTGATAGGTGTAAAGGAGACTCTATTATAGGTATGGTTTAAAACTAGCGGGATTCTATCCTAGGGGGCTTGGTCTAAGGTGACTTGATAAAACCCTCTTCAATTGGAATCCTTTAAATGGAACTTTTCAAGGCTTAAATCATTATATTTTCTAAAAATATGTGTAAACCACTATTGTGGTAGCACCCTTATGACAATAATTATATGATGTGATCCTAAATCTTTTTATGTAAAAAAGACTTTTCCCATTTCTTTAAACTTATACATAGATGACAAAATTTGAAATGTATTGATACAAGATTAAATCTACATCCTTTGCTTGTAAATTTTGAAGACAAATAGAGAATTGTATATAAGGTATTAGACCTTATGATGAAATTATCTATAGGAATCTCTACCTACAATTATATCACTATCTAGACAAGCAGTAACAACAATTTCTATGTAACAATTGCTTTCTCAATTGAAAATTCAAGCTACATTATTTGCCACTAAATATTATAGAGAAAATAGGAAAATTGTAAAAAAACTATTTAAAAAACACTTAAGAATCATAGGTAAATCACAGATGATCAGAAACCCACACTAAACATGTTTGTACAAGACAAGAAAGCTATGTAAGACTTGATTTGCCAATTCAAAATTCAAGCCACATTCTTTAGTACCGAACCCATATTAAATAGGACTCATAAAGCCAATGAGTAGCAATAATCTGCATAAATTTCCCATAATTACACAGGCTTTATCAAAAATTTGAGCTACATTTGTTGGCACCAAATTTGTAGAGAAATAGAGAATTTGTAAAAGAGTTATTACACAACAAATCCTCTTCACAATTAAGCTGATGCAAAACACATTGGAAACTTCAAACACATAAAGTGAACAATTAAAAGAGATATTAGAAACAATAACACTTAACAAACATGAAGCTAAGTTTATCTCCAACATGTTCATCCTCTCATACCAACACTCTACATATACATTTTTATGGAATCACTCCTATGTTAATCTGCAATTGGTCTGATGCTAATGTGTCTAATGGAAAAGATGCACACAAATAACAAAGAAATAAATGGAGGCCAATAAAAATACTAACCCTAACCATATTTTTTGAGGAAAGAAATTGTCAAAAAATATGCACATTATGTAAAAGGTGGACAACGGGAATAAGAATATCATGCAACATATTGGTGCAAGACAAGTAGTCTATATAACAGTTGTAAGAGCTATTAGGATGATACTTAAGAATCAGATGTATGTCATTCTCCTTTGTTTTCCTTATAGTTCTTTTACAATTTTCCTATTTGTCTATAATATTTAATGCCAAATATGGGAGCTCGAATTTACAATATATGCATGTATATATATAATATAATATACATATATATAATATAATATATATATAATATGTATATAAATACATACATACATATATATACATATGTAGACACATATATATATACTTTGTCTATCTTTGGTGTTATACACATTTTGTATAATTAGTCCCTTGGTATCTTTCTAATTAATCTAACTTCAAATCCTTACAAAAACGATGGTATAGATAGTGAGCGGCTACATAATTTATTCCTAAGTTTGCATATATACAATTTTGATTTCACTATGGTGCCCACGATCTTTGTATATATATATATATATATACACATGTATATATATGTACATACATACATACATACATGTTATATATATATATATATATACACATGTATATATATGTACATACATACATACATACATGTGTGTATATATATATATATATATATACAGACTTAATCGAGAATGCAAGCTACATTACTATTATTCTACTACCTCTTTTACAATATCTCTATTTCTCTATAATATTTAGTGCAATGTGATGCAACTCAAATTTTCAATGAAGTTTCTAGGGTTATACTCTTTTTTACATGGGTGTTTTGCATAGATGATTAATTTACTGTTAATTTATTCTTATTATGTGTTTCTATCTTTGATGTTATACCTATTTTGGAGACTTCAAAGAGATTATCATTGTTTGTCAGTGCAGGAATTGTAGTTAAATCTTATTTCTTCTATGATAAATTACAAAAGAGCTATTACATGAAAATTCCTAGTCACGGCTCCATTAACAACAATCCAGTCAGAAACTTCAAAAGAATAAGAAACACTCTTCATATCTATATATATGAAATCACTCCTATATTAATCTCCAATTGCTCCTATGTCAATGCATCTAACAACAAAGATACACACACAAAACTAAAACAATAAATGGAGAGCAATAAAATTACAAACCATAACCATATTTTTTTATGAAAGAAACAAGATTTCACTATAGTTGCTCCTATGGTAATGGGTATAAGGCCAAAGATGCACAGAGATAAATACAAACAATAAACAAGACATGGAAAAACTACAAACCTTGACCATATGTTTTGATGAAGCAAAGAAGATTTAACTACAATTTCTCCATCCATACAAAACCAGAATGTGAGACATCCATGAAAAATGACTTACAAATTCTGGACAAAAACAGTTTTAACATAAACAATAAATAACCCATTAATACAAAAAACCCAAAGAAAATGGCCTACAAATTACAAAAAACAACAGTTTTAAAACCCACCAATTTTCCATAAAACGAAGCTGAAGCTGAGGATTCTTACAATAGTCTGCTATCAAACAAACCAAGGAACCGTAGAGGATGATTTTTAGAATAGTCCACTATGAAACCAACACCACAATGGCTCTTTCAACAATACAACTTAACCAATATAGTTCCTCACACATTACACAAAAAATCCAAGCTACATTGGCTGGAATTAAATATTATAGAGAAACAAAGAAATTATAAAACAACTATTAGACAACAAATCCTATTCATGGCTCGGCTGATGAAAATCCAGTCGAAAACTTCAAAAAAAAACCAACCCTCTGCATCTCCAGATATATACAATCACTCGTATCTTAATCTATAATTAGGAAATAAAATTACCAACCCTAACCATATTTTTTGATGGAACAAACAAGGTTTAACTACAATTGCTCCTATAGTAATGGGTATAAGGCCAAAGATGCACAGAGATAACTACAAAGAATAAACCAAGAATGAAAAAATTACAAACCCTAACCATTATTTTTTGTGAAACAAAAAAGATTTAACTGCAATTTCTCCATCCACAGAAAACCATAAGGCCACACATCCATGTAAAACAACTTATAGATTTTGAACAACAATAGTTCTAACATAACCAATAAAGAAACAATTTATACAAAACACCCATGTAGAACGACAATTTTAAAACCCTCCAATCTACCACAAAAAGCAATTGAACCTGATGATTTTTACAATAGTCTCTTATCAAACAAACCAAGGAACCGTAGCTGATTATTTTTAGAATAGTCCACTATCAAACCAACACCATAATGGATTTTTCGACAATGCAACTAAATCAATATACTTGCTCACACATTATGTAGCTCATCAATGTTGAAACCCTTAAACCTGCTATCAAAAAGAACAATCAGTAAAGAACGAAACACATAAACAATAAATTAATCATTTATCCAAAATACCCATGCAAAAAAACTTATAGATTTCACAACACAACAGTTTTAAAATGATCTAACCTGCTAAAAAATGGAGTTGAATGAGATGAATTTAACAATAGTTTGCTACCAAACCAACATCACAATGGATCTTTTGGAAATACAACTTTGTGAAAGTATACTTTCCCACATGCCAACATTCAATATTGCATTCACTTTGTCTACTGCCATCATGCAATGACAAGATGCATTAACACTCACACCAACAAAAACTTTCCATTCCCCTTCCCTATATTGAGTACACCATCTCCACCACCACCAACCCACATAATTTCCAAGGTCCACGTCACCAGCAAAAACTCCAGTAACCTCCCCACTGCCCGGGATACCCCCGGTGCTGGAAAATCTGATTCACAAATGGGCTGACAAAATTCCCAATGGAAACTTCAAACAAAATAGCCTATCAACTAAATATAAGTATAATTAAAGAAATAATTTTTCTATGATATGAATACAATTGTTGGAAAAATAAGGACAGACAACTAAGAGAGGGGGTGAATCAGTTCTCACAGAATATTCAAACTTTCATAATCAACTTAACTTAATCTCAAATATGATTAATAAACAGTAAACCACAAACAATCAACACATCAAAAACACAGAGAACACCAAGATTTTTACATGGAAACCCTATTAGGGGAAAAACCACGGTGGATGTCAGTCCACAATATTATACCCCGTTAAAAATATAATGAGAAATAATGGGAATGCAATGTATTCAGGCACATTGCCTAGAGCTCACTGCTCAATTACAAGAAGGCTCATTGTCCAAAGAAGACACACTGTCCTATAGCAATTTGGAATAGATCTGCAGGGTATGAATTGAGAAATTAGCTTCTACAAAAGCCTAATTACAGTTCCAGTTATGCACAGAAAAACTCCTTCATACTTCACTCACTTTGCTCTGCACTCAAATGATAGAACACTATGTGCACACTAGTACTTTCTCTAGCACTCTTTCACACTTCACTTCACTCAACCAATCACTCTTATATATCCACTACATGGATTTACATCAATAACTTTTTCGGCTAGACAAAATATGAAAATATAAAACATATATATGATGTCGATCAAAAATAACAAATAAATTTACAATGTGAATCCCACACCATCAGCCAAAGCATAATGAATACCTAAAACAATATCCTCAAGCATGCCAAACATTCAAATTTTTATCTTCAAGGATCCACAACATGTTACAAACACCATGTCGGCCAAGAACATGAAAACTTGAACATGCAACGGTAAAATCACAAACCACGAACACACCGATCAATGTGGATGTGCAACAAAGATAGAGCATGATCTAGAAACATCCACAAGCATCACAAACCATCAGAGAAACATCTGTAGCAACTGAGATTACTAAAATCACTTCAACTTCAATCAGGAACACTAACTGAATCCACAGAAAAACTATAAGAACACATATGTTTACAACACGATCAAATCTTCACGCAGGCCTCTTAAACTTTTGGTGGATAGACTAGATACACTCATCATTAAACCATTTTGATCACAATATTTGATCATCAATGTACTAAGCAATACACCTTCATGACCTTCACTGTTCCATTAGCAACCTGCAACTCTTTCTTTAACAATTTTCTCAATATCCTTGACATATGCAGCTTCCAAATACACCAATTGCTAATAGTGTTGACATCAATGACAACCACATATCAGCAGCACATCCACAACATCCAACAATCTCCCCCTTTGGCATTGATGGCAACACTTGATGTGAAAAACACCATCAACCCAACTCTCAATCAGCACTTACTCCCCCTAAGATTTTGACTCTTAGACTCTTCCACGGGACTCTTCTCCTCCTAATTTTTTGTTTCTCACATTGCTCTTCTCCCCCTTTGAAATCAATGGAGAAGATAAGCATTATCTTTCCACCTACATGTTTTGAACCACATATCTGCATAGCTGACTACTCCCCCTGAGTAGCAACCACAAAAACATCAATCCAGATCAAGATATAGCTATGATACACATGGATTGATGCATGCAAATGAATCTTTTAGTTCTTATCAAGAGGGATAATTACCCCTAGCATCCCTCTAAGATACTCAAAAATATCCCTTGGCAATGGCTTGGTGAAAATGTTTACAATTTTCTCTTTGGTAGGCACATACTCCAGTCTAACTTCTTTCTCACTCACTTTCTCCCTTAAGAAGTGAAACTTGATTTATATATGCTTGGTCTTAGAGTAGCACTAGATTCGTTGATATGCTTATTGCACTTGAGTTATCATAGTATATGGTAATAGGCTCATCATATACTACTCTAATATCTTTAAGCATCTGCTTCATCCATATCACTTGGGTACAATTATTTGCAGCAGCAATATACTCTACCTCAGTAGTAGATAGGGAAATAGAATTCTACTTTTTACTCATCCAAGACACCAACTTCTTCTCTAGGAAGAAGGCACCACCACTAGTGCTTTTCTTGTCATCTACATCACCTGCCCAATCCACATCAGTATAGGCACATAGGGTAAGATCATCATCCTTAGGATACCAGAGCCCAAAATCAACTATTCCTTTTAGATACTTGAAGATTCTCTTAACAATAGTCACATGAGATTATTTTGGATCAGCTTGATATCTATTAACCATACACACAACATTCATGACGTCTGGTCTAGACTGAGTTAAGTATAGTAATCTACCTATCATTGACCTGTATCTTGTTTGATTTGCATTCATAGAATCATCATTCTGTGTCAATTTGCATCTGGTTACCATGGGAGTACCAACAAGCTTTGAGTCTTCCATGCCAAAATTCTTCAGCAACTCTCTCACATATTTGCACTAAGATATGAAAATCTCATTATCTAACTGAGTGACTTGCAATCCTAAAAATAAATTCATCTCACCAATCATACTCATCTCAAACTCACTTTTCATTTCATCAGCAAACTTCATACATAGATCATTATCTCCTCCAAAAAATAATGTCATCAACAAAGGCTTCAATTATCAACTCTTTATCATGATCTAACTTGAAATACAGGTTGTTGTCAATAGTACCTTTATTGAATCCAAGCTTCAATAGGTATTTATCTAGTCTAGCATACCAGGCTCTAGGCACTCGCTTGAGTCCATACAGAGCTTTCTTCAATCTACAAACCATGTCTTCCTTACCTGTTAGTTGAAATCCATCTAGTTGTTCAACATATACCTTTTCCTCTAATTCACCATTTAGAAAGGCTAAATTTACATCCATCTGATAAACTTCATAGTTCTTCTATGAAACATAAGCAAGAACTAATCTAATAGCTTCTATTCTAGCAACAGGGGAAAAAATTTCTTCAAAATCAATACCTTCCATTTGTGAATACCCTTTACATACCAGTCTTGCTTTATTCTAGACGACTTCACCTTGTTCATTCAACTTATTCTGAAAGACCCATTTGGTACCAATCACATTCTTGTCTTTAAGTCTGGAAACAAGAATCCATGTATCATTCTTTTCTATCTGCATTAGCTCTTCCTTCATAGCTTCCATCCAATGTTCATCATTACAAGCTTCACTTACATTACTAGGCTCAGTCTTGGAAATCAGACAATACTCTCATGCAATCCTTCTTCTTGTCTTCACACCTTTATTCTTATCTCCTATAATTTGATTTTCAAAATGATTTAACCTTACATACCTTGGAACTTTAGGATTCTCTCGCACTTCTGGTTCTTCTGATCTTTCTTATGCACTTCCACTTGTCTCTCCTTCCTGACTTTTTTGATTTACTAAAATAATTTGTATTTGATTCTATGTCTAAGAACTCTTTCCTTTGTCTATACTATATTTCTCATCATCTGAGTGATATCCACAGTATCTAAATGATCTAGCAAAGTCCTCATCAACTTTGACATTTGCACTCTCAACCATCTTTCACAATCTTCTATTATAGCACCGGTAGGCCTTGATCTTCGTAGAGTAACCTAGAAAGATTCCTTCATCACTTCTTGCATCAAATTTTCCTATGTCCTCATCTCTCTTAATATAACACTTGCTTCCAAAGATCTTGAAGTACTTAATAGTAGGCTTATAACCAAACCACAGCTCAAAAGGAGTCTTACCAGAATTACTATTGACATTTACCTAGTTTAGAGTGTACATAGCAATGCTTACAACTTCTCTCCAGTAGATGTGTGGCACATTTCCTTCCAACATCATTGTTCTAGCAGTATCCATAATTGTTTTGTTCTCTCTCTATAACTCCATTTTGTTGAGGAGTCTAGGGAGCAAATAATTATCTTTTGATTCCATGTTATTCACAGAAAGAATCAAACTCCCGAGAGGTAAATTCACCTCCTCTGTCTGATCTGAGGAATTTTATCTTTAGACCTGTCTCATTCTCTACCATAGCTTTGAAACTTCTGAACTTCTCTAATGCTTCACATTTTTCTCTTAGAAAAGAAACCCATATCATCCTAGAATAATCATCAATAAGCAACATAAAGTACCTTTCTCTATTTCGACTTCTGAATATGGAGGGACCGCATAGATCAATATGTACCAACTCCAACACTCCACTAGACTAATGTTGTTTACTCCAAAAAGAGACTCTATTTGTTTACCCATCTGACATTCCTTGCATATTGTGTTAGTAGGCTTCACTAGCTTAGGTAGATCTTTTACTGCTTGAGTGAAGCTCACTTAACTATGTTATCAAAATTCACATGATAGCCTCCTATGCCATAGCCAGCTTTCATCTGCTTGAGCAATTAAACAACATTCATTTGCAGCACTCAAGTGAAAGATATTACCTCTAGTCTTTGTAGATGATGCTATCATGTTTCTGGAACTTCCAAGTATTTTGCATCTACCATCTTTAAACTAAAATCATAACCCTTGTCCACCATATGTCCAACACTCAACAGATTATGGTTCAAGCCTTCAACATAGAGGAAATCATCAGTGTTATGTTTTCCACCAAGACAAATAGATCCTCTACCATGAATCATTTCAGCATTGTTATCTCCAAACCTTACAACCCCACTGTCATATTTCTCCAAACTTTGAAACTTGCTTTTGTCTCCAATCATATGATGTGAGCATCCACTATCAATAACCCACTCATCCATTTCTTCAATTTGGGTTGCAAGAGCTTTCTCTACATTCTGATTATTAGTAGATTCAGTAGCAACCAAACTATTTTCCTTGATAGCAATGAACACCCATTCATCATCATTTTCATTCTCCTTATCTGATTCTTCATTAGTAACACCTTCTTTAGCATAATAATATTTCTTCTGAGATTTAGGCTTATTAGGTCTGGGCCTAGGAACTCTATCAACACACCTTGATGCAAAATTACCAATATTATTACAAGAGAAACATTTAAGAGGAAACACTCCTTTATACTTACCTTTTCCTCTACTTTCTTTCTCCACAATCAGTGCTTCTAGCTCGAGCACCTCTCTTTCTTCATCTTCAAGTTTCTTCATCTCTTCCTCATACTTGAAAGTATTTCTAGAACTCTCTCTTGGATCATATATTTTCTTGTTTCTTCTAGATACAGAGACCTTGAATGCAGATTCAATCTTAGGAGCAGAATCACCAAATTCGCTAAACTCAAAGGCAGCAAGTTCACCAATCAGCATAGCCCTTGTCACATTAATTACTATTTTGAGCTCTTCAATAGCATGAGCTTTTGATTTGTAAGAGGGAGGCAATGATCTGAGCACTTTAGCTACAATTTCATGTTCATCTAGGGTACCATCGGCACATCTAATACCCATTACAAGTTCATTTAATCTTTGCATAAAAGAAGTAATATTTTCATCTACACCCATCTTCAAATTTCCATACATTCCTTTTAAACTCTGTAGCTTAGAAACCTTCACAAGTGCATCTCCTTCATACAAAGTCTCCAGCTTCTTCTAGATCTCATGATCCATCTTCAGATCCATCACATTTGTCATTTCCAAATCTGTTAGAGCACTCACCAAAGCTTCAATAGCCCTAATATTATATTCAACTTCCTTGATCTCATCAAGGGTGGAGGGACCATTCTGAGGAATAACATATCTATCTTTTGTGATCTTCTAGAAGGGTTCTCCAATACATCTCAAATGACATTCCATTCTCTTCTTCCACAAAGAGTAGTTAGTTACATTGAATCTAGGGTTGTCCTTCTTGTATGATGCCATCTCAAATCACCTCAAGCTTTTAAACTTCTTCAGAGGAACCTACTCTAATACCAATTGTTGGAAAAATAAGGATAGACAACCGAGAGGGGGGGTGAATCAATTGTCATAGAATATTCAAAATTTTCACAATTAACTTAACTTAATCTCAGATCTGATGAATAAACAATAAACCACAAACAATCAACACATCAAAAACATAGAGAACACCAAGATTTTTACATGGAAACCCTGTTAGGGGAAAAACCATGGTGGATGTCAATCCACAATATTATACCCAATTAAAAGTATAATGAGAAATAATAGGAATGCACATGCATTCAAGCACACTCCCTAGAGCTCACTGCTCAATTACAAGAGGGTTCACTGCCCAAAGAAGACACACTATCTTATAGCAATTTGGATTAGATCTGTAGGGTATGAACTGAGAAATTAGCTTCTACAGAGGCTTGATTACAGTTCCAGTTATGCACAAAAAAATTCCTTCACACTTCACTCACTCTGCTCTGCACTCAAGTGATAGAACACTATGCACAAACTAGCACTTTCTCTGGCACTCTTTCATACTTCACTTCACTCAACCAATCACTCTTATATATCCGCTACATAGATTTACATCAATAACTTTGTCGGCCAGACAAAATATGAAAATATAAAACATATCTATAATGTCGGCCCAAAATAACAAATAAATTTACAATGTGAATCCCACAGTGTCAGCCAAAACATAATGAAGACCTAAAACAATATCCTTGAGTGCACCAAACATTTAAATTTTTATCTTCAAGGATCCACAACACGTTACAACCACCATGTTGGCCAAGAACATGAAAACTCAAACATGCAATGGTAAAATCAAAAACCACGAACACACTGATCAATGTGGATGTACAAAAAAGATAGAGCAAAATCTAAAAACATCCACAAGCATCACGAACCATCAGAGAAACATCCACAGCAATTGAGCTTACTAAAACCACTTCAACTTCAATCAGGAACTCTAACTGAAACCACAAAAAAACTGTCAGAACACATATGTTAACAACATGATCAAATCTTCACGTGGACCTCTGAAAGTTTTGGTGGATAGACTAGATACACTCAACATTGAACCCTTTAGACCGCAATGTCTGATCATCAACGTACTAAGCAATACACCTTCATGACCTTCATTGTTTCACTGGCAACATGCAACTCTTATTTTAACAATTTTCTCAATATCCTTGACATATGCAGCTTCCAAATACACCAATTGCTAATAGTGTTGACATCAATGAAAACCACATATCAGCAACACATCCACAACATCCAACAACAATTGCCTATATAGATGTGTCATTTGCATAGAGCATGTGAAGTGCCTTATTATACAAGTACTTTCACTAAAAATAATCAAGCATATAAGATTCATCACTTCAATCACTTATGCCTTGTCTATTATACAAATCAAGATATTTATCTAATCAACTTCTATAATGAATTACCAATTATGATTCTTAAGACATCAGAACCTTGCACTTTCACATGATCTTGTGGATTCAACTAGATCCAAATGTTGTATGAGAAGACATTGCTCAACAATCAACTTGCCCAAAGCCTAGTACGAATACAAACATTCTTATCTTTAAAACATCCTTCTTAGGTTTCCTACCTTTGAGAAGGCTCAACCAATATTTATCCATTATTATCAACTTTATTTACTTCACAGGTGTTTTTCCCTCTTCCTCTGATCATAAATTTCTTCTTTTCTTCTTCCTTTATATCTTATCAACTCATTCATCCTTTACATCATCAAAGAGATCTCTCTTTATAATATATTTCTCTTAATAATTTACTTTTATTGCCACATCGTCATTCATGGGTTGTCACCATATACTATCCATCTTAGCTCACTTCAAATAACACTATAATTTATCCATCTTGGCTTATTTCAAATAGTCACCATCACTCTTACTAGCAATTCTTTTGAAAACACGACCAAGGCGAATGGACCTCACACCTCTAAAGTTCCTTGAATGATCAATTATGTGTAAAACTTCTAATTAGTTCCAACTAACCTTCTAAGAATCACCCATAACTAGGGTTTTTTGTTCAATACAACAAGTTCATATACTATTACGCAACCTAAGCATAGAAGACTCAAGGTCTGAGTGTTGAACCTAAGTGCTCTGATACCAAAATGTAGCGTTAGGAAATCTCACTTACTAATTATAACCCTTAATTTCCAAATTAATTTAATAGAATAAAATCATTATAAAATGGTGTGAAAAAAGAGGAATAATTTAATTACTTTCATCACTATATTTAAATGGAATAACATGCATCAATGGATCAAAGTATATTAAACAAGGTCGTGCCTTCATTAGATTTAGCCATGTAGGCTTACACATAAATTATTATCTTATGAATACATGTAAATTCAAATTTTGTAATGCAAATTAAGGAAATAGCAAGATCATAAATGCATCCACAAAAAAAACAAAACACAGAGATTTTTATGAGTGGAAAAAACTCCTAGGGATGAAAAACCACTCGTAAAAGTGCCTCACTGGACTAAGGAAATGCCTCCCTAGCAGAGCCTTACTGGCTACAAATTCTTAGTGGTTACAAGATGCCTCATTAGCAATGATACAAATTTCCTTTCTAGCAATGACCATACTGTCTCCCAGACTTGACCATTTACAACTTCAATATACATTTCTAAATAATAAAGCAAACAACTACAAAGGATCGCATGGTACTTCTACATAACAATTATCTTCTTAGCACTTCCACATTTCATATCCTAATATTCATAAGGATTGGAGTCTTAACATATAAATAACCCATTGTCTTTCATGTAGTTACAAGATACTTTTTTTGGTTTCACTAATGTTTGGAATTATGGTAGTGTCAACACTATCATGAATCACTCCCAAGTATTTGCAAATGAGATAATTCTACCTCCAAGGACCTCTCAAATATCACACAAGCATACTGAAAACCATAAGCCAAACACATAAAGCTTTATGAAAGTAATCCTAGCACTTGCTAAAATGCACACATGCATATGCAATTATAACAAGAATGTTTACTTCTAAACTCATTGATTCATAGAGGGTTCAACAGTAAGAGAATAAAACTATAAAAGAGTTAAGAAGGTATAGCTCATGTATGTATGATAATACATATATAAGCTAGTGAATAAATGAGTATACATTCATATAAAATCAGTAGCTCAGTTTACTTTTCAAGAAGGATTTTAAAAAAATGAATTTCCATTAGTAGAATGCACTATATAAAAGCCTTAAAATTTATACTATGGTTCAATAGCAACAAAATATATAAATGTTCATAACTTGTACTTAATATCTATGCAATATGCCTTTAGTTGCTACTATTGGTTTCAATTTTCTTATGTTTGTTTGCTAGTTGTTATGTTGTTATGGATACTTTGTTACATCTATTATTAGTTACAACACAATGTTATGTTAGTTGTTATATTTTTTGGATGATACATTGGACATCGTGATCATCTAGTTATGTACATGTGATGAGATTATGATAGACACATGTGAATTATGGTTTATGTTGTTTTTGAGTTTTAATGAGGTTATCATAATGTAAATTGATGTTTGTTATATGATGATGCTTGTCAGTCTTGGTGAAGGAGACAATGTAGCATAACTCACTCGTGAGTAACCTATTACGTTGCGAATCTTCTTCACGATGTGTTTGTTGATATATGATGATATGTTTAACAATGGGTTTGATGCAGTTTCCAGGTACTAGGCATTGTCTCCACCTGCTTGTTGGGTCTAAGCATGCCCTAACCTAGTGGAATTATGTGGTTTTGAAGATAGTGTCAGGTCCGTCATTAGCCATCGTTTTTCATTGAATGAGTATCTGTTATTGCCTGTTGTTTGTTGTTTGGTTATGTCATGTCATGTTTGTTTGTGTTGATCTGTTTGGGAATTAATTATAAAAGTTAAATAGTTATTTAATTAATATAATTGATTTAATGTAATTTTTATTTTAATATTAGATTTAAAAATGTTTATGTTTATGGTTGATTTATTTAAATTAAATTAAACAAGTTAATTATTGTTCTTTAAAGATTTGATCAAATTAAAATTATTAAATAGAATGTTAAATTAAATGTGCAATTTTAATGTTATTAAAATACATATTTTTAAAGAAGTTGTTTTCAATAGATTGTGCAAAATATCTTGAAACTTGAAGTTTTAGTTAGAAGATTGTTAACTTGTACAATTAATTGGTTTTAACTGTCAAATCAAATTTTGATTGAATCTTGACAATTACTTAAGTTTTGCAATCTTGAATTAAATTGAAATGAATTAAATTAAAAATTGGGCATGTGCAATTTTTCATTCACGGGAATGGACTTTGGAGATTTTTGAAAATATTGCACAACAGTTTTTTGGAGAAGTTTTTATCATAGTTTTGATTGTAGAAATATTTTTCAAGATCGAATTGCTCGAATTTCTTCATCAAATTCTGGTGTTTTGAATAGAATAAACGAAAGCTTCAAATTTTGTTTCCAGCTCAGCTTTCGAGCTTTTAAAACAGGTTCTTCTCTTTTTTCTTTTTGGTTTTAAATCTCAAGGATTAAATTTCTGAATAATGTGATTGAATCTAGTTTTCATTTTAAAACAAGGGATAATTTTTCTTGTAGAAAAGTAAAGACAGCCAAACTTGTACATGCAATAGAACAATTAGAAAGAGTGTTCAGATTTGAAAGTTAAAATATAGTAAAACAATAACAAAGGGGAAATATAGAGAAATATACAGCTGCAACGATAATAGAGCATAGACACTGTTGAAATCGAATTAGACTATTGTCTTGTGGTGTCATTCTTATTTGGACCCACTAATTGACAATTCATTTGGCTTTGTTTATTTCAGAAAATTGATGTTTTATTTAAATTATCATTGTTAAAATATTTTCCTCTTCCTCCAGTGCATTTCCTTTAGCTTTACACTTTTGGAAGAGTTTAGAACTAGAAATATGAAATATTTGTTTATATCTATTACTCCATTTAACCCTGAATCTTTCTTTTCTAAACTTTTGCATAGTACAGAACCGGCGTAGAAAATTATGCTTAAATGATTCATTGTAAACATATATTTGAAAATCTTAAATAATTTGTTTGATGTAGTAAGTTTATGCTGATATGAAGTGTGTTTATTTTGTTCTCTTAAACTTCTAGATTCAAAGTAAATTTGCTAAAGGTTTTAATGCATGCCGATAATTTATTTGTTATGGTTCTCGGCTCCACTAGATAAGGCTGTAAAATATAAGTTCACACCTTCTAAATACCTTTCTTTTTAACTTGCTTAGTCGCATCACCAGTCCCTTGTGCATATTTTATTTCAGCCTATTTAATGTTTGATTTCTTATAGGATCTTATCCTAAGCATGGCGTACTAATTGTTGATTTCTTGTTAAGAGATTAATTTTATTTAACTATTTTTCTATTGCATAGTGCGTATGTTTTTGAAAAGGAAAAAATAGGTTTTACAGGGACTTGAAACCACAGAGTTTAAACAACAAAAGATAACAAAGAAATTCCAACCAAGCAAACGGTTGTCCCAAGTAGGAAACGATAGCACAAAGAGACAATAGGGCCCAAAAAAGGACCGCACAAAAAATCAGAAACAAACACCACCGCACTACTCCAAGGTGTTCAATAACTCCTCAGCCTCCTTTTCAACATCCTTCATATCCTGTCACCTCTGCTTGAGGATTTTAGCCGTATGTGACGAAGTTGGGGTCTTCCTCTTAATGTTAGCCCGAGTACGAGTCGAAATCTCTTCACCAGCAGATCTGCAGCCTCCTCTGTCCGCATCCAAATCCACGACCAGCGAACCCTTTTGGTTTTTTTCGAGCTTTTCCACCATAGCATTGATAATAATGGTGTTATTCCTGGCAATTTTGTGATTGTTCACCACAATGGCCCTAATATTTTGGCCTATCTTGGACATACTGCACTCGATACTAGTCAATCTTTCCTCCTGTGATTGTTTTCTTTTCCTTGGTAAAGGAGTTTCCTGTCCTTCATTCTCTCTACGACTCCAGCTAATCTTCTGTTCCAAATCCATGACCATGTTGCTAAGATCTATATTACGGCCTTTCAAATCACATACTTCCTTCTAGGTCCACTTGAGCACAGTGAAAAGGCCATCCATACTTTTTTCCGCCACACTCACATTGTCCTCAGGCTTGAGCTTATTTAGGGCCGAGTTAATTTCATCCTGAATAGGGGAATCATAAGGGCCATTCCCGAATCTTCCAGACGCAGGGGTACTAGGGGCCGATTCCTTACTGACCATGGGTTTATCAGAGAGAATTTCCATAGAATTCCCAGAATACGAAACAAGTTTCGTAACAGAGGTACCTTTAAAACCAAAGACCAAACTCGGAGTAGGGCATCCAGGAGACAGTTGGGGATTAAGACAGGGTGGCAAGGAAAAACCCAGGCTAGGGAACTCATGCAGAGGCTGCAACTTAGGACATGACGGCGGAGCAGAATCCTTAAGGGCTTTCCGACAAGACGGGGACTGGGGAGCAATGGTATTAGGACCAACAGGAGCACAAGCAGGGGGGGCCCGGGGGTCGATCTCCCTACTACTTTCTGTCTCCTCATCATCCAAATCTTCAATTTCAACAGTTTTAGGCAAAGCAGGTAAATTTTGATAATGCTCAAATATGAGCCTGACAAGACTAGGGTGAATAATAGCAGTCCTCCTAGGGTTTCTTTCAACTTCATCAAGGAAATTCTTTAAAGAAGAGAATAAGTAAAAAGGCAAAGAGATATGAACCTTGTGACGAAAGTGGTTCAGAATGGAAAAGTGGTAACCATATACTCTGGTGGAGTGCCCGTCAACCATGATATATTCCATAATAACTCTTAAAACTTTCCTCCAGATAGATTTGATGGACTCCACATCAAAGTAGCTATTGGCAACCTTAACCATCTTAGCCTTATCCTTGTCTTTTTTAGGAGATTTAATGACCGCTTCATCAGAGAATCGACGGTCCCGATAAAATTTCACACCCTCTGTCGAAAGACCAGTTATCTCACCGATTAAATCCTCATTCAGCTTAACATTCCTACCAAACAACACAATCTCGCCATTTTTCCAATTTTTTAGAAAATAGTCCAGCATCCCCTCGTCAGTACCATGGAGCTTTTCCAAATACGGAACTAAGCCTCCCTTTTCAATTCTTTCCCAGGCTTTGGCATTCTTTCTGTGCTCCTAAAAATTGCTCAGCTCCACATGTTTTCTTTCTCTCCCCATATTCAAAGCTCTGTTAAACAACACTCTACAGTTGATCTGGGTCTCGTTTAGGCATATTTTATCAAACACCCAGAAAGCGTGCTGGAGACTCTTCTTGAAAAAGAAAATGACATCGGTCCCATCAAATCTAATGAAATCGACGTACCTAATCTTTATCTGTTTCATCATGACGAAGACAAACTTCTTTTCGATGCACTGAATCATAATAAATTAGCGCTTTCACTTCAGGATGGAGGTAGTCATTCTTCCTCCACGTGTTTTCCCCGCCCTTCTTAACCCCTTCATTGGCGAAGAAATCCACCACCTTATTGGATTCTCTATAGGTGTGGGACACTTTCACTTTATCAAATTTTCTTAGTAAGATTTTTGTATCCTCGATCCACTTTTTGATGGTCCACGAGGGGGGAGTAAGCCCAAGAATGCAATTTATTATATTCATTGAATCACCCTCCAACCAAAGACATTTTGTGTTCATCTTGAGGGCTAAGCTAACCACATGAAAATCCCTAACAGCTTCTGCAACATGATTAGTTTGAGTGCCAATGTCCACAACAAAAGCCGCAATAAAAGCCCCCGAATTGTCCCTTAAAACACACCCACTGCTAGCTTTCCTAGGGTTGCCTTTAGCCGCCCCATCAAAATTGTCTTTCACCCAACCCAAAGGCGGCAAAGACCAACTAGCATTCTCTCTCCCACAAACAACAGGTTTGAGGACATTTGACCCAACTAATTTTGAATTCCACTTTTCGGCCATAGCAATATCGAAAGGAGACCAATTAGCTTTCTCAACCATTTTTCTTGGAAATAAAGATAAGTTTTCCTTTATAGCCCTTACGATTTTAGCATGCAAGTCCCCTTCCAACATCTCTTTATCCCTAAACACTCTATTGTTCCTTTCCTTCCAAATATTCCAAGACACAAAAGGTAGAACAAAAGACCAAAGCTTTCGCACAAAAGGATTTTTTGAAGGAGCTTTCCATTGCATGAAGAAATCTTCGATAGAGGCAAGGGAAACCCAAACCACCTCAAGAAGCACAAAAATTTTACCCCAGATATTCGAAACAAAAGGGCAATGAAGAAAAAGATGATTAACAGTCTCGGCTTCATTCCTGCACATATAACATATGTTTGGTAATTGAATTCCTCTTTTTCCAAGATTGTCCAAAGTGAGAATATTATTTTGTAGCATTATCCAGTAGAGAATATTGGTTTTAGGAGTCAGGTGATTAATCCAAGCCTTAGCCCAGAAGGGTGGAGGCTCCATCCGACTAACCAACATAGACGTGGCAGAAGAAACTGAAAAAATACCAGACGGGTTGTCTAACCAGACAGCAAGATCCTCCACCTGGTGTTGAGCTGGTCTTAAGGCTCTGAAGGCCGACTGAACAGGGCTAAGATCCTGACTGATGGTCTTCAAATCAACCCAACCCCCATTCCTCCAATAATCTTTAACCAAGACTCCAAATTCCTTTTTACAATCATTCATCCATTTACTGAATTTCTCAATTCTGATCAAAGGATCTTTAAAAAGCCACATGTCTTCCCAAAACCTAACATTATTTCCTTTTCCAATCAGCCAACCAATTCCCATTTCCAACAACTTTCTTCCTCTACCCATATCATTCCAGCAGACAGACCCACGAGGTAAAGAAGAAGAATTTATAATCTCAATAAAAGACTCAAAGCTATTAAAATATTTGGCTTTTAAGGTATCACGCCATTCTCCATTCAAAGTAAGAGTTCTCCAAAACTGTTTAGCAAGAAGGGACAGATTCAAAACTTTAATTTTTCTTAGGCCTAGGCCCCCCCTTGATTTGGGTCTACAAACCAGATCCCATCCAACAAGTGGCATTCTCTTCTTGTCCTCCACACCTGACCAGAGAAACCTTTTCTGAATTTTTTCAATGGCCTCAGCATATTTAGCAGGAATTTTAAATATACTGAGAGCATAAACAGGAAGATTTTGCAAAGAAGCCTTAAGGAGCTGGATTTTTCCAGCTTGACTGAGAAGAGCTCCTTTCCATCCTGATAGCTTCTTATTGAATTTTTCAACCAGAGAAATCCAGAATGAATCTGATGGTTTAGAGCAAAGAGGTAAACCAAGATAGGTTGACGGAAGAGGCTCGATTCGGCATCCTAGAATCTAAGCAAGTTTAAATTGTCTATACTCCAGAGTATTGATGAAGAAAATTGAACTCTTAGCCCTGTTAACAACTTGTCCAGAAGCAGATTCATAGAGATTTAGAATTTTTTTGAAAGTCTTAGCTTCAGCCATAGTAGATCTTCCCATGAGAATGGTGTCATCAACAAATTGTTGGTGGGAACAGGTTAGAGGAGAAGAGGAAGGTCTTAAGCCAGCAAGGGATCTTTGATCAATAAGCTTTTTAATATTTCTTCCCAGACTCTCAGCCAAAATTGTGAATAGAATAGGAGAAATAGGATCTCCCTGTCTGAGGCCTCTGGAGGTCTGAAAAAACCTCGAAGGTGATCCATTCACAATGACAGAAGAGGTAACTGTCGAGACAAGTTGGTTCACCAACTAAATGACTCTGTTATTAAAGCCAAACTTGTCCAGGATTTTAAACAAGAAATCCCAATCAACCCGATCATAGGCTTTGGAAATGTCCAGTTTAAGAATAAACCCTTCAGTTTTCGAAACCATTAACGAATGTAAGTTCTCATGAACAGTAACAACAGAGTCCAAAATGTACCTACCTAGCACAAAACCATTCTGCTGCGGAGCAATCATTTGAGGAAGCAAAGAAAGCATTCTTGTAGTTAACACCTTCGAAATAATTTTATAAATAGAATTACACAGGCTGATTGGCCGAAAAGCTTGAAACTCTGAAGCCCCAGGTTTTTTTGGAATAAGGACCACAAAAGTAGCATTCAATTCTTTCAATAGACATCTTGATCCAAATAATTCCTTGACAGCATTCACAACATCTAACTCAACAATTTCCCAAAACACTTGAAAGAAGAATAAGGGAAAACCATCTAGTCCAGGAGCTTTGTTACCATCAAAAGAGAAAATGGCTTTCCTAATTTCAGCTTTGGAAGGAATAGCAATGATAAAATAATTTTCATTATGACCAATCACCTAAGGTATAGCCTCAATCAAGGAATCTTGAGCTTCAGTGACAATCTCTCCATTACAAGAAAGAAGGTTGCTAAAGAAAAGGACAGCTTGTTCCCTTATATCATCTTCCTCCTCAAACCTCGTCCCATTAACATCAATATGAGCGATTCTATTAGTAGCCCTATGTTTCGAAGCAGACAGATGAAAAAATCTGGTATTCCTATCTCCCTCAGTCAACCAAGACACCCTGTATCTTTTCCGCCAAAAAACTTCCTCTTTAGCAATGATGTCATGCAATTGAATGAGAAGTTCATTTTCCTTTTCTCTGTAATTGTCAATGTACCCCCATTTCTGGATTTTAGCTTGGATCTCCTGAATTTTTCTCTGAATTTCTGTCTTAGTACCAAAAATATTCCCAAAGGCATCCTTTTTCCACCTTCTCACATTAATTTTCACTTCCTTTAATTTTTTAGCAATCCTGAACATCGTTGTTCCAGTAATATCTATACTCCACCATCTACGAATTTCCTCAAAAATTCAAGGATGAGAAAGCCAGAATTTTTCAAATCTGAAAGGGAAGTTCTTTTTCACCTTAGTAGGATCCGCCATAAGACAAATGGGAAAATGATCAGATCCCACCCTTGACAAGGCTCTCAAAGCACAAAAATAGTCAATAAACCATTGACCAGAAACAAGGGCCCTATCAAGTCTCACTTGGATCAAATCAGGCCCTAATCTCCTATTAGTCCAGGTATAAGAAGCTCCTTGTAGGTCTAGATCTATCAAGGCATTACTGTTTATGAAGTCGGATAGGCCTGATTTACTATCCCAGTTGATTTGAGAACCCCCAAATTTCTCATCATTCAAGAGAGGAGTATTGAAGTCTCCCATGACCATCCAGTGTACATTAACAAAACATCTTCGAAAACCAGATAACTTAGACCAAAAGGAATTTCTAGCATTCTTACCATTCGGGCCATATATATTGGATTGAATCCAGCAAAAATTGTCTCTTATATGTGTAAATCTAGTGGCCACTACATTACCATTCTCCATTAAGGGCTCACCTTTAATAAACATCTTGTTCCAAAAAGTAACAATTCCCCCCGACGCACCCGCAGAACTATTTCCATGAGCCCCACAGTTCTGAAAAATTTTAAGGCTTTCTACTTTATCTTTAGGCATTTTAGTTTCTTGAACAAGTAGAATATCAGGTTTATGGTCCCTAACAAAATTTTGCAAAACATCCTTTTTATGACGGCTATTCAGCCCTCTTATATTCCATGACATAATTTTCATTTCTTACCTAGGGATTGAAGTATCTCCGGGATGGTCATTTGAATCCCATCTGCAATATCCTGAAGGTTGCCTTGCTCCCTTTGCCATTTTTCTGATTTCCTTCCTAGGCAAGGTTTGGTGCTCCCACAATCCGCCTTGGCTCTAGTTCTGGTGACCATACCACTTGAAGTTTCCCTCTTCTTCTTTTTTTCCTTCTTTGACTTTGAATGTGATATAACCTCCTCCCACTCAGTTTCATCTTGGCTTTCCAGTTCTCTTCCTGATTGCATAGTGTGTATGTTGTTAGAAGTTTATCTCTTGCTTTCTTTGATTTGTTTGTTTGTGCATATTTTTCTATTGCATAGTGCATATGTTGTTCAAAGATGCATGCGCTGAAACTGACAATTGAAAACTGTAAGTTTATTGAAATATAATTAGTTTAATTTGTTAAAACTACTGTTTTACTTTTGTTTGGCACCATCAACTGAAGATAGACTGTAGTTTCTATCCTTTTGTTAAGTGTTGTCTTTCTTTCTTCATAAGCAAGCATAGCAAGCTCATTTTATATTAATTATGATATAGATAAATATGTTCTAATTTTTGTAATATAATTTAGTAAATCATTATTTCAAAGTTAATTAATATAATTGGTTTCCTATATAGTTGTGGATTAATATTTATATATACAAGTTTATGAATGGCTTTTATATAGTAGATTAATAAATATAAAGATTTTATACGATGATGATCATCATTTAATTTTGATAAAATGGAAATTAAATAAGATATGTTTTTATGACAATGTATTATTCTATTATGTAAACTTGATGTTTAGGTATACTAGCACTTGCACCTCAACGAAGTGCAATGGTTACGCCGATAGCAAGATATAGTTTGGCAATATATTGAAGGGCAAGGGTAAAAATCACAAGAAAATGTAAATTTGAATCTACAAAATGTATACATTTGAATCAAATATTCCCCACGAGTATAATGCATGCATTTAATTTTTAATTAAATACTAAAGTAAAAAGTTGTAAGCATGTCCAATCACCTAATCTAAAGACCACAATCAAATGGATAGTCAGTAAAGTAATGCGAACACTAAGATGATTTAAATCGTTTTGCATTTATTCTAGAGCCATCAAACAAGCAAGATGATTTAAATCGTTTTGCATCTCTTCTAGAACTGTCAAACACGTAAGATGATTTAAATCATTTTGCATCTCTTTTAGAACAAATGGAGATGACAATCTATAAATCAATTCGATTCACTTCAAAAAGGGAACACCTTCCACGTAATAATTAAAGAACCCTTGCAAGTGCTAAAAGTTAATTTCGATAGAACTTTGCAAGGATAAAGATGAATATAGAGATTATACATAGATATAAGTAGGTGGTTGTTGGTGTAAAAGTCATATAAATAAATTATAAATTTGATTCTCTTTAACTATAATATAAGGATAGTTTCAAGAAACGAAACCAATTCTTATAGATAATTTCAAGAAACATGCTTGTGGCGAGTTCTATGAAAACATTCCAACTTACTGGGTGATGTTGCTAGCTTTATGGGGAAGTTAGTAAGAATTTGCACACAATCAACAACGAAAATCAATCCATTGATGTGGAAATGAACAGACATCGTAGATGTGATGACTCGACCCTCGATAAGACATTACTAAGCCAACAAAATTTTAATTGTAAGAAACATGATAACAAAGGCAGGCATTTGTCAAGAGAGAAGAAACCAGATACTAAGGATGTTAAATACCTAGAATTTATTGTGAATGTGCATATGATGTGTCGGTTTATTCCAAGATTATTCAGGGCCACCAAGATGTGTGACGAATGCCTCATTTTACATCCTAAGAATGGAGGAACTTTACACCTCCTCTCTTCTCTTTTCCTAGGGCCAGAAATGAGCATGGCTTCATAAAGTATCCCAAGAATTTTAGGCCTCGCCAAAGAGACCAGAATCGATGGATTATCAAGGTTTCCATCCTTGCAATTAAAATTTTCCATTCTATGGCTAAACCCATAGAGTGATTTGTGTATAGTATATTTGAACTACAATATTCTTTTGGGATGAATTGCATTATTTAATTAGGTTCTGATGTGTAGAGAGAACATGTCTATGCACTCAGCCTAAAAATTGTGTTGGTTGTTTATGGTGGGGAAATCATAAAATATAGTTTGTTTGTTTTTGTTTTGTTTTGTTTTGGTTTTTAAAGGACTCATTTGATCAGGTGATGGCATGATAAAACCCAAGAGGGGCACATAAAACTACTTCAGTGCCATTGGATACTTGGATGGCCATCTAGATTTAGCCCACAGTGCCAAAAAATTTAACCAAATGGGAAGCATATACTGCGTGGATATATGTATGATGGCTTCAAAAATAGCATATGGAAATGAGTATGTTTTCAATGCATATTACTACCTAGAATTGTTGAGTGAATCCCATGATAAAATTTATTGCAGTCTATGCACCCAACTATGGAAATATTTGGAATTTCTTTTATCAACAAAACCATAAGCAAACTACAGTGAATGTTGCTATTCGACATTGCTTAAATAAAATGAAAGAAAATTTAGCAAGAGAATGGATCAAGTGAAACACATAACCTTTTGGGTGGTAATCACATCTAGGGTTGTTGCCAAATGGTCATGCTCCGCTCCTATTCCCTCCTCCAATCTTCCTCAACTCTGCTTCTTTCTATACATCTCGCCTTGAGTAATTGTTACACTTAGAATAATATTATTTTATTCTAAGTGTAATGCCCATCGTGATGCCATACACCTTATACAAGCTTAGAATGTAAATGAATCACCAAATGTTATACCCTTGGTTCCAATTTTAATTATTTCATGCATGTACTAATGTGCATATGTATTAATGTCTTGTATGATCATACACAAATTAATTTACGTAACTTAATGTTAGTAAACAATTTGATTTACATACATAAATATTTTTGTTTTTTTTTTTTTTTAACATTCTTAATAAAAGAAGATGGCTAACTTTAGTACAATAAAAGCTCTCAAGAGAATCTAATATTTTAATTTATGACCTAAGGTTAACCTATGTGTGTATCTTGCAATTTCAACAAACTATGACATTCATGTAACGTAAATGCCTCCAAAATCTCATTATCACATTAAAGCTAGTAAATTTATTGATATGAGAACATTCTATTTCTATTTGCAATGTTTTTGACAATTTGATGACAACTTTCTTTTCCCATTGGCATTGCTTTATGTTTTAAATCTCTCTACAAATATTTCATAATAGATAATACTTAATTCTTTTAAGAAAAAAATAAATCTAAGTTTGACTAATTTATTACATTCCATTATTCAGCATCTACTATTAATTCTTTAATCCAACCATATACCACTAAAATATACATACACAAACGTGTACTCCCTAAATATTAACTCACGTATAATTTTCTATTGACATACTCCTTGAACCTTCCTTAAGTGCAAGTTAATTTATTTTATTATTATTATTATAAGTTTTATTATTATTCTAGAATTTATATCAAGCCTTCTATCGGCATACTCCTTGAACCTTCCTTAAAAGCAGAAGCAAGGCGCAACTGTGGGTACATGTGGACTGCATGGCAGATTGCACGAAATGTATTTATTAAAAAATATTTTAGAAACTTTTCAGCAAATGCAAAAAGGAAAGTTAAAGCCAAATTCCACGGCATGCCCAGAGAGATACCATGTTATCTTAAGGATCTATCTATCTCCCTCTTCATCAAGCATCTATATTTTAATAATAAGGCTGTATAGTGCACCCATTTACATATACCTTGCCACGCCCTTGCTAGATGTCTTAACCGAAATTTATTTCAAACTCAGGTACTCATCCTCCCCGCATGTGGAAGAATTTCATTGTTTCTACTAGGCTAACTAAGGCGCTGCCCTAACCCTAACATTTTACCCACTTCGCCTTCTTGGATATCTACTTCAGAAATAATACTCTCAAATAATTTTTGTACATGTTGTGATCTGATAATTCTGGTTGGGTTTGCAGGTTATGGCCAGCCTCACCTTGCGTCAAAATAACAATGAATGATTTTGCAAAGTCCTAATCATGAACTCACATGTCATAAAAGAGCTTGCTTCCCAAAAAAAATATAGTTACCTTAAGCTATCATCAAGTATAGAAAAATCATTACACAAAGTGACAATCTGCAGAAAATGATATAGCTCTATTTCCTTGGTGTTATATTTTAGTATTGTCTAGTTGGAGAATGGAAGCACTTCTTATGTCACACCTCTTCTCCAAGACAATTTATTTTGGCAAAGAATTTGGTACATCTGTGATGATTTTTCCTAAGAATTTCCTGCAACTGTGACAAATTTGCCTCTTCAACATTTGAAAATTAACAACAAATCAGAGAATATGCCTTAAATTTTTCCAAAAACATGAAAGAATTGGCTGAGGATGCAACTGCAATTCATGGGATATTCTTATTGGCTGTCATTTGGTACTAGAATCCATGCAAACTTCTACAGAGCTCATAACCATTCATTTTAGGGGAACTACTAGTGCTGGAGACTGTTACAAATGCCCTGTCTGTGCCTTGCGTCCAGGAAACCTCTCCTCCACGCGACCAATAAATGTTGATTTTTGAAAAAATCTTATAGGAAAGATCTTAGCTGATATCTGTATTGGTAGCATTAAACACAATTCCTAAAATGAACACCCCTCCCTCAAAGCATTTGTGCATGGTCACGCACATCAATTAATGGTGCCATTATAGTCACCATCCTTATTTAACTCATTACATGAATCTCACCTATTTTCTACTCCTCACAACTAGTACTACATGGTCTGTGGACAGGGGTGCCATGCCCTTTCACCATCCCTGCCATACTTACCCCACCGTGCATAGTACAGGGGCCTCACTTCCATCGTCTGTGGTTGAAATTAGTGCGCATGGAATAGTATGAGGACATTGGAGCACCCACAAACCGGCAACGGAAAATTGAACATCAAACGAATCAAGTGGGATTCCCCACCCAGAATAGCCTATCATCTAATAATGGATACTAGTTATATTTGATGGTATATATACATGATATAATTTGAGATTGTGTTTTCGTGTATATGTGTTGTTTTACTTCCAAAGGTTAGAGGGTTGATTTGAGATATGAGTTTTTAATGTTGTATATTGATGTTGGGACTTAGCCATGCAAGAGTTATTTGTCACCTTAGAGGTGTTTGAATTGTTCAATGATTGGGTCATGAATGAAATATATTCTATTATGGTTTTGTTTCACATGCATGTTGGTTGTCCTTGGTATTTTGTTGGTGTGTCATGTCTTTAGGAAGAGTGGATTGCAATAGGGGTCAGAACCCTAAGCGGTTGCCAGGGTAACCTATTGTGGGTTTTGTAATCTAGTGGAAACCTAACTAATGTACTAGGGGTTGGGTAGTATTTAAGATTAATTCAGATAATAGTATGACTCGCCTATCACCTTAATGCTTGTTTAGATTGAGGTAAGGTTGAGAAGGCCTGGAATGGCTTAGTCGCCTATCTTGTCTTCTTGAAAGGTGGAACAAATCCACATTAGTTTGTATACAGGTCAGGAGTTGGTAGACATTGCTAGGGTAACTCTTGATGAGATCTGATAGTCTAAGAAGATTCACCAGGGTAACCTATCCCAAACTATGTGATGATACTTTTTGCTTATTGCATGATTGTGGTCTCTTTTGTTGAATCACCTTTGGTTTTGTTGTTTCCTCTGGGAGTTTATTAGTGATCATGTAATTCAGATTTTTTCATGTCATCATGTGTTTGTCAGCCATGTAATGTAATGTCTATTCTTTGTTGTTTGTTTGCTTGGTTTGTGGACCTGTCATTATCTCCTAGCACAGAGGGAGTGGACCTTTGGGTTTCACATGGTTGGGATGAAACTGTGCTATTTCCTCCATTGGGTTCTCTTATTAGTGTTGCTATACTTGGATAACATTGTTCGTGGGATAGGTTCCTAATCCTATATTGTTCGTGATGAAGGACGCTAAGCGTACTCATGAACAAGGCTGACAAACATGACATATTCTTCATCTTTATTGTATATTCTTTTGATGACCATGAGAGAACATTTGTAATGATATTATGTTGATACGAGATTTATTAAAATCTCACTTGATGTAATCTAGTTATATATCTTGATTGTATAAATTTTTTGAGGTTGGATCATTCATAAATATAATATGTCTGTAAAGCCCCGCCATGCAACCCTAGACGAACTTGCAATTCACTACTTAAACGTACCAATTTTTATTTTTATTTTTTTTAAGTACCAATAACATGTAAGATGAATACACATTTCCAACAACCTCTAAGGCCATGAGACAAAGATTACTTTAAAACCCAAACAACAATTACCATCAATTGAAACCAAAACATTAATCACTTACAGAATTAAGATTACATACAACCCATACAAGATAAATTACAACAAGGATAATAAATACCTCAAGATTCCAATTAACAACATTTAAACAATATGATTACAACACTCATTCCCCGAATGAGGTAAATCCAATAATCATGATTACAATTTACAAATTCCACCTCGATAACAAATGAGGGGTAATAAAATACAATAAGTACTGAGAGATTAAGGCATGAGAAGAAACTAATTCCTACGAGCTCTTCAACTGGAAATCACGACCACACGAACAAGAAGAAGAACCAACGGATTAAGAAGCACGCCACCTAACCACGTGGAATCCAAAAGGTTCCACTCCCTCCGTGTTAGGAGATAGTAACAAGGAATTCCCACACAAGGCTATCTACCACTAGACAGGCTACACAAAGCTGACACGAAATAAATACAAGTACACATTACACGAAATGAATGGTCATACACACAACTCTAGGTACAACTCTCACAACACCAACATAGGTTACATTGCTTCTAGACATAGAAAAGATCAAGAGTGTCACAAATATCAAGTACAAACTGTTGACTTAGGAAGATTGTCATCACATAACTCGTCAAGGGATATCCTCTGGGAATCTTCCTAGGCTCTGGCCCCCACTCCATGGGTTATATTGGTGGCCTCTACCGAAATCCTGGCACCCATGCTTACTTATGCGGAACCAAATACCTCTCGTGAAGACAAGATAGATGATCTTTCCATTCTAGGCCTTCCCGTCTCATCCCAAGTCTAGAACAAGCCCTTGGGTCCATGAGCGAGGCATCATTTATCTTGTTTAATGTTTGATGCATCCTAAGCTTCTAAAAGTTTATTTAGTTATCACTGAATTAATCAACTTACAAAGGGTTATCCTGGCACCACTTTGTGCGCCGGCCCCCATTGCAAGCCACTCTCCTAAGACAACCCACACGGTGAAACCCACAATAGGTAAGAAGATAACACGACCTCTCCAATCCAAGGAGGTAACAAATCAAGAACTCACTCCAACACTAGAGGCAACAAGGTCAAGACCCTCTCCAACACTGGAGGTAAATAAAGTCACAAAACCCCCTCCAAACACTGGAGGAAAACAAAATACCAAAAACCACTCCATCCAAAGGAGGCACAAATAACATAACCCACTCCCATTCCCAAGGAGACACACACCATCCCTGTTCATGAAAACCAGGTGAAACAATCTGGCGTAACTATGCACATAATCCACGACACATCAAAGGTTGACTCACGTACAACCACCCATACCAATAAATGAACCCCTATCTGGAAGACTTCCAAAACATTCACTCTAATCCCACAACATCAAGGACGAACATTATAACACTACAAGCATTTCAGACAGTTAAATAAACTAATGTTCGGATTTCCTAAATCCAGTCAAACATAGTTTTCATGACTTGCATTTATCCAATCAATAAACTCATTTCCTTTCACGACGTTGACATATATATATCAACCATTCAATTACTCCAAATTTCATAACCATATTCCAAAATCAAGACATTTTAATAAATAACATCATCGAACTGGAATTAAACCAATCAATCACTCTATGTTTCACAATCATATATAGTAAGTAAATCCACTTGATTTATAAAACATCTTGATTAAATAAATTACTCTTAAAGCAATAAGTCAAACAACTCAATCTCATATGATTCATTAAATCATTTGTTACTTCTAAGTTTAACCACTGTATTCTATAAGTTAAACTTTTAGTAAATAATCATTTAGATCAAATAAATCAGTCTTAATCTCAACTCCGCATTAAATAAATCAACTAAAACTCATCTCTTCTTGAACACAAATATATTCCAATCAATTATACTAAATCGTATATACATAAATCCTCTTGCCGACAGTAAAGAATTTAAACCAATAATACAACTCTACTTGATCAATCTATAATTAATCAAAATCAAATTATAAATAAATCAAACATTTGACAAATAAAGTCCTTTGATTAAAATAAATCATTCGTTAACCCTAAGCTCTTCAATTATGTTCCATAATTAAAATTTAATGATTAAAATCAACTGATTGAATTAAATCAATCATCATCTCTAAGTTTCACGATTATGTTCAAAATCACGATATTTTAATAAATAGATATTTAAATTAAATCACTAAATCCAATTATCATTAAATTATCTAGAGTTCACTTGGTTTAAGGTATTAAATTTAATATTTTTATTCTATTTGCTCAATCCAGGTAAGGATTAAAATAATATTTTAAAATAACATTATTTATTAATAAGTCAATACCATTTCGATTAAAGTAGTGCAATAATCATTTAAAATAATTATTATTTTACATGTATTCAAATATCATTAAATGCATACCTCTGAAATATCATTTTGAAATTCCAAGTTTTCACGATCAACAAAACTTAGATAAACATTAGTTGATTTAGGAAAAGATCATTTATTTAAACTTGGACGATAAATCAAACTCCCTGAATAAATCTTATATTTAATAGAACCTATATTAAATGTAATATTCTTTAATTATATTTATTTAGAACAACCACTTTAACATTCTAATCTACCACTTAATTGAGGATGAGAAAACATTAAATATAATATATATATATATATTATAATAAATATATAATATATATATAATTTTAAATTAATATATATATATTATATATATATATATATATATTATAATAAATATAAATTATAAAATAAAATTTAATAAAACTAAACATTTTAATAAAACAAATTTATATTAAAATAAAACTAAAGGCCAAAGGCCTTTCGCTGCTTTGCAGCCCCAACAGGCGACGCGCCCCTGTGTGGCTGCTCGCAGCCTCACACAGGGGACGCAGCCCCTGTGGTGGCTGCTTGCAGCCCCTCCCCATCCATGGGGAGCACTGCACAGCCAACACCCCCATGGATGGGGGGTGGCTGTGGGTAGCCCCACATAAAATTAAAATTTTATATATATTTTTTTAATTTCTTCAATTTCGTTTAAAAAATGAAAATCAACGAAATTCACAAACCCTGTTCTGGTAAAACAAAAACTAGAATGAAAAGAATGAAAATATTGACAGGGTAAACAAAAATTATCTCCCTGGACATTTCCAGCCAACAAATTTCATGAGCAATAAATATATGTATATATATACATTTCATTTCACAGCCCCAAATTGGGAAAATTTTCCAGAGGAGAAGATTGAGAAGGAGAAATCTAAAGCACAATAACATGATGAATTTTTCTGGGTTTTTCCCCAAATGACAAATAAATTAAATCTTTTCATTTGAATCCCTCTAAGTTTTCTATTGCTTGTTTAAAATCTAATTTACATGGGTTTTTATTGGTTTCAATCAACATTTCAAAGATTTCTCACACAACCAACAAAGATTTTCAAACATTCATTTCAAAGATTAAACTATTTTCAAAATGACAAAACAAGAACAAGAAGGAACCAGGTGGTTTTTTTTTTTTCCTCCAAAACTTCAAGCCTTCAAACATGGAGTTTTCCAATTCCTCCATTGAATCCATCCCAAGCAAAAGTCTCCATCTCCTTCACAATCCAAGCAAAACCATAGCCAAACAAATTTTCCCCAAATTGAAAGATTCCCCAAAATTAATGAGATCCCCTATTCTCCAAATAGGGTTTTTCCCAAATTATTCACAAATTGAAATTCAAATTAAATTTCAATTTTCAAATTCAAAAACAAACATCTTTTACCAAAAAAGTCAACTATTTCCAAAAATATCTTTTCTACCCCAAAGTCATTGCATTGAAAATATTTGGAATTTTAAATAACTTAAACAATTTTCAATTTTCTAAATAGAATTCAACATATTTTAAAACCTTCTTTTCACACAAACTAATTTAAATCTTTTAACACTTTTAATTCAAGGAATAACTTAATCAATTCCATAATTAATTTAATTCATCAATAGAATAAATCTAATCCTTATTTTATTAACTAAATTAAAGTAATTAATAAAGTAACATTCCTAGCATTATAACCAAATATATTTAAGCCACAGATTAACAATACAAGCCATTATAATTTGAATTTAATTAAAGACCAAGGTGACCTGGGCAACATGAAACAACCAAACCCGACTACAACCCGATGACACACTGTGACTAGGGTAACAACTTGACACAGAAAACCTAGCTACTATCTCCCAATCAATTTCCATTGGTCAATGGACACACTCAAACTTGGAAACCAGGTAGAGTCAATGTCATGTACCTGCCAACCTGCAACAAAGAGCATTTCGAATGTGCATATATACATAATATGATCAATCACACCATGAAGAGGAATTCTCAGAATCATAGGGCACTCGCAAGCGAGTGATACAATCTCGTCCCCTTCACCAATACAATATCACTAACTGACGCATCTAACATCAATAACATGATCAACAGTTTAAAATATCATTAAATAAAATATCTTCTAAGTTAATCCAAAACATGCCATAAGGGTAACATCAGGATAACATCACATCAAAATATAACATCCACATTGTATAACAATTGCAATCAAAAGCAACCTAGTTCCAAAGTCAAAACATAATCAGACACAATCATAATAGGGAAAAACAATGCCAATCAAAGAGCCAAAATGGAGGGGTGTTACATCCTCCCCCCTAGGGTCAGGCTTACTCCTGGAAGCCTACAAATACCCCTAGTTCAAGCTCATTAAAATACTCACATAAACAATGGTTCCAATACTGAACCACTCCATACCTCAACATAAAATAGTAGCAGCTTGTGCTAAAATCAACACACCCAAGCACACTATCAATCTATACAATCAACATGGTGAAGCGACCACCAACCAAAATTTCAAAACACATATCCACTGATTAACATACATAATACCCATATGCACCAATACACATCACCGGAAATCATCACAAGGCCACACATAATGAGATATCATTACAATGTTTACTCAAGACAAGGTATGCACATTATCACTTCAACATTCATTTAACATTTTTCATTTTGAATCCAAGTACAATAATTTAACAACTACATGATTTCTTAAGTCTCAACAATGAAATTGGGGACTCTAGGCCTCACCAACAAAATGCACCTATTATGCAATTATCAGTAACATGCAATGGTTTCACTAATCCCTTTTCTTTAAACTTTTACTTACTGCAAAATGATTTTCTATTCATATTATACATTTTCCCTGATTATGAATGCAACTTGGGGACTTAGGTCCTTTACCCAAGGTTTGATCTAATAAAACAACCTTCATGAATACATAAGCATTTTCTCATAAGATACAGCATACCCTGGGTGTCAATACCCCACACACTTAAGGACAACATCTTCGTTAACCCAATGGAAAGAGAGAGAAGACAAGATATTTACAGTTCTAACATAGGCACGAATGTAATCATGGTTTCGTCATCACACAATCACTTTCACACAAATGCATCTACCACATGAGAGCATGCACAAATCTCTATGAACTAATAACATTTTCATTCATTTCCTATTATCATAATTCTTAATTCTCTATCCAATAGAATATGTAAACGCAACTCTAACACCACATAGGGGTCAATCAAGTAATCACTTGCACAAAGAGATAAAGCACCAGAAAACATGCATCAGATACTTGCATGGAGAAGGAAACAACAAAACTCCAAAAGAGAATCCACACCCAAGGAACTCCTTGGCACCCTCAAGGTCAAACAGAACTTCCAAGACATGAGCATCATTCCTCCACAACACAAGACAAGGTTGGGAAATTCCACCCTCTAAAACGCCATAGTAAGGCACTCAAGGCAAGAGGTCCTATGACTATCTCGCCCCAACAAATACTTGGAACATACTCAAAAAACACACTACAACCACACTCAAGAACCACTCAAGGGTCACCCCCCTTTTACACAACAAAAGAGTCATGCATCAAGAAGGAAACCAATCAAAACACACTTCTTGGTAGGCTTGTGGGCCTAACCAACCCTCACAAAGCATTCATCAACAAGACATGCAGGGGCAGAAACAATCAACAAAACTAATTGTCGTCCACCACACACAACACCCCAAACTCACACACTACACAATCGTCCATAATGCATTCTTCCAGTAGAAAGGATATCGGTGCATTGTGCACTACACCGAGGATCCTATCCTTTCCACTGGTTTCCTGCACCATTGGACCTACACCTCCTAATGAAAACTTCTAGGTAAACAAGAGAAATCAACCCAAAAGGAAAACAACATGAAAGAGTAAAAAAACTAGGTCAATACAATGGGCTCATAGTGCCCAGAGTATAACCTACACAACTTACAACATAATCCCAGAATAACCAGTGTTTTAAATAGGGCTATGATACCATGTGTAAAGCCCCGCCATGCAACCCTAGAGGAAGTTGCAATTCACTACTTAAACGTACCAATTTTTTCATTATTATTATTTTTAAGTACCAATAACATGTAAGATGAATAAACATTTTAAACAACCTCTAAGGCCACGAGAAAAAGATTACTTTAAAACCCAAACAACAATTAACATCAATTGAAACCAAAACATTAATCACTTACAGAATTAAGATTACATACAACCCATACAAGATAAATTACAACAAGGATAATAAATACCTCAAGATTCCAATTAACAACATTTAAACAATATGATTACAACACTCATTCCCCGAATGAGGTAAATCCAATAATCATGATTACAATTTACAAATTCCACCTCGATAACAAATGAGGGGTAATAAAATACAATAAGTACTGAGAGAATAAGGCATGAGAAGAAATTGATTCCCACGAGCTCTTCAACTGGAAATCACAACCACACGAACACGAAGAAGAACCAACGGATTAAGAAGCACGCCACCCAACCACATGGAATCCAAAAGGTTCCACTCCCTCCATGCTAGGAGATACTAACAAGGAATTCCCACACAAGGCCATCTACCACTAGACACAGGCTACACAAAGCTGATACAAAATAAATACAAGTACACATTACACGAAATGAATGGTCATACGCACAACTCTAGGTACGACTCTCACAACACCGACACAGGTTACATTGCTTCTAGACATAGAAAAGATCGAGTGTCACAAATATCAAGTACAAACTGTTGACTTAGGAAGAGTTTCATCGCATAGCTCGTCAAGGGATATCCTCTGGGAATCTTCCTAGGCTCCGGCACCCACTCCATGGGTTGTCCTGGTGGCCTCTACCGAAATCCCGACACCCATGCTTACTCATGCGGAACCAAATACCTCTCGTGAAGACAAGATAGATGATCTTGCCATTCCAAGCCTTCCCGTCTCATCCCAAGTCTAGAACAAGCCCTTGGGTCCATGAGCGAGGCATCATTTATCTTGTTTAATGTTTGATGCATCCTAAGCTTCTAAAAGTTTATTTAGTTATCACTGAATTAATCAACTTACAAAGGGTTATCCTGGCACCACTTTGTATGTCGGCCCCCATTGCAAGCCACTCTCCTAAGACAACCCACACGGTGAAACCCACAATAGGTAAGAAGATAACACGACCTCTCCAATCCAAGGAGGTAACAAATCAAGAACTCACTCCAACACTGGAGGCAACAAGGTCAAGACCCTCTCCAACACTGGAGGTAAATAAAGTCACAAAACCCCCTCCAAACACTGGAGGAAAACAAAATACCAAAAACCACTCCATCCAAAGGAGGCACAAATAACATAACCCACTCCCATTCCCAAGGAGACACACACCATCCCCGTTCATGAAAACCGGGTGAAACAATCTGGCGTAACTATGCACATAATCCACGACACATCAAAGGTTGACTCACGTACAACCACCCATACCAATAAATGAACCCCTATCTGGAAGACTTCCAAAACATTCACTCTAATCCCACAACATCGAGGATGAACATTATAACACTACAAGCATTTCAGACAGTTAAATAAACTAATGTTCGGATTTCCTAAATCCAGTCAAACACAGTTTTCATGACTTGCATTTATCCAATCAATAAACTCATTTCCTTTCACGACGTTGACATATATATATCAACCATTCAATTACTCCAAATTTCATAACCATATTCCAAAATCAAGATATTTTAATAAATAACATCATCGAACTGGAATTAAACCAATCAATCACTCTATGTTTCACAATCATATACATTAAGTAAATCCAATTGATTTATAAAACATCTGGATTAAATAAATTACTCTTATAGCAATAAGTCAAACAACTCAATCTCATATGATTCATTAAATCATTCGTTACTTCTAAGTTTAACCACTGTATTCTATAAGTTAAGCTTTTAGTAAATAATCATTTAGATCAAATAAATCAGTCTTAATCTCAACTCCGCATTAAATAAATCAACTAAAACTCATCTCTTCTTGAACACAAATATATTCCAATCAATTATACTAAATAGTATATACATAAATCCTCTTGCCGACATTAAAGAATTTAAACCAATAATACAACTCTACTTGATCAATCTATAATTAATCAAAATCAAATTATAAATAAATCAAACATTTGACAAATAAAGTCCTTTGATTAAAATAAATCATTCGTTAACCCTAAGCTCTTCAATTATGTTCCATAATTAAAATTTAATGATTAAAATCGATTGATTGAACTAAATCAATCATCATCTCTATGTTTCACGATTATGTTCAAAATCACGATATTTTAATAAATAGATATTTAAATTAAATCACTAAATCCAATTATCATTAAATTATCTAGAGTTCACTTGGTTTAAGGTATTAAATTTAATATTTTTATTCTATTTTCTCAATCCAGGTAAGGATTAAAATAATATTTTAAAATAACATTATTTATTAATAAGTCAATACCATTTCGATTAAAGTAGTGCAATAATCATTTAAAATAATTCTTATTTTACATGTATTCAAATATCATTAAACGCATACCTCTGAAATATCATTTTGAAATTCCAAGTTTTTACGATCAACAAAACTTAGATAAACATCAGTTGATTTAGGAAAAGATCATTTATTTAAACTTGGACGATAAATCAAACTCCCTGAATAAATATTATATTTAATAGAACCTATGTTAAATGTAATATTCTTTAATTATATTTATTTAGAACAACCACTTTAACATTCTAATCTACCACTTAATTGAGGATGAGAAAACATTAAATATAATATATATACACATTATATATATTATATATTTAAAAATCTATATTAAATATATATTAAGATCTATATATCATCAAAATTTATTAAATATAATATATATATATATTATAATAAATATATAATATATATATAATTTTAAATTAATATATATATATATTATAATAAATATAAATTATAAAATAAAATTTAATAAAACTAAACATTTTAATAAAACAAATTTATATTAAAATAAAGCTAAAGGCCAAAGGCCTTTTGCTGCTTTGCAGCCCCAACAGGGGACGCGCCCCTGTGTGGCTGCTACGCAGCCTCACACAGGGGACGCAGCCCCTGTGGTGGCTGCTTGCAGCCCCTCCCCATCCATGGGGAGCGTTGCACAGCCAACGCCCCCATGGATGGGGGGTGGCTGTGGGCAGCCCCACATAAAATTAAAATTTTATATATTTTTTTTTAATTTCTTCAATTTCGTTTAAAAAACGAAAATCAACAAAATTCACAAACCCTGTTCTGGTAAAACAAAAACCAGAATGAAAAGAATGAAAATCTTGACAGGGTAAACAAAAATTATCTCCCTGGACATTTCTAGCCAGCAAATTTCATGAGCAATAAATATATGTATATATATATTTCATTTCACAGCCCCAAATTGGGCAAATTTTCCAGAGGAGAAGATTGAGAAGGAGAAATCTAAAGCACAATAACATGATGAATTTTTCTGGGTTTTTCCCCAAATGACAAATAAATTAAATCTTTTCATTTGAATCCCTCTAAGTTTTCTATTGCTTGTTTAAAATCTAATTTCTATGGGTTTTCATTGGTTTCAATCAACATTTCAAAGATTTCTCACACAACCAACAAAGATTTTCAAACATTCATTTCAAAGATTAAACTATTTTCAAAATGACAAAACAAGAACAAGAAGGAACCAGGTGGTTTTTTTTTTTTTCCTCCAAAACTTCAAGCCTTCAAACATGGAGTTTTCCAATTCCTCCTGTAGTGCCCTCCGTCTCAGTCATCGTTGATGTTAAGTAAGTTGTTATTAGTAATGTCAGGATGATGTGGTGATTTTATTATTCAATTTAATTTTAAGATTATGAGATTACACTAATAATACGCTTGGAGTTGATTAATTAAGTTAATTTAATTATAAGGTTACTTGTTTTATTGGGAATTAAATAAATAATTAGATTCAATAATAAACGTTAATTTAATTATCTTGGGTGTTGGTTATTGAAAGTAATCGAATTTGATTATCATTTAATGATTAAATTCAATTAATAAATCTAAAAGTAAGATAATATTAGAGAGGAATAAATATTAAAATTGTATTTAAGATTAAATAAATTAAGGTAAAAATATTTATTGAATTATATTTTAATTAAAAGTTAATTATTTATGAAAATTTGTTTTAGTTAAAATTTAGAGTTAAGTGGAAGTAATTTAAAATAAAAAGAAGTTATTGGTTGAAATTAAATAAATAAATATATATAGTAATGATTAATTAAAGTGGGTAAATAAAATTAGTTATTTTTTTGAAAATCTTTTACGGAGGAGAAAGAGGAGTTAGGGCGGTTGAACGGAGAATTTGGTATTTTCTTTAAGAGGAGGCAAGAAAAATTTAGGAGGAATTCTCTCTGTGAACCAATTGGAGAGCACCTTCTTATTTGAATGCCGTTATGCTGTTTGTTCGCTTTCTGCATTAACCAAGGGTTTGAAGATGCAGCAAAAGTTTTAGGCTTCTGTTCTGGCTGATCCATCCCTCAACCTCAATAAATTCAGTTCAGAGATTGGCTGTAAACGATTCAACATGGAATCATTCCAACACAGATAATTCAATTTTTGCATATCCCCTCTGCGAGCATCCTACCATTACAAGGTGCACATTATAATTATTTTTCCTTACGTATAATCTAGTAAAAGTTTTATTGTATGTGCTTCTAATACCAACCCTAGTTTGTAATTGTGTAGAAACCCTAGTTATTTGTAAACTAATGCCACCGAGTAGAACAGTTAATAAAATCAACGTAAATTTATGTTTACAGAAATTGATGTCAAAACAGAAGAAAATAAAATAAAATAAATTTAAATAAAAATTGAATAATAATAATAATTACCATCTATTGAGAGTCATAATTAAGTTGTGATATAAAGAAAATAAAATTTATTTAACAAGTTAAAGATTAACCTAATTTTAACCTATAAAGATTTATTGTTTTAATAAATATAATATTAATTCTCTTGATTTTGGCCGATAGCGGCAAGTTAATTACTTCCTGAAAGAGCAGCTCTCAGATTGGTTGCATTTTGACAAATTATCACCTATGCTGATAAAAAAATAAAATAAAATGGGTAGACTCTGCAGGAAATTCTCATAAGTCACGTATTTTGCACCTCACCTTTCTTCTTCTTTTTAGTTTTGTGGATAACATTCGGGATTTGATAATAATACAAGTAAATGGCGATATTTCCAAATTCTAAAATTCACTTTCTTTAAAATGGCGTCTCACATGTTTGCAACCGTAACCATCTCCAACTTGGAGGAAAGCTTGGTTCGTGTGTCTTCTCTGATGCCGCCCATGAGCAGATTATTTAATTCTCTTGGTCTGCGCCATGTTTCTAGCTTTGCCAGTTACCTCCCTTCAGTCGAAGCTGAGAGAAATTGATGTTATTGGATACAGTGCTTAGATGAGCTCCTTCACATAGTCTGGTAATCTAAATTTTTAAAATCTCCCCAAATCTATAGGCAAAATTATCACAGCTGCAATATTAGACTTGCACAAGTGTAGTAAATTTAATAGTTCCTCTGAAACCCTTGGCAACCTGTCACTGTCACAGCAATTACAGTTGAAACATTGTACAGAATTAAATAAGTGATAATTAAATAGTCTCCTTGGCATCTTTGGTAACCACCACAGCGGCAGCTATTAAATTTAATAACCCTTTTGTTTTCATTGACAACTGGTTGCTGCAGCGTAATTAAACTTGGTAGGGTGTACAGATTTAAATAAACTCTCTTATTTCATACCAACCTGTCTCAACTATTGATGATGCTTTAGGTCAAGTGATAAGCCTTAAAAATAGATAAAATCTTGGTCTTTGATTAGGGTGCAATAATTCCTTTCCGTGCAACATATATATATATATATATATATATATACTCATATTACTATTTACACCTCACGAAAGTTATCATTGTGAGTATAATTTACATTATAGTTTATTATAAAAAAAAAATAATAATAAAATAAAAAAAGGATTTAAGCGGCTTTGTCAAGATAGTAATCCTCGCGTGATAGGTAAACTGTATAATTATTCCAAGAGATAATTAAATAAATAAATAAATAAATAATTAATGAGCTCTAGTTGGTATTGAACATTCCCTCTTTCAAGTAGTTGATTTATAATTTCTCTTTCAGGTATAAATATTTAGATATAAGATTGGGTATTAATTGTGTGAGGGATACCTAGATTCTTGTATTGTTAATAGTTAGTATTTATTTGGGTAACTTTGGAATAATAAATATCTTCCTCTTTAATTTGAAATAAATAATTACTTATTTTTATAGAGATTTAGTTAAATAAGTGAATTGAAGTAAATTAAGTTTAAAAGAAAAATATTAATGCATATATATAGGGTTTTAATGAAAGAATACATTTTGCCTATGTGAACTTATTGTGTAATTAGTTTATTATTACTTTGGTTAGTTCCAAGTGGAATAGTTAAATTAGAAATAGTGAAAAGTAGAGTTTTGTATGTGCTTGCTCTTCGTAAGTAAAATATGAATCGAGTGTTAGAATGTTTTGTAAGATAGTGAGTTAAGTAAAAGTGTAATTTTATTTTATGGTAAGTGAAGTAATAAAAGGTGATAAAGAATTTTAATTAGATAGTTGATTTGTAAATGAAGTATTGAATTCGCTTTAGAAAATAAAAGAATTGGGTAAATAATTAAAGTGAAAATGGTTATTTCGCTAGGTTGTTTAGTAAATTATTATTTAACAAAGGATTTTAACCGAATAAACATTATTGAAATAGGTATTTAATTTTGTTGTAGATAAATGAACTGTGTATTTAGTTAAAATAAATCGATTTATATGGTAATTAAGTTTTAGGGTTCACTAAAGGAGATAAGTGATTCTACATTTTCATAGTTTCTTTTACTTGAAGGTTAAATGATAAAGTTATTTTTAAGTGAGGATAAATCCCAGGTTCATAGGTTAATTAATTTAAATGATACTGATTAAATGTTAAATGTTTTTACCTTTTTTGTTATCTAATGAGTCTGTGAATAATAATTATTTATCAAACTGCTATGTGAAATAATTTATTAGTATCGTCACCTTAGGATTATAATAAAGTTGTAATTTATAGAATTGTCATCTTAGTATTACATTTTAAAGTTATAATTAGGATTCATATTAAACAGTCGATGGAGTTGGTTATCTTATAAACAATATAGTTATTTTAAATATAATTTGTAGTAAATACTCTTTTAATTAAATTAAGTGGATACCTTGAAGTAAGAACGTTGAAATAATACCTAAATTAAAGGAATGTCTTTATGGTTATAAGGTGTGAGTGATTGTTGTTTTAAACAAAGTGTTTTGATTATAGGTTTAAGTGTTATGTAATTGTTTTAAGATGGGTGTGATTTGTGGGATATTTATGGAGATGTCTCGATGGCCTGTTCATTGTAAGTGTTTTATGATAGTGTTCTTCAAGGTTGATGTGTCTAATGGTCCTTGTATGTAATTATGTGTGTAGAATGGGAACCCGTATTATTATTCATGATTGTTTTAATTTGTGTTTGGAAGAGTATACTTGTGAATAGTGTCTTATGGCTTAAACCATTAGATTTTATTTTCACTTCGTAATATTGTGCTATCCTTAAATGTTGGAAATGATTGATCTTTAAACTAATGTTCTTTTTAAAATGTTTCAAGTTACTTCTTATTGAATGAATAGATATATTATTAGAATGTGTGGTTTTATGGATTCTTTTAATGTGACTTTTCCTGAGTTGATTTTTGAGTTGGAGTTTTTCTCTCATTTTATTGCTATTCGTTGGGAACCAGTACGTGTTCTTTTTTTCTTTACCTAAGTGGAAAATTGGTTAATGTTAACTTTGTCATGATTGATGGTTCTACTTGAGTGTTAATGGGTCAAATTGAAAAGTTCTTTGAAGTATGGGTATTCTGAGAGGAGAAAATAGAGGTTTCCCTTGGATGTTCGATTTAGTTCGTATCGATGTTGTTGATGTTGTTTAAGGGAGTTGTTGATCTTATTTTGATTGAAAATAGTTTTTCAAGGTTTTGCTTTTATTGTTGTCAGATTTTCATGGGGAAACCCTAGTTTAACTTTATGAGAATCTTCCAGAGGTTTATTTTACTATTGGTTAATCTTCCTCCTTTTATGTGCCCTTGTTGTGGCAAGTGTTTTGGTTTCATGTTTTTGAAAGGGTTGTACGGGAATCGTTGAGATTTTGAATATGTATTTATGGCAAGATGAGTAATGCCTTGCATGCTGCTCTATTGTGATAAAATGTTCTTGTTATGTTGTACAACCCTTGGATTTTGGTTTTATGTTTTGAGTGTCTAGAGAAAGAGAGTGGCTCTAAGTGGGTGGTCGGCGCACAAAGGGGCGCCAGGATAGCCCTTATTAGAGTGAATTTAATAAGTGATAATTTAAATAATTAATTAGGGGGTGGGTAGAATCACATTAAAAATATAATTGATGCCTCATCCGCCTTTGAGTGCTACCACAGACTAAAGGGGATTGAGAAGGCTGTGGTTGGCATGTTCGTTGCCTTGTCTTCGCGAAGGGTAACGGATCCGCATGAGCAACCCTATGGGGCGGCGCCTTGAAATAGGTAGTCTGGATAACCATAGATGGAGGCGGCTCCTAGCGCTCGGTTTGGTCTGGATAATTCGTCAGTAGACGGAGGCGGCGCCTTGCGTTAGTAGTAGTCTGGATAATCCATGTAAGCCATGCGATGACACTCTCCTCTAACACTCCTTATTATGTTGCTTCTTTGGAAACCCTCTGGAAGTGGTTCTTTGTCTTGAATTGATGAAACATGGTTGTTTTGAATTGATTTGTGGTTTTACCCTATTTGATCTTTGGTGTATTCTTTGGTCTTGTATAAATCTTGTGGATGTTTGGGTTTTGACCTTGTACTCTTATGGTACGGTGATATGATGTTATTGTATTGTATCTTTGCGATTCAGAATTGTGATATGGTCTTTTTTAATTCAACTTGATTTGGAAGTGTTTTATGATGTTCCTTTGGTTCCTTGTTTACTGGCTATTGTTTTGATTTATGTGATGAGATTTATGACTCTTGGATGTGGTTGATTATGTCATTATAATTTCTGAGTGTTATGATACTTTTGTATGACGTTGAGTCTTGTGGTTCCATGTTTGGATGTTCTTGGTTGAGGTCTCTTTCTTGTTAGCTCCTAGCACGGGGGGTGGGTCTTCGGACTCACATGGTTGGGTGGAACGTGCCAAGCACCCCATTGGGTCCCCAGTCGAGGATCGAGAGGTGCGGATTGGTGTTGTTGCAGCGACTCCAGAGTTGTATTTGTCTTGGAGCCAGTTATGATACTTTGTATTCATTTATTCATTTGTAGCATGCTATCTGGTGATGGTTTCACTTATATTTGGAACACTTTTGTATCATTGTACTTCTTAAACATTGTACTGTAATAAAATGTTAAACTTGGTGTGGATATTGGCTGTGATAGTTTTTATTCAATGTGTTAGGATGATCATGCATATGATGTATTTGCGTATTCAGATGGTTTCTTATCATTGATCATCATGTATGTGTTATATTTGTTATTGTTTACTTTATATCTTTGGATTCTATTCTTTATTGATGTTGTATGGATCTAAGTCGCGTAATGACTCTTCGTGTACCCCAAGGGATGTATGTGTTAATGAATCTATTTAAATGAAATTCATGTTATGGCTTGATGTGTATTACATGTATGTTATGTTTATTTTAAAAAAAAATGTGCTGTAATTATTGTGTTATTGTCCTTTGGGGTTCGCACGGCGGGGCGTTACACCTCCATTGAATCCATCCCAAGCAAAAGTCTCCATCTCCTTCACAATCCAAGCAAAACCATAGCCAATCAAATTTTCCCCAAATTGAAAGATTCCCCAAAATTAATGAGATCCCCTTTTCTCCAAATAGGGTTTTTCCCAAATTATTCACAAATTGAAATTCAAATTAAATTTCAATTTTCAAATTCAAAAACAAATATCTTTTACCAAAAAAAAGTCAACTATTTCCAAAAATATCTTTTCTACCCCAAAGTCATTGCATTGAAAATATTTGGAATTTTAAATAACTTAAACAATTTTCAATTTTCTAAATAGAATTCAACATATTTTAAAACCTTCTTTTCACACAAACTAATTTAAATCTTTTAACACTTTTAATTCAAGGAATAACTTAATCAATTCCACAATTAATTTAATTCATCAATAAAATAATTATAATCTTTATTTTATTAACTAAATTAAATTAATTAATAAAGTAACATTCCTAGCATTATAACCAAATATATTTAAGCCACAGATTAACAATACAAGCCATTATAATTTGAATTTAATTAAAGACCAAGGTGACCTGGGCAACATGAAACAACCAAACCCGACTACAACCCGATGACACACTGTGACTAGGGTAACGACTTGACACAAAAAACCTAGCTACTATCTCCCAATCAATTTCCATTGGTCAATGGACATGCTCAAACCTAGAAACCAGGTGGAGTCGATGTCATGTACCTGCCAACCTGCAACAAAGAGCATGTCAAACGTGCATATATACATAATATGATCAATCACACCGTGAAGAGGAAATCTCAGAATCGTAGGGCACTCGCAAGTGAGTGATACAATCCGTCCCCTTCACAAATACAATATCACTAACTTACTTATCTAACATCAATAACATGATCAACAGCATAAAACATCGTTAAATCAAATATCTTCTAAGTTAATCCAAAACATGCCATAAGGGTAACATCAGGATAACATCACATCGAAATATAACATCCACATTGTATAACAATTGCAATCAAAAGCAACCTAGTTCCAAAGTCAAAACATAATCAGACACAATCATAACAGGGAAGAACAATGCTGATCAAAGAGCCAAAACGGAGGGGTGTTACAATGTCCTTATGTTATATGACTTTGATGTTATCTCCTAATGTACTTATTTGTAAATGTTTATATAACGTCGTCTTGGAATCCTTAGAAAATTTGTATATATGCATACTTAATGTAATCGAATGGTTTTTAAAAAAAAAATTGTTCGGTTAATTTCTTATATATGTGTTGTTCTATAGGTTCACTAGTGAGGCGTTACAATCTATACTTCTAATTTATGGTTTATATGCAATGTAATATGCCAAGAAAGATTCTAATCAAAGGTCAATTTTTTGTATTAATTTTATATTGTTGATGGGATTCTAAACATGATCTTCAAAGGATTCCCATTCATATAAAATGTGGAACACAAAATACAACATTGAATAAATTTGACTACACGAGTATCACTATACATATATATTTATTTACTTATATATATATATATAAAGTTCAGTTGTCAGTTGAATTCTTCTATACTTAGATTACATATGACCATCAATATCATTCCAATCTTCCATACAATGATATATATAAATAAAGATCATTGTCTATATATAAGCACATTGAAAATTTATAGAAACGGATACCAAGTATTACCTTAAATGCAGTATTAGATTATATTAAAGTATTTATCTAAGTTCAAATAATTATGAAGATATACATATATAAATACACCAATAAATGTACCCAAACAATTTCAAGCACCGAACACTAAGAGATTAAAGAGCAGCGAAGGAGCATCTGTGGTTCAATAAGCATTCAATTTACACATAATTTATGATATTGATCAATGCTAAGAGCACAAGAATAACTCAGGATCGGCGTGACCTTAACTAGCAATTTGCATGAGGATAATGCCTAAGAAATTTGGCTTGACTGGTACAAAAGAATTGGGTTTCGCAAGTGCATGAGACTTGAGAACTATAGATGTTGAAAACTATTCAAAATCGATTTGGATGAATTACTATTGAGGGTGCGTAGACATATGCAAAATATGGAAACGCAACAAGGCACGTGAATTGTTTGTATGCCATATAATTTCACATGGATATTTCTTTCCATTCACCTTATTTATTGTTCTAATCTGTACCACTTGGTTCCAATCTCATGACTAAGTTGGAGAATAAACCCAACCTTCCCACAGGCTGCACACAATTCAAAAAAGGGATCTCATTTGGAAAATGCATCTTGACTTAGCTGCGATCTTAAAATACATTTTTGTAGCTTGTACATGCTGTAAAATTACTCCACATTGCTACCCTCCCTCACAGGGTAGACCGTTGTTACCATTGGTCAATAGGTTAGGTTCTAGGCGCTACAATTGCACACAGTGCAACAAAATATCTATAGGATAAATCCTAGATGAAAGGAATGCATTTGCAAGGAATTGTTATATTATGCAAAATTAAATAAAAGAAGGGGTTTAGAATGAATACCTTTGGATTGGTGACATTAGTGTGCTTGTGGAACTGGGACGAGATAGCTGAACATAATTGGGAAGTAGTGATGATCTCATAAAGGTTATATAATTTGACAATATGAGGAATGGACTGGCACGCCTGCTTGTGGAGATCCAAGGCATGCTTCTTGGCCTCTTCTAGTGACTGTGAGCTTCACACCGTTATCATAGACCTCAAGGGAGCTACAATTTCCCTTGCCAATTTCAAACATGTCCTCTTCCTTTTTGTTTGCTACTTCTGAAGGTTATTTCATTTGTTTTCCCCAGACAAGGCCATGGTTGTTCTTGTGACAACTTTGTAATTCTTCAATTTGGCATTTTCTGAGAACAAGATTCCTCCTATCATCATGCATCCTTGTTCATGTTGGAAATTGGTTTCCATTTGGGTTTCTTCTTCTTGTTTCCTCTCTTTCCTGTTCATGATCTACTGGAATTCACTTTCTATAGATTTTTCTCTTCTTCTTGTTTTTTTCCTATATTGGTTTTTTTTCTCCCCTTCTTTCCACCATTTTTAATTTACTATGCTTCCCAAAACCCTCTCCCCAATACCCATTTCAATTATTCTTTTGTAGAGAAAAGAAAGATCAAGAAAATCTAGTTGTGTTTCCATTATAGTTTTTCCTCTTTTTTAAGTTTTCTTTTAGTTTTCCAAAAACCTAATCTTGAAAATAAAAATAATAAAATTTATTTTCCATGCACAATATTTATCCTCGGCTATTAATAAAAATACCATTTTTAATTGCAAAATTGAATATCTATTATGAGTAAATAATAACAGAATATCTTTTATTTACAAATTAAATATTTATTCAAAATAGTTAGCAAAGAGGTAACATTTAATTGCAATTAAAAATAATTATTCTAAATTACAATGCATTATCATATATGTGCAAAAACAAATTCTCTATTTAAAATATAATTAATTCTTTTATTCCTTTACACCTTTATTTCACCACAAATTAATTTAATTAAACATGCAAATATGAACAATATAATCATTCAACTAAATTAAATACTAAATGCATCAAAATAGTATTGTTGAATTATAAATTACTTGTTGAAAAATAGGGGTTGTGACATGTAATCAATGATATGAATATAAACTACAACAATCTATTTTCTACAATTCATTACTTGTACTCTTTTTTTTTTTGCTCTCTATATCCCTATAAAAAATGCTTTGGTAGACATGTATGAAAAATGTGGTAGCATAGACAATGCAATGAATTGTTTTCTAAAATGCTTTAAAGAAATGTGGTCTCATGGAATGCCATGACAAGAAAATGCAATCAACCTAGCTACTCCTAGTTATTAGATATGGGTTGAATTTGTAAAAACTATATCATAATTGAAATTTTGTCATCTATTAGCATTTAGTTCTTAGTTAAGCAATGTGAAGTAATGTTTTGAGATTGAAATATGTGCAATGCAATGCAATCAAAGATATGAATATAAACTACAAAAATCTATTTTCTACAATTCATTACTTGAACTCTCTTTTTTTTTCTCTCTCTATATCCCCATGAAAAATGCTTTGGTAGACATGTATGAAAAATGTGGTAGCATAGACAATGCAGTGAACTATTTGCAAAAATTCCTCAAAGAAATGTAGTCTCATGGAATGCCATGACAAGAAAATGCAATTGGCAGCTGTCCTAGTTATTAGATATGGGTTGACTGTAAAACCCCATCCCGCAACCTAGAGGACGATGAAATACTGTGAAAGCACAACTATTTTTTTTTTCTTAAAAGTTAAAACAAGACGATTAAAGTATCCTACTCTAACCACATACATCCTCTAGGCTACACAACGCGTCTACATGTGAACACCATTACTTAAAATATTTAACCAACCATAGCATATGAATATTAAACTCAAGATACAACTTACAACAAAGCATTAAACCATTGCAAGATAAATCTAACACATAGATTTATGTATTGAACATATTTCCATAGATACAACACCATTAAATCTAATAATGAATAGATCATAAATATTATTACAATTACATCATAAAGGTTCACCTCGATACAAATGAGGTATTACAATTATACATAATGAACTACAGTTACAATGAAGAAAGAGAAGAACAACTCCAGAGAACCACGCAAGCTCCTCGAACAAGAAGATCCCGCCATCACGAATGGAAGAGAAACTCAAAAGTGTAAGATGCATGCCACCCAACCATCTAGTACCTGTAGGCCCAGCCCCCATGCTAGGAGATAGTAAAATGTAATCAAGGAAATCCTACTACCTCTAGACATAAGCAATATACATAATACTCACAATACAAATAACCAAGAACTATGATTACATTGCTTCCAGAATCACTGAATCAATTATAAACACAATACAAATAAACTGACTGTTGTCATAGGAGTGTCATCACAAATGTTGCATTGGTTGTCCAAAGGAGATATTCCTAGGTCCCAACCCCCCTCTAGGGTTATCCTGGTAACCTCTCACGATTTCGGCCCCACATGCACACCAGTACAGAATTGATTATCTTTCGAGAAGACAAGATAACGATCTAGCCATTTCAGGCCTTCCTGACTCATCTCAAGTCTCATACAATCGCTTGAGCCAATGAGCGAGGCTAAATATCTTGTTATATGTGTTAAGCTAATAGATTATTTAATTCTCACTTGATTATACTGACTCCCACATGAGTTGTCCTGGGACCACTTTGTGTCTCGGCCCTTGTTGAAAGCCACTCCCCTATTGACAACACATAACTCAAACTACATGACAAGGGTAGATAGTGCACAAACTGATAATAACATAACACAAGAGATAACACATCCCTACGGATGTCCAACACTGAATCCCAATATGTGCACTACCCAAGAAAACTCAAAGGGTGAACTAAAGTTACAACAACCCCTTTTCACAAATTACAACTCTGGAAGACTAATATTTTCCACAACATCAAATACTCCCCCCAGTACACAATTACAGAAACACGTGCTTTTATAAATACAACTTCAAGCAATTAAAGAAATGCTACCATTCGGATTTCCTAAATCCATACAATCACTTTCGCATATTTAAAATGCACCATTTAAATATAGTTCCAACATACAATTTAACAATGAAGAAAACTAATTGTACATCTTATAGTTTCCACAAGTACTCATAAAATTAACTTAATTTCCTCAATAAATTAAATCAATTATTTCAATTAAATTAATCATGCTTGTAATATTTATGATAATACTCACACATTAAATAAATATATTTAATATGTATATATATATTTAATATGTATATATATAATTAAATATAATTATATATATACATACAAATATATATTATTTTATTATTACATTAATAATACTTTTCCCAAATTCTATTTACAAATAATTACATTACAATTTCCAACAAAATATATACACAATATATATATATATATAATATACAAAATACATATTATAAATAATATATATCTTATATAATACATACATATATATATATATATATATATATTATATATATATATATATAATATATATATATATATATATTATTTCCTAACAATAATAGTTAAAAGCCCAAATCAAAAAATAAACGAAGGGCACAATACAAATTTTGTGCGGCATCTACAGTTGTATGAAGGCTTTTAGCTACACCCACATGAGGGGTACGATGTGGGTGAGCAGCGCTGGGCATTGTTTCCCACAGCGTACCTCCCATACGAGCAACTGTGGGAGCAACCCCCAACCTCCCATTTAATATGCAATACACTGTGTTTAAAAAACAAACTCATATTTATATATTTTATGAACAATTTCACCAGCATTATGAAATTCGTCATACGAAATTTTCTTCAATTGAAATAATAGTGGTTTAAAATAAATTAAATACATCTATATATATATGTATGTATACATATATATTTCAATATATATGTATATATATATATATATATATTTATATATATAAACAAATTCAAACATTGATTTAAATTGGGCAAACAAATTACACAGAAGAAATTTTCTACAAGAAAACTCAGAGAATTCATTTTCTCAGATAATTTAAAGAAACAAGGAAACCAAATAGAATAATGATTTTCTATAGAGATCTATAATTCCTTTTGTATCAATCTATTTCGAATGAACAAATTACACAGAGGATTTTTAATTGTTTTCTACAGAGGTTTCACTTTCATGGAAATATTTTTAAAAAAAGAAACAAGAACTTCTACAGTATTGAAAAAAAAATTCCTAAACATTTCCAATTTGCATTACAGTAATAAAATAACTTTTCAATACAAAATTCACAAAAATAGTAAAGGAACCTGTTCCAAAAGAAACCATTGCCTCGAGAATTGTTGTCGAGCTTCTCTATAACTTCAAATTGCCAATGTAGCCAAAACTTCCTCCAGTAAATTTGTCTCTTTCCAGAAAACACACAATACACAGCCAAGAATTCTACAGCAAAATTCTAAAACAATTCCTCAGAGAGATCCATAATTTCCTCACCAATTTTCAACAACCCACACCAAAAAACTCCTGTGAAACAACTTTCTTTACATTTTCCCAAATATCTCCTCCGAGAATGAATTTCCAACAACTAGATAACAAATTTCTAACTCACAGTTATCTCAACAAAATATATTTTCCCTCAACAACCCAGATATTTTCCATCCACATGCATTTAAATAAAATAATACAATTTACTAATTGCAACCAATTTAAATATTCTTATTTATTTAATTACCATTTATTTTTAATAATAAAAATTACTCAACAACATAACTAAATTAAATTTATTTATTTATTTATTCTAAAGCCTTTACAACAATAATTCAATTAATTAAATATTTAAATCAAATACACATTTAATCTATCAAATTAAATTTGCACAATAATAAAATACCCTGAACAACAATGATAAGGCTAAGACCAAAACTCAAACTGACGACACACTATACTAGTGTAAAGGTATGACTAGGTAGCTCGTTACTATCTCCCAATATTAATGTTGAGTAGTGGACATGCTCAGACTTGTGAAAACAGGTGAAGCTAATGTCCTGTACCTGCAATCCTGCAAACAAGCAAATGTCATACATGTATACCAATAGTAATTCTTACACACCATGAAGAGAGAATCACGAAAATCACATGGCACTCACAAGCAAGTGATGCAATATTGTTCTCTTCACCAATACAATGTCAAATCAACTGAAGAGATAATATATCAATTAAACTACGATAAGCAAATATAGCAATGTCATCACAACTAAGCATCTATGTAAACATAAAGCATATTAAACATAATCACCATGCATATAATGTGTCATCACATCAATATAGTCTATCATTGCTCCAATGTCAGCGATAGAATAACCATAACATAAAACATAGTCTAAGAAAGTATCTGAGCTATCAAGAAAACATAACAAATCGGAGGGGTGTCACATTGACTTTGTAAAAAATATATCGTAATTGAAATTTTGTCATCTATTAGCATCTAATTATTAGTTTTTCAATGTGAAGTAATGCTTTGAGTATGAAAGATGTGCAATGCAATGTACAATCAGAGATATGAATATAAACTACAACAATCTATTTTCTACAATTCATTACTTGAACTCTTTATTTTTTTCTCTTTATATCCTTGTGAAAAATGTTTTGGTAGACATGTATGAAAATGTGGTAGCATAGACAACATAGTGAATTGTTTTCCAAAATGCCTCAAAGAAATGTGGTCTCATGGAATGCTATGACAAGCAAATGCAATTGGAAGTTGCTCCTAGTTATTAGATATGTGTTGACTTTCTAAAAGCTATATTGTAATTGAAATTTTTTCATCTATTAGCATCTAGTTACAAGTTATGCAATGTGAAGTAATGCTTTGAGTTTGAAATGTGTGCAATGCAATGTAATTAGTGATATGAACATAAACTACAACAATTTATTTTCTACAATTCATTACTTGAACTCCTTAAATTTTTTTGCTCTTTATATCCCTATGAAAAATGCTTTGGTAGACATGTATGAAAAATGTGGTAGCATAGACAATGCAATGAATGGTTTTCCAAAATACCTCAAAGAAATGTGGTCTCGTGGAATGCCATGACAAGAAAATGCAATTGGCAGCAGCTCCTAGTGATTAGATATGGGTTAACTTTGTAAAATCTATATCGTAATTGAAATTATGTCATCTATTAGCATCTAGTTATTATTTATGCAATGTGAAGCAATGCTTTGAGTTTGAAAGATGTGCAATGCAATTTAATCAGAGATATGAATATAAACTACAACAATCTATTTTCTACAATTCATTACTTGAACTCTTTATTATTTTTGGTCTTTAGATCCTATGAAAAATGCTTTGGTAAACATGTATGAAAATTGTGGTAGCATAGACAATTTGCAATGAACCTGTTGCCAAAATGCCTCAAAGAAATGTGGTCTCATGGAATTCCATGACAAGAAAATGCAATTGGTAGCTACTCCTAGTTATTAGATATGGGTTGACTTTCTGAAAACTATATCGTAATTGAAATTTTTTCATCTATTAGCATCTAGTTGTTAGGTATGCAATGTGACGTAATGCTTTGAGTTTGAAAGATGTGAAATGCAATGTAATCAATGATATGAATATAAACTACAACAATCTATTTTCTACAATCCATTACTTGAACTCTTTATTTTTTGTTCTTTATATCTCTATACTATGGAAATGCATTTCAATTTTTTTGCTACAGTTGCAACTATAGAAACTAACAATAAAGGGATCAAATTTGGTGAAGTTGCCCAAGGAAACCAAATTTAACAATACTATAACATGAGCAACAATGATCTATGTAATTCATAAACTATTAAAGTGAAAGATTGCAAGAAATCAATATTTAGATTTAACATGTTTTCCATCATAGCTCAACCATTATAAAGTGATAATACATTCATATTTTATGTTTCAAAATAGAAAACCATGTAGACAATGAACAAAATATGTTGAATATTTATTTGTTATAAATAGAAGTGTGAAGTAATTTTGTATGGATAGATATACAAATTTGACATATATGCCAACTCAAAACAATATTTACAAAATGTGGCATATGCCATCTCATCTAGTCTAGATATATATATACAATGTATATGTCAAATGGCTATGCCATGTCAACAAAATCCTAATCTTCTAGGGGATCACCAAAACGTAGCCTCTTCGAGCTACCTAATGGATGAGAAGATGTCTACACCAAAACAATTTGAACCATAAATTAGATTAATTAGCTCTCAATGGTAAATAACTTAAATGCTAAAAATAAATTCATCAACTATTTTTAAACTTTCAAAATCACATTTAATCATTATACTAAACTATAAATTAAAGTCTAATTCAATTATTCATTACCTCAATAATTTTTCCTTTCACTGCCATATGTTCAAAAAATGATGGTGGTCCCCTACAATACTCGAGAGTCCTACCATATTATCTTGGTCTTGGATCCACAGTCATGGATGGTGGCATACTCTACAAGAAGGAAAATGAAAATGAAAAAATTAACATATAATTGTTGACAAAAAAACATAAACTAACATATATCTACATATATATCTACAAACTTATATAGATCTACTAGATATAAAAAAAACCATATACCTGAATAGGTGATGCAACTAAGATAATTGATTGAGAGGAACCCATAATGGTAAAAGGTGTGGCATCAGTCACATCTGGAGTGCACTGGAAAAGTAAAAATAAGATTAAGATATAAGTTAGTATGTATTTAATTAATCATGATTTCAAGAATATGCACGTACAATAAAAAAAATTACATGTAGAAAAAATTATACCATTGTGTTTAGGCCAAATTCAATGGCCGAAAGAATGACATGTTGCACATCTCTAATATGCTCCATCATCAATTGTTCAAACCCACTTAAATATGAATTAGTAACATGTACTATTTGTTATAATAATATTAAATGAAATGCACTATGAATATATTTAAGTCTTACCTATACAAAAGATTGAGGTTGTTGCTCCTCATATGCATCAAGGGAGGGCACTGCACCTATTCCTCCCTCACATGTCTCCCCTACACGTGTAGTATGCATTGGTGCACCATCTCCTCCAAGTGACATATCATGCACCTCATACTCAGATGTGTCTAGGAGAGCCTCCTTTGTATCTCCCATAAGACCAAAAAATGTATGCCCACATGTAGTGCACTAATGAGGAACACAAGTATTCCTCGATGATGATTTTACACTAGTATCAACGGAAGCATGAGGAGCACCACCCTCTGGAATTTGAGTACACTATGATGACTTTGTAATCAAATGGTTGATCAAAGAGTGTAGGGCCAAGAGACTATGCTGGGTCGCATCAACAACAAGGTCTAGATGGGGCGCTGGAGGTGGGGGATGAAGACTAGGACGAGGAACATAGGGACCTTGCATAATAAGCATTACCATAGGTCTATGTTGGGACATGTCCATACCCACTTCCTTAAAATGCCTAAAATCAAAATAGTTTATATGCCTTCCTAAAACAAATTTTGCATATAATTTGCAAAGAAATTATAGAGGGAAATCAAGGTTGATGTTGGGTGGTTTGTCAAAAACCATCCACCAATGACTCCAAATGTTTGCAACTATGTCTAGATGGTTGCACCATTTTATGGAAAATTTAGGTTTTCATAATCCAACATTTTGTCCTATTCTTCAATCCATAAAATGTTGGGATAAATTGGCTTTGGATATTTCTAACATTTTGATGTCCTCATATGACAAACCATTTGCACATTCTAACCTCTTTTTATCTCTCCAATTTTGAAATGCAGCATGTTGTTGGGTGATGTCCCTAACATAAGAGATTATGACTTCTATACTTGGGGTCACTACTAGCAAATGCTCATGTGTAAGGTATCTCTCAGCTATGTTTGTCAATTCAATTATATTTATTTCAATTAAATCTTGAATTGTAGGAGGGTTTGGTGGAGGTTTGATAAACCATGTTCCATTTTAACCCTATTGTAGATTATAAATTTATAAATTAACATTGTTTTCAAATAATTCCTAAACTTTCAACAAAAAAAACTAATATTTTGTTAAAAAATCATATAAAACAATTAAAATAATTAAAAATTTACATTTTAACATACCAAAATTAATGGGAATTTTCAAAGAAAGGTTGCAGGAGGTGAAAATGGTGTCAAAAATGGATATCTAATATCCTTTTCTTGCTTCTCAACCACAAATAGTCACCATTAAAATGATTGTTCGTGGCATTTAATCCTTTATTTATACTGTCAAAAAATGGATATCTATTTTTGAGAGCTACGCATAGCTCTCCAAAATGGATATTCATTTTGGAGAGCACATTAACTTTTTAAAATATAAAATTTATTAATATATATATGACATTAACTATGTATATATTATATAATATATATATTTATAATATATATTATATATTTATTAAATATTATATATATATATTATAATATGACAGTCATATATATATGACTTAAAATATGATGTATATTAATATATATATATATATATATATATATATTAATTATATATTATTTATATATTATATATTATTTATATATATGAATATATTATTTATATATATGAATATATTATTTATATATATGAATATATTATATATTATATATACATATTAAATATTTTTTTTTCGATAAAAGGCATAGCCTATATATATATAATGCTTAAAGGATTACAAAAATGCCAAAATTATAGTACTGGCATACTATCAAAAAGGCCCATATGATGGAAAATGTGGCTTTGTTAGATCTGAATCAAAATCAAGCTTCAAAAATTAGCATTCAATACATAGTGCGACCTTGCTAGTAACAATGTTTATCACAATTTACCACGACATGCAGACCCAAAATAAGCTTTAATATCTAGTAATCTTTGAATAGTTTGAGCTTTTCAAATTGACATGTATATCAAAAAAACCAAAAAAACCAAACCATATATCATTTTCAACATGAGAGAAAAAGGGAAGAAGAAAATCATTCTTCCATTGAACCTAAATTTGCAGAGGTATCTACCCTACCAATGTTTAAATTAAGGCCAATGCCTCCTTGTTGTTCACCAACCTCCATTCGCCCAATGCTCGTTGAAGCATCCTCCCTGCAAATTTTTTGATCAGAAGCATTTTGATCATTACCTTCACCCATTGGAGAATCTGGAATGTCCCTAGCTAAAGCCATAGCTCTAGGACCATAATGAATGTGGTGCGATATGATGAAAAAAACTATGAAATATTTCTCCTTGCATTTGTCCACCAAAACCAAGCCAAGCTCTTGAGTGTGGATGTTGAGGACAATGTACAATGTCCAAGAATCACCATTGTGAAGCCCTTTTTTAATTGCACTATAGACCTCTTTGTATGCCAATTTTTTCCTGAGGTAGTTTATTGCCAATATGTGATTTGCCAACTATAATATTTCATGCTTCTATAGGAATTGATGAGTTTTTGACAATCACCTTCAACATGAAGCTTTAAGAAATTCAAGTTTATTGCCATTTGTAATCCTAACAAAAGGCCTTACACTTTTGCAATATTATTTGTACCTAGTGGTAGTTTGAATGATTTTTCTCTAATGAATAGACCTTCTAAATTTTTCAACATAGCTCCAGCACCTGATTTGCTTGGGTTACCTTTAGAAGCTCCATCAAAATTCAACTTGACAAAACCAACTGAAGATGGTTTCCATATTACCTTATTTCTATCAACTTTGTTGACAATAGGAATTTTTAAATTGCCTCTAAATGGAATGACCAAACCATGCCAATTATTTGTTTGCATCAAAACCCAATCTATGAAAATTGAACCAGCATATTTAACATTATGTACAAAAGAATTAACTATTTCACATATTGAAGTCTCTAATTTGTGAAGCACTTGTTCAATATTTGAAATATTCTTGCGAAATATCCTTTTATTTTGCTCCCACCAAATACACCACAAGAAAGCAGAAGGAATAATTCTCCAAAGACAAGGATACAATTATGATTGATATAGAAGAGGCCAACTTGATATGAAATCCCAAAGTGTGGCTGGAATAGGGGCACACCAGCTTAGTTTTCCATGATAAATTTCCAACAATTATTTGCAAAAGGGCATTGTAGAAAAAGGTGTTTAATATCTTCCAAAGCTGGTCCACATAAAACACAATTAAAAGGATTAGAAATTCCTTTACTGTGTAATCTTGAACTTGTTAAAATCTTATTTTTCAATGCAATCCAAGTGAAACATCCAACCTTTGGTAGTATTGTAGAATTCCAAAAAAAAGAAATGGCTCTCTGTGGACTTGAATGAACCTCTCTATTCATTAAAGCTTTGTAGCCCAGTTTTACTATATAATGACCTAATTTGGAGGGAGCCCAAATAAGCTTATCATTGGAATTATGAACAAAAACAACTCTACCAGCTAAAAAATTATTGAAATGTGTTTGTTGATTCCCAAGCAATAAAGGAGCTACAAATCTTTTCCAAATCACTCTTCCTGTCAGAGAATCTAAACCTTAAAAATATTCACTTACTTTTTGATCCCCATATTGTGTTTGTGCACAAGGTGCATAATCAAGAACATACGCTCCAATAGATATCAAGAACATACGCTCCAAATGTTGACAATACGCTCTTTTAAATCTTGATTTAGCTAGGTTGATATTTTGACCAAAAGCAGATATATACTTATCAAGAACATACTTGATTTTCTTGGCTTCCAAAATTGTTTCCCTCCCAAATAATAAGGTATCATCTACAAATAATGAATGAGTTACAGCTATGATATCTATTGGAGGAATTAAGATTCTTTTCCAATTACCTTGACTATGCACCTTGTGCACAAACCTACTCAAAACCTCGAGTAGAATAGTAAAAAGAAAAGGAGACAATGGATCTCCTTGCCTTACACCCTGATATGAACTAAAAAACCCACCGGTGAACCATGGACAAGACCTAAAAAATTTGCTCCCTTCAAGCATGGCATTATCCACTTACACAATTTTGGATGAAATCCAAACTTCAATAACACTTGCAAGAGAAAAGACCAATCCACCCTATCATATGCCTTCATCATGTCCAATTTGATGATCAATGATGGTATGGCATTAGTTGTTATAAAATGTAATACCTCATGAGCTACTAAAGCTCCTTCCATAGTTTCCCTCCAAGGAACAAAGCCTCCTTACTCTTCAGAAATTAGATTAGGAATAATAGGCATTAATCGAAGATAGATTGCTTTTGTGAAAATTTTATAAATCACATTACACAATGAAATTGGTCTAAATTAAAAAAAGGATTTTGGAGTGGATGTTTTAGGAATGAGATCTATATGGGTAACATTAAACTACTTTAGCATTGTACCTAAAGTTTGAGATTCTTCCAAATCTTGAAGATCATGAGCAATGAAGTCCCAACATTTTTGGAAGAAGCAAGTTGTAAAACCATCTAGGCTTGGTGCTTTATCTGGAGGCTTAGAGAACACAATAGCTTTAATTTCATCAAGCATGAATGGATTAAGTAACATATCATTATCCAATTGTGATACAATTGTAGGTATTGCTTCCTTGACAATTCCTCTCTCTCCCTACCTACTTGCAAAGGTTGAAGAATAGGTGTAGAAAGCATACTTGTGAAAAACTTCACCCCTTTTTCTTGTATATCAACTTCTTTTATTAACACATTTCTTGTAACACTATCTTGGATTGAAAAAATGGAATTTATTGCCTTTCTTATTTGTGCAGACTTGTGAAAAAATTTAGTATTTTTGTCACCTTCTTTTAACCACAGCTCTCGAGACTTTTGTCACCAATATATTTTTTCCCGGGAAGCTAGTTCTTCCCATTTTGTTTGCAATTGAGGTTGTTGCTCAAATAGAATTGGACTTAACCCATTTGCAATAACTTGTGCACTCACTTCCTCAATTTTCTTGAAAACTTCAGCTTTGGATTGAAAAACATTTTTAAAAATAGAAGAGTTCCAATGCTTGATTCTATCTTTAAGAAACTCAAGTTTCATACAAAATCTATACATTAAGGTACCATCCACCATAGGGGACAACAACCACCAATATTTTAGGAGGCTAAAAAATTGTGGATGGCGAAACTACATCCTTTCAAACTTGAAAGAAGATTTACAAGAAGATGCAACTTGCTTAGCATGAATATCCATAGTGACTAGAAAATGATTAGAACCAATCCAAGTAGAATTATAGATTGCAAACCATAATTCTCAAACAACCAAGTAGGTGTGATGAGGAACCTATCCAGATGCTCAGATATCTGACATAAATTTGTCCTTTTATTTTTCCATGTGAATTTTCCATTTCTAGGAAGGATGTCAATAAGAGCGTTATCTTGAACAAAAATACTAAAATCCTCAATTGTCTTAGGTGGAGGAATAATACCTCCTTGCTTTTCCTCCAAAGATAAAAGAGCATTAAAATCACCAACCAAAATTATCTTATTGTCACCATACTTTTCTAGTGCTTGTGACAATGCATCCCAAACCAACTTCTTACCAAAAGTAGAGTTGGGGGCATAAACATTAAACAACAAAAACTGCAAATCAAAGTGTATTACATTTATTATATATTGTCTATTAATATATATATTAATATATTTAAAAATACATGGGCATGTGCAGGATCATGGTATGCCAAACAGGCCCTTAAGTGGCAAAAAATTCAGAAAAATCAGTGTTAGGCAACTTGACGTAAATATTTGAATAAGTTATCTATATTATTTCAAAAATATGTAAGAATAGAATTTGTATAAAATTGAATGTAGTTTCTAAAATACTTAGTTTTATTTAAAAATAAATAAAATCTATTTGGTGAAAATTTGAAATTTCAAAAGAGTACTTAAATTTCGGAAAAAAATAAGTAGGTGTCATTCCACCACCTAACCATAATAAAATGATAATATTTTTGTAAGATTTTATATATAAGTAGAGGACATGTCTAGATGTGATGCATATTTTTGTAATTTTTTCCAAGTAAATAATTAATTATGATTTTTTTATTACAACTTTTAGAAAATATAAAACTCGCCCTGTCTGACCACCTTTTAACTTGGTCAAAAATTCATGAAATTTAATTTTTATTTTTTTTTTAATCATATAGTATGTAAAGCATAGAATGATGCATGTTTTGATTCAAAAAATGGTACCGCTTGAAAGTTATAGATGTTTTCAATCCTTATCGATCGACTTTAGTGAATTCTAATAGAAAATGAATAATAATTATTTATTAAATTCAAATTAAATCATAATTTATATTTTTGGAAAGCTGAGAATCTCCTCTAAAAACCCTTTTCGTTTCATTAATTTTGGGTGAAAAAAAAGTCGTCAGCCACATACCCTACAAATATTGCCACTTTTTGGCATACCATGATCCTGCACATACCCACATATTAATATTAATAAATGATATATATTAATATATTAAAATAATCAATATTGTATTTGCGATATTATATTATTTAAAATATAATCAGTAACAGATATTTGATATTGATATCGGATATATGTTTCGAGTCAATATTACTTTTTTTCATATCCGCTATCCATTATTAACGGGTATCCATTTTTTAAAAGAAAATATTCGTTAATAATGGATAGCATGGTTGGTTAAGGGCTTTGGGTTCATCCTACATAGGTCTTGAGGTTGAATCACGCTCCTAAATGATAATGGTATAGGTCGTGTTAGGTGTGGTCCATGCCTCTAGAGAACTAGTCTCACCTCCGCTCACCTCCTCCACCCCCAAAACTTGGAGAAAAGTAAGACTAGGGCAAGGGTGGTTGATATCACTAGGAAAAGTCATAGATATGAGTTCTAGATGTGAGGGTTGGGGATACCACTGGGTTATCAAAATAAATAAATAATGGATATCCATTTTGCTTCAATTTTTACTATAGCAAAATGTACTTTTTAGGAACCCAACCAAAAAGTCAAACATGATTTCCATGCTCTTCACTTCCTCATGTCACAGTTTTTCTTACATCACCATTGTTTGGCCCATCATGGTCCTACAGAGACCCTTAAGCTTCTTGATCATTTTGGTACAAGGTAGGTTAAATCCATCAACTATGTAGTACCCCTCCATTTTGCTTATGTTTTTTGTTAGCATGTTTTCACTTTGATAGACCCTGGTACTTTGTTTTGATGTATTGATTGCTGACATTAGAGCGATGGTGGATTTATTTTGTGAGGTGATGATACATTGTATGGTGGTAATTATTTCTGACATGATTTATGTTAGCATAGATGTTTACTTCAGATGTTACTACTATATAGATGCTTATTGTAGATTAATTGTTTTTTATTTTGTCAGTTTGTTGTGATATTGTATTGGTGAGGAGAACAGAGTTGCATCACTCGCTTTGCGAGTGCCCTGTGATTTCCATGATTTTCTCCTCACAGTGTGTTTGAATCATGGATTATATATATGTATGTTATTTGTTTGATTGTAGGATTGCAGGTACATGACACCGACTCCACCTGGTTTCACAAGTCTGAGCATGTCCAAACTCAACGGTAATGTTGATTGGGAGGTAGTAACGAGGTTTTTCCTAGTCTAGTCTCAAACCCAGTCACAGTATGTCATCAGGTTAGGTCTAGTGTTTTTGGTTGTCTCGTCTGTGTCTGTTTGGATTATTTGTTATGCAAGAGTTATTTTGTGAATCTATTGTTAGATTAATGTTCTTTATAATTTAATGTTTTTGATAAAGGGTAAAACAGGTTTTATAGGGACCCGAAACCACAAAGTTTACAAAAATAAGGAAAGGAAACAAAAGTCCAACAGAAAACACCAGCTGCGAGAAAGGACAGCAGCCAACCGTAACAGACTATAAAGGTCAAGCAAAAAAGGCCAGTAGAGCAGACAACATATTTTAAATTAATTTAATGTTCTTTATAATTTAATGTTTATTTAAATTAATTTTAAATATTGTAGATAAAAGTTTCATATTTTATTTAATTAATTAAATTATTTTATTGGTAAAATAATTTAATCATCGTGATTAAAGTTATTTTATTTAATTAATTAATTAATTAATTAAAGTTACTTTTATTTGAGAGAATAGATTAAATATTCTTTAAATGCTTTGTGAAAAATGGAATTTTTAAATATGTGTTAAAATAAAAAATGAAATTAGTTTTTGAATTTTAAATTCTTTAAAATAAATTAAATTCTTGCTAATTGAGAGAAGAAAATATCTGTGAGTTTGTTAGAAGATATTTTCTTGATTTGCCATGTGTGTTAGTTGAATTAAATGCAAAAAAAATTTGTTGAGAATTTTCTCAAAAAGAATATTGAAATTGTGAATTTTGATTTGGGGTTTTGATTTATAATTCTAGAAGAAGATCTCGGGTTTATAATTGTTCAATAATTTGCATTCTTATGGAAAGTGGGATTTAAAAGGGCTTTGGAAGTTGCACGCAGCAGGCAAAGATTTTCTTCATCTGTCAAATCTTCAAGCTACAGGAATACAGGTTCTTTGCTTTTATCTATTTAGTTTTGTGATTTGAAAAGATTTCTTGTACATAAAGAATTAATTTTGTAGAAGTTTTGTTAAAATTTGTTGAATAAAAGATTGCCTGTAGAAGAAATTTTTATTGAAGCCTATGTTCTTCTCGGTAAATTATTGTTGAAAATATTATGTAGAAAACTTGTTACCTCTCTGTGTTAAATTTCAAAACAAGATTTTATAGTGAAATTAGAGAGCAACCCTGAAGGTTATTGTTAAACAATAGAAAAGTTTCAAAAGAAAACAGAAATTCTCCGTAGATTTATAAACAAAGTTTTATGTTAAATTTGGGGAAAAGAAACCTCTGGGAAGAACTTTGACAAACATTACCTGTAGAAAATATTTTGGGAATTTGGGGTTTGAAATAAAACCCTCTGTTATGAAAATTATTTATTTCTGATAAAATTGTTAAATTGGTAGATTTACCAATTTCCTGTGGAAAACTCTCTCAGAATATTTGTCTGATTTTAATACTTTTATTGATTAAATTATATATATATATATATATGTATGTATGTATGTATGTATGTATGTATGTATACAAATGATACATATACATATATACATGTAAAATATATATGTGTTAAATTTCATATATTTGAATCAGCTCTGAGAAATTTTAATTTCTCTAAAATTTTAAAAATTTCGTACGCGTATTTGTGATATCGCCGGAATTTTATTTGTGAAAATTTTATAAAAAAATTATATTTCGAAATCGTCGTACAGGTGAATGTTATCAGAAAAAAATTTAAAAAAAATTATGATGAGTATTGGGCCACAGGGGTTACCCCCACAGCTACCCCATAAGGGGCGATGGCTATGGAGGCAGTCGGCGCTGCCCTCATAGGCAGCACACAGCTGCTAACACAGTCGTTACCCTGTATGGGTGGGCTGTGAAGGCAGCCCGTGACTGTATTTACACAGTCCTAAAAACTTTCTTCACCGTGTATCTTCTTTTAAAAATTTTGATATTCTTTTATTAAATGAAATTCAGATTTTACGTTTAGATTATAAATATATATATCATATATATATATACATATATATTAATTTGTATATATATATATATATATCTATATTTATATATTTGTATGTATGTATATATACTTATATAATTTTAGGAAAATAATTTTAGTATTAAAATAAGATTTTCTTTTAATTAAAATGCATGTAAAGTATGAGATCAACTATTTTTAAAACAGTAAGATTGAAAGAGAAAATTTGGTATTTATTTTTATGTGAAATTGAGAAAATCATAATTAGATTAATTGTTTCAATTTCTTTTATTGTTTGAGAAAAGAACTGTAAACAATTTGATTAATTTTCATGCTTTAAGTTACTGATTTGATTGGATTTAGTAAATCCTAATATTAGAATCTTATTTTTTCCTGATTTGTTTCAAGTCGTTTTATATTTTTGTTGGGAAAATTGGAGTTATATGAGATCTCAAGTCTTCCAAACATAGTTTCTTTTTGAGGGAGTTATATCCTTAATGGTTTCATATTTTGAATTAAACTAGGGTAGTGCGCATGATTATGTTTGGTTTTTAGACACCTGGTTCTATGAACAGGTTGTGATATCCATTGTTATATGATTGGTATTTGCTACTAGTTTATGTGCACTTTGTCTACCTTAGTTAGTGGACTTAGATTCCTTGTGTTATTATTAGGGGAGTGGCTCTTTATGAGGGTCGGCACACAAAGTGGTGCCAGGGTAACTCATGTAGAGTTAGTTAATTAGTGAAAACTAAAACAACACATTAGGTAGTCTAAAACCTTTAACTAGATTAATAAGCATCACTCATGGACTCGGGGGCTAGTTCAGACTTGGGAATGAGTCGAGAAGGCCTTGAATGGAAAAATCGATATCTAGTCATTATGAAAGATATTTGATTCTGCAACAAATTGCATGAAGGGTCGAGTTTTGTAAGAGGTTACCAAGGTAACCCAAGTTGGGGGCTGAAACCTAGGAAGAAACACCTGGGTAACCTATGCAACATTTTAATGACACTCCACCTATAATAACAGTGACCTTGTGAACTTAGTGTTTTTGATCTTTTAGTTATGGAAGCAATGTAACCAATAAGTTTTAAGCTTGTACTTGTATAGTTTTGTCTATGGTCTTACTTATGTCTAGGGTTTTTAGGTTATGTCTAAGGAACCTTTTTACTATCTCCTAGCACCACGGGTGGGCCTACGGGTACCACATGGTTGGGTGGAACATGCACCTTACTCCGTTGGGTCCCCAGTTCTTGTTTGTGGCAACGAGTACTTCTTGGATGGAGAGCTCGTATGTGGATATATGTCTTCTTATTTGTATCACTCCTCAATTATAAACGAGGTGAACATTTGTAATATGTAATTGTACATTTTTATATGACCTACCTCATTTGGAAAATGAGTATTGTAAATTATGTTATTTCAAATGCAATTTAAGAAAGAATCTTATTTGTACTATATATCTTTAATGATGTAATTTAATTGTTAATGAATATATTTTCTTAAGTTTATGTGAATTAAATACATGCTATGTTATTTACTTTTGTCGTCTATGGGATTTTCAAGTAGTGTGTCATCGTGTTTCTTAGGGAATGTTTGCATTAGTAAATTTTATGTTTACACTTTAAAAAAAAAAATTATTACACTATCATAGTCAATGCAACATTCTTTAGGTTACAAGACGGGGCATTACAAACTACTATGAGCATGCTTTTCAAAATCTGCAAATACTAACTTCAAACAAGGGTTAGTACCTACAAATCCTTCAAGAACACTCCTATGAAATACCTTGCAAAATGCTTAAAACATGCAACAAAAGGATGAAAGAAAGCTACAAGCATGATGAAAACACTCAACAAGTTACCTATTCCATAGTGGATTGGTGTCACATGTGCTAGTGACCCTTTCCCAATCCTTGATCAATAGCTAAAATGATGAAGTGCAATGGAGATGATGAGCAAGATGAGTTCTCAAATTAAGAGAGTAACCTTGCATAAAATTGTGGATGCATGAATGAGAATGAAGGCCCTATTTTATAGATTTTCTTGATGATAGAATGGCCAAGATGGTGAATGTGGGACTAAAGATCCTCTAATGAGAAGATGACACTTGTCAAATGATGAGTGGTCAATGGTTGTGCAAGATTTGGGAAGAGTGCCCATGAGAGGGAGAATTTGAATTCAAATTTTGAGAGTAAATGCTAAGTGGGGGACAAGAAAATGAGCAATAAATGCACTGTTGGAGGGACAAATCAACTTGCCTTTGAATTCAAAATTGAGGGAATATTCCCCATAAATGCCATGTTGATGGAAAATCTTGATTTAATAAATCAATAAATTGATTTATATGTGCAAGTGGCTAGATCTAGATAATGCAAGTGGGATGGGATTAACATTTAATCAGGGTTAGATTAAATAGATGATGATTATGCTGATTTAATGTTGATTAGGTGAGTTGACCTTTAGGATTTAAATATTTGATTTATTTAAATCAGAAAAGGATGAAATATGGATTTAATTAAATAAATGTTTGATCTATTTAATTAAAGTGATGATGTTTGATTTATTAAAAGGCTGATGATAATGTTTATTTGATTTTAAATAAATGATCCTAGGAGATGAAATTACCTAATGAATGGATGAAAGTGCACCTAATTAATTGATGAATGGTCCTAATGTGACATCTAATTTGACTGAATTCGATCGAATGCATAATGTTAATTTTGCATGTCTACATTTTTCCCCTCTTTGAAGCAATGTACATGTTGCGTTGGTTCAAAGAATAACTTGCCGCGATCAAAATCAAAAAAATTCTGATTTTTCGGATGCCCCAACAGAAAGTACATTGGTACATTGCCCCTTCGAGAGATCGAGTGAAAAGATTCAATTTGAGGGTCGATCTCGCGATAAAGAGGTTCAAAATGGATGGTTATGGATGACGATGCAAATGAGATGATTTCAAGATGCTTAGAATAAAAAATATATATTATCCTAAACAACTTAAATGATGATATGATGTGAGACAGATGAGATGGATGATGTGATATGCTATGATTATGCAATGGATGAGTTATGAGATGCTTAGACTAACAGATCTATATTATAATGATGATGCATGTGAGATGATATGTAGAATTCTGATGATTTATGGATGCAAGATGAATGCATAATGGATGCATGCTAATGGTTTGTGGATGCAGGATGGATGCATGATGGACTATTCATGATGCAATGTTAGTGTGGAAATGAGATGATGACAAGAGGATCCAACAAGTCCATGATTGGTCGAGACTTTATTAGAGATGATGATGATAGATGATGATGATGATAAATGATGATGATAGATGGATGATTTGCTTATCAAGGATTGGGATTTTAAAAGGATCACTTACTTTATGTTTGATAACATGCCTAAGCATGATGCATCAAGGTATAAAGGACCAGGATGGCGTTGTACTTAGTGTGATGGACTTTGACTCAACAAATAGATAGGAGTATTCTTGTCTGGCTAATTCCCATTATCGAGTCCCAGATGCACTTAGAAGTCTCAAACATCTCGACCAAACATCGGAAAGGTATAACCAATCAATGCAATAGTCAACAAGCTATCCTCAAACATCCCCTCCATACATATCTAACAAAGCAAGTATTCACCAAGTTATATTACAAGAGCCAGCCCAACAAGCACAATGCATAAAAAGAATAATGATCAAGCAATTTCCATTCCTATCTCTCTAAACTCTTCGCCTCGATAATATCATTGAGAGGTCCTTGGACTGAAGAATAAAGATAAGTCAAAAGAAAAGACCAAGCACACAAACAAGTTGATGTTCTTCAATACCGCTAACCAAAAGGGAATGTGTTTTTAAGGATAAGGACCAAAACTTATTTCCAAAAGATAATGCCCATTGTAGGAAGGATACATCCTAGGACATGTTAGTGGATGGCGGCACGTCATTTCGTCTATCCAAAGTGTTGTTTCTGATAAATAATGCCCCTTGTAGGAAGGATTGATCCTATGACATGATGTTATCAGATGATTGATATGAGACTATTTGGATGATGGACTATCGACACAAAGAATTGACCAACTTGTTTACGTACTGACTTAAACCTGAGACTTGACATTTTTTATTTTTACTTTTAAGCTGCTAGACTTGTTTCTATCCTGCTTCACCAAAGGTTGAGGATGACTGCTACTTAGCTAAGAAGTGAATGGTGCTTTCTATTGTGGGTGCAAGCGTAGATGTGAGGTGGATGGATTTTTTCAAATATTTGGATGTTTTTGATGTTTTTGAAATGTTTTGAGGCCATTTTTGGTATTTTTGAGTTTTTTCAAATGTTTTGATTTTTGAGTTTTCTGATTTTTAGGTATTTTCTGAGATTTTGACCAAGACCTAACCTAAGGACCTATCCTAGGGGCCTTGAGGGTTCATCAACAGATTAGCCTTGGGTTTACGCGAGTACATGCAGGACTAATGAAGTTCGACCGAATTACCTGGACCGACATGCATGACTCCATATACATGATGAGATGTCGGGCTTTATTATGACGGGACTCTTCTATAGGACTGACCTAAATGTCTTGGGGATGATCAAAGATCAACCTTGCCTCTACATTCAAGCTCTAGACGACGTAGTTCGACACAAGAATCTTGTTTTTGGACTTTTGAATGACTTTTTGACCTTATTTTTGATTTTGACATGTTTTGAATATTTTTGGATTTTCTAATTCTTCTGATGTTTTTGGATTTTCTACTATAATTTTGACCATACACCTAACTGATCAGATGAGAACGCGTCTCCCCCAAATAAGTGGATGCAATAGACTACTCCCGATAAAGGCAGGACAAACTCCATCTCAGGATGGGCTAAGTGAAATTTGAGGGGATCATGATACAAACACGTGACCAAGCTATGGTGCTGGATGCGAGTGGGATGAGTGATGAATGGAGATGAGATGGATGATGGAAGCGAAATGGAGGGATAATGACGAACAAGTTGTAAAGGTCCTAGTGGATAGAGAGTGCTTATTTACACAAGGCGCCTGTTTGCCAGGTTTTTACCAAGGTACTTGCCCACCAAAGTGGTTCAGAGGACAATTTTTCTCTTTTTACTATTTTTGATCATTTTTCTAATTTTTTTTGGATTTTCTTTTTCTTTTTGATTTTTTTGTTGTTACCAAGATGCCTATTTGCCAGGTTTTCACCGAAGTAACCATTTTTCAGGACTTTTTCTAATTTTTTTTTTTTGATTTTTTGGTTCTATACCTTGAAAGAATTAGGCATAAAACTTTTTGAGATGGGAGATATTCATGGGTTCCTATAGAGGTTCCCCTTCAGGTGTTGATAACTGATATGCCCCTGATTTGTAGCTTGCTGTGACGATGAAAGGCCCTAACCAATTGGGTTCGAACTTGCCTTTTTACCGCCGATTTGGGACATTCTTTCCATTTCTTTTAAGACCACCGACTTGGAAAGTCCCCGCTCGGGATCCTCTTGTTGTAACTTCGTTTGAGTCTATTCTGATAGACTTGTAAGTGATTCAAAGCATCTATGCGTCTCTCATCCAGTAACTCCAGCTTGTTTAGTCTTGAAACTCAATATTCTTCATCAGTGATGAGATTTCCGCAAAGTTATTACCTCGTGGATGGAGCTCGATCTCAATGGGGAGTACAAACCGACTCATAGACCAAGGAGAAGCGGGGTGGCTGGGTGTGCTAAGTCGGTTCGATAAAGCCCGTGAGGGCTGGATTAAGCTGTGTAAGTGCCGGCCATGACCAGGTCATTGACTATTTTCTTGAGGATTTTGAGGATGGTTTTGTTCGAAGTGCTTTCTGCTTGGCCATTGCTTTGGGGATAGTACGGGGGTAAAATCACAAACCTGTGTCACACTTTATAAAGGAATCGGCCAACAGCAAAAAAAATTCTGAACTTCGACCACATAAAAGTGGTCTTTATGTTTTGAATTTCAAAATGGTGTAAACTAATGAAATGTAGAAATTTTGATGAAGTTTATTGTTGTAATTTTTAAAATTTTAAAAAAAATTATTTTCATTATGTTTTTATCAATTTAAGGACAAATTTTGGAATGCTGAAAATTTCAGAAAAGAGTGACTTCACGGGCCGTCAAGAAACAAATTGAAAAAAAATTCATTTCTCCCTAATTTTTTTTTCTCCAAATAGGTAACTTCAATATCTTGTGCATGGAAAAAGAAAAATCAAATTTTGATGTATATTTTTCTTGTAATAACATTTTAAAGTCAAACATGTCAAAATTTGACAGTTTTCACGGGCCGTCAACTATTTTCAAAATTTTAAATCATTTTCAAAAAAAGAATTATACCCTTTTGAAGAAGACTTTCTCCTCTTGTGCCCCATATAAGATTTAATTTTTAAAAAAAAAATTTACTATCTTTTTTTTAATTTGTAATCAACTTCTTTTTTCATTCAGAAAACCTACTTGCATTATTTTAAAAATAAAATATATTAAAACTAATAAAAATACTAAAAAAATTATATATTTGGATTCTCCACTCCGAGCTCTACAAAAGCGTATTTTTTATTTTTGCAAAAAAATCATTCTAACTAAAGAAATACTTAGCTAAAGTTGAAAGTTTCAGAAAATTCTAAAAAAAGCTGAGTTGGCTGCCAACTAGGATGCCACATAGACAGTTTCGGTAGAAACAGTTTCTATAGAAAGGGTTTCGGCCGAAACCCTTTCTATAGAAACTGTTTCTACCGAAACCCTTTCTATAGAAACCCCGCACATTAAAAAATCCAATTTTGAAGGCAGTTTTAAAGCGGGAAGAGGAAAATTTTGATTTTTTTGGATTCGGGCGAAACTTATTCGACCGAAACATATGTGCCACGTAATATGCCACATGGTTTCGGTCGAAACCTAGTCGGGCGAAACCTTTCCGGCTGAAAATATTTCGCTCGGAACTATTCATTTGGCCAAAAGTGTGACACACCTTTGTGCTTTTACCCACAGGGTGGAGAAGCGATGCTAGATTTTGAATTTCTCGCACAATTCGTGAACCTCCTGGTTCTTGAATGGTGTGCCATTGTCTGAGATAATGGCTTGTGGGACACCATAACAACAGATGAGATAGTTCAGGATGAATTTTGAGATCTTCTTTCCAGTGATATAGGTCATGCGTATGGCTTCCACCCACTTTGTGAAGTACTCAGTTGTAGTTATAATGAATTTGTGGCCATTGGACGAGGTGGGTGAGATTTTCCCAATGAGGTCGAGTCCCCATTGTGAGAAAGGCCATGGTGTGACAATCGGATGGAGCTCTTGAGCTGAAGCATGGATGAGATCCCCATGCTGCTGACATTGTAAACACCTTTTAGCATGATCATGTGCTTCTCTTTCCATCGTGGGCCAGTAATACCCCAGCCTCAGCTGTTTCTTGGAAATGGTCATTCCACTCGAGTGTGAGCCACATATACCATTATGAACCTCGGTTAGAGCGGTTAATGCCTCCTCAACATTTAGACAGCGTAGTAAGGTACCTTTTATGCTTCTACAGTATAAGGTATCTCCTAGGATGACAAATCTAGATGCCTTTTTAATAAAGGTTCGTTTTAGGCTCGATGGTAGGTCAGCGGGTAAGACTCCTATTCGAAGATATGTATAGATGTCATGATACCAAGGATCGCCAGGACCAACGATTTCACACACATATTCTGATTCTGGTACCTCGAATGTGGGAACGAGAAGTTGCTCGATCATAAATTCATATTTCGGCACATTGTGAGGGATGTCTACTAGAGACCCAATTGTAGCCATGGCGTCAGCAGCTCTGTTGTTGCTTCTTGGAATCTGCTCAAATGTTATGTCGATGAAGGATTCCTTTAGGGTCTCCACCAATTTCTTGTATGGGGTTAGCTTGTCATCCTTTGTCTGATATTCATCATTGACTTGATTTATGATCAACTGAGAGTCTTCATAGACTTTAAGGGCTATGATATTACATTACACTGCTATTCTGAGACCTATAGTCAAAGCCTCGTATTCTGCTATGTTGTTCGTGTAAGGGAATGCTAGTTTGTATGACCGTGGTATGTAGTCCCCTTGAGGGGTGATGAAGAAGATACCAGCTCCTGATCCGTGTTGTGTATATGACCCATCGAAGTATAGTTTCTAGTGATCAACAACGTTGAGGTTAAAGATGGACTCATCTGGAAATTCATATACAAGAGGATTCTCAGAATACATAGGTGCTTCTACTAATTGGTTTGTAATAAATTGACCCTTGATTGCTTTTCTCTCCACATACTCGATGTCATACTTTGATAGTATCATCACCCATTTTGTCATTCTGCCCGTGAGCATTGCCTTGGATAAGAGATACTTGAGGGGATCAATTTTCGCAATGAGCTTTATCTTGTGTGCCAACATGTAGTGTCTAAATTTTTGGGATGCAAATACTACTGCGAGGAAAGCTTTTTCAATGAAGGAGTAATTTAGCTCGTGATCGACCATTGTCCTGCTGATATAGTAGATGGCCCTCTCTATTCCGTTTTCATCATGTTGAGAAAGAAGAGCTCCTAGGGCTGCTGCTGTTGCTGACACATATAAGATCAATGGATTTCTTGGGATAGGTGGCATTAACACTAGAGGTGTCAGTAGATATTCCTTTATCTTGTTGAATGCATCTTCACATTTTGTATCCCATTTGTATGATACCCCCTTGTGGAGAAGGTACGAATATGGGTTTTGCTTGTCTGCCAATTGTGCTATGAACCTTCTAATGAATTGGAGCCTGCCTTGGAGGCCTCTCAGTTGCTTTAAGTTTCTTGGTGCTTCCATCTCAAGGATTGCTTTGACTTTTGCTGGATCCACCTCAATACCCCTCATGGAGACTATGTATCCTAGCAGTTTACCTGATTGTACACCGAAGACGCACTTCTTGGGATTTAGTCCTGGACCTTGTATTCCTTAATTGCCAAAGATAGCACTTAGGGTTGCTATATGATCTTGTCTTTTCTTGACTTTGCTAGGATGTCAGCCGACATAGTCTTTGACTCGCTTTGTGAATCATATCAAGGAAATATCGTCATGGCTCCTTTGATAGGTTGCTCCTACATTCTTTAGGCCAAATGGCACGCTGTTCCAGCAAGAGGGTTCCCATGGGCAAGGAAAGTTGTCTTGTGTTGATCTTCTTTGCTATCATAATCTGGTTGTATCCTCAAAAATCCGCCCATAAGTGATAGCATCTCATGCCCTCGGTCATTATGTCTACTATCATGTCGAGCGTCGGGAAATGTGAAATCACCCTCTTGGGACATGCCTTGTTCAAATTCCTAAAGTCTTCAGGCCGTATTCTCGATGGTTCGGCTGTGTTTTGATTATGTACCAAATTTGGAGGCACCCATTCTCAAGATAATCAATTACTTTGATAACTGCAGATCTAATAGCGCTTTTGAGTCTACTTTGACTAACAAAAGCAATTTGAGTATGCATTTCCTTTATGAAGCTTCTTTCCTCATTGTGTTTTGTATCCTGGATATTAATCGCTAGGTGGGGTGAATCATGCATTTGGATCAAGTCCTAGCATATCAGCATAACTCCATGCAAATTTTATTTGTCTTTCCCTTAGGAATGCTGCTAGGAGTTCTTGCTCTTCTGATAATAGTGATTCCGCATAGAATGTGATATGCGGGTCTCCTCTATTCCTTAGGGTTGATCGTTGCATTTGGCCAAGACTGCTGACTTCTCTTGATGAATAGCTCTTAGGGGAAGATTGAATCCTTCATCCTCAGCGCCTTTAGAGAGGTTTTCACCATTGGATACGTCCTTTATTTTTACTATTTTGTTGTCAGAGAGTGCCACGGTGTGGTTTTCACTCAAGGACTTGGATATGATTCTTAGTTTCTCACTTTTGCGACTGAAAGATTCAATCGTTTCCCCATAATAGGTGTGTGTGTCCAACTCCATTATGAATCCTGCCTTGTGATCTCCATCTAGAATGTTATCCCTCAACCCCATGAATTCTGAGAGTGCTTCATCATTTTCGAATGTATTGAGAACTGGTGGTCCTCGTTGGTCATAGTCGATCAGTTGGGGGTAGACTAAGCGGATCTCGTGATTTTGACTATCTGGTTCAAAGCATATGGTACTAATCATACACAGAGTGGTATCTTCGAATAACCTAGGGAGATTGGATAAGGTATCTTCGTCATCACTACTAATATAGGGCTCAGTGATAAAGTTATGCATGTCTATCCCTATGGGTATTGGGGAGTGCACTTGTACTAGGACTGGCTGAGGAGAAACACTAGCGGCTCTAACCGGAGGACTTCGGCCACATATGGTTATTCTCAGAGGGGTACATCCAAGACCAAGATTTGTTATAGGTTGCGTCTCAGGCATTATTGGTATTAAGAGCCCATTGTCATTTTGTCCTAGTCTCTGATTTCGGTCATAGCCCATCGTAAGCATCATGTGTAGGCCTTTGCTTCTTTCATCCATTGGTAATTCGGGTGTCAGTCTTTCATCTCGATACAACATGTTTGATGGATCTACTTCAATTATCTCATGGCTAAGGTCTCCCCACCTTGTGAATTCAGGATAATTTTGAGGATAGGTTTGAGATGTGGGAGCTTGATTTTCTTGTGGGCGTCCTCGTGATCTTGGAGATTGTGGTAACTCTCCTATCACAAAAGCATTGTTAGGGAGCCTATAACTTCCACAACCGTCCTCCTGGATGATGAGCTTGATATCGAATATGGTGGGAATGAAGGATCGATGCATGATGTGGATGGCCCCTCATCATTTTCAAGACTTGGGGATTTTGTAATAATTTGGCTTCGTTCTTGCAGCATGAAACTGCTCAGATCTCATGGACAAGTAGTCCCCTTATCCATTATGTGTGAATTTCACATTGGTGGGAAGGTTGATGCCACGGGCTTTCATCGCATGAATCCATGGGCGTCCCAGGAGGATATTGTATGGCAATTCGAGGTCCAAGACCTGACATGTGGTTTCCATGAGTGTTGGCCCTACTTGGATAGGGAGCTTAATTGTTGCCTGAGACACTCTTTCTTGGTCATCATATGCTCTGATTGTGATGCCCTTCCCTTTATCAATGGAATCTTCTGATATCTTTAACTGTCTGATGAGACTAAAAGAACAGATGTTCAAACCTGCACCTCCATCCACCAAGACCCTTTTGATTTTTCTTTTGTTCACAATGACCTCCAAGTGAAGTGCGCGATTGTGAGATGGTTGGGCGGGAAAATCTTGGTTAGAAAACGTAAGGAGATTAGGCATTATGATGTTTCCGACCATAGCTTGGAATTGATCCGCATCAAGATCTGCGGGGACGGTGGATGAGGCTAATGCTTCTTCGAGGATCTTTTTATGGGCCGATGACATTTTTAACAACTCCATGATGGAGATGTGTGCTGGCGTTCTCTTGAGTTGGTCTACAACATTGTAGCTATATGGAACGGCTCTTGATGTAGGGACTCTATTGGGTTGGGATGATCCTGCGATGGTGACTTTTCTGCCTCTTGTGGTGACTCCATAGTCTTTGGCATGAGCACCCTTGATGGTGATGACCATGCAGTCTTCATTTAGGGAGGCAATGACTATTTTGTATACAT